>LPNX011063078.1:265551-478627 GCA_001517045.1 Pseudotsuga menziesii
CTTTTGAAGTCTTCTCTTTTAATGTCTTCAATTTAAAATTTTCTCCTCTTGCTACTCCTCTAGCTGACACTAAATAACCAGAACCCTTCCAAACCATCATGCCAACACTTGCATTCATAAATAAATATAACTGAAAGAAATGATCAATTATTATTAATGAAAAAACTTGGTTTTGTGGGGGGCGACATTGGGGCCATGTGAAGCAAGCTGGCCGCAACATGTAAGTGTACTCGAATGACGACCATGTCCATGGTATCATTAATGGGGATGAAAGCGACGACGTGAGTGTGCTTGTGGAAGAAATTGTCAAGTTGAGGGTTCAAACCCAAGGGTCCAGGGATGTTGGGAAGGTCATTAAAGAGATATTGGGAGAGGATGTTGTTGTACAAGGAAAATCTTAGGGATGGAACTTAGCCCATGAGCGATTTTTTGTCTTTTTTCCAATAAAATATTTGCCAATTTTCATTTTTTTGCCTAAAATGATTCACTCAACTTCCATAGGACAACATTTTTATAACTCTAAACATGGCCAAAATTGCCCATAAACTATATTAAATCCCTATAAATTTGATTTTTTTTACAAAAGTATGGCTAGAAATTTAAAAATCTGTAAGATTTGCCAAAGTTTTTACACTTTATGAAAATGATTAATCCTTAAAATTTCCCTTGTTGTAGTAGCTAAGATTAGTATCATTCTTATTGGTGGGGGAAGAGACGACTGACAATGTCTCCAGGATGGAAACTCTTGAAAACGACTAAGTGATTTGCAAGTACAATAGGTTAAGTAGCATTTGAAGAAATTTAGTTTTTAAAATTTAATTTATTTATTTTAAAATTTTGAAATTTATTTTGTATTTTCAAAATAATATATTTATTAAAAAATATTAAATTTTTTTTGTGAAAAATATATATATTGAAAACCAAATTAATACAAGCCAGGGTTTTTTTTCCAAAAATAAAGGACAACTTTATGTTAAAAAAAGTTGTGTCGAATTTACATTCAAAATAAAGAACCATAGATATATCTTCATATCCAAAAGTTGAGCTAGCTATAAACAGATGGATACTTCCATCCCGCCACTATCAACTAAATACAAATTGTTCATCAAAATACCAATTTGAACTGTGAATACAACACATAAAAAGAAAATCATCACCAACCACCCACATATTGCAATCAAAGATCAATGGCACTACTAGAAGAGAATCAGATGGCCTGATCTTACAACAATACCTGTAGAAATAAGAGAAAATTGAAGCCTGCCATCCATGGTCCCCAGTTCAATTTTTGAGAGAGTATTCGCTTCAGCATTCAGTTCCCTGTAAACATGGTTGAAAGTTAACCCTGTGAAATCTTTCATCAAATTTTTGGTGTTAACCAACCAATGATTAAGTTCCAAAGACTTCAATTGTGCCTCACCCAAAGCCCAATTGATTATAACTTAGGAGTCACCCAAAACTTGTAAATGTTTCAGCCCCCAAAATTTGACACAAAAAAGTAAGCTCCAAAGACCAATCACTTTCGCACGAGTATTTGTGCCTATACCCGCTTTTAACCTACCTTTAATCATTATGTGACTATCGAGATTTATCACTAGACCAACTCCACAAACCCCATCCGAAGCTACTCCATCGAAGAATCCCAGTGGTAGCTCCTGAGAAAGAGAAGGGAAGGAGAGACATCTTCGCCTTCTAACTAAAAATTATTTGCTCCATGTTGAAAAAAGAAGAGAGAATCTTCAAATATATTACCTCAGGCTTCTGTAAATGATTGGAGAAAAGGGAAATATTCATGGCTTTCAAAACCTCCCACATCACAAACAACAAGAGATAACTGTAATGATCTTTTATTTTATGCCAAACTTGTAAGTTATCAATCACTGTAGCACCGTCCCAACTATGATGAATCTTAAAATAATTCATCAATAACAACCATATGTCAAGAAAGAAAACACAGTCACCAAACATATGTGAAACCAAATCCATCATTGAAAAGCACATAAGACATCTTCGAGGACCCATAAACCCCTGCCCCTGTAAAGCCTCCCATGTCAATGTCTTTTTTTTCAAGCTCAGCCAAGTAAATAACTTAATCTTTAAAGGGGCAAACCCTTTCCACAGCCATTTCACCCACCAACCGGTCTCGATGGAACTGTTCATAGAGATGATAGCCCGATATGTTAACTTTGTCTTCACCTTACCTTCTTAGTTATTATAAGCCCACACTAGTTTATCGGATTTTTTCAGATAGAGTAATATTCCCTTGATTGAGAAAAGATATATACCTGTCCCATTCTTCAACAAGTCTTCCCGACAACCCTAGAACCGAGAAGTTTTCCCATATATTATCACCATTGTTTTGATGAACATCTTTCAACACAACAAGATTTTTAGGATGGAGCTCTCGCACTAAATTATGAGAGAGTAAGAAATTATCCCCCATTCCACAAATCAGGTCAATTCCCAAATGAATTTGGAAACCCCTACCATCCTGCCAACTCAAATCATTAGTAACAATTGGAATACTTTTCACCAAACTACTCCAGATGGTCGAAACATGAGATTTAGATCATGTACCTTTTCTAAGCCAAAAGATGGGGTTGAGGCCCTTAAAATATTTTGCCTTAATAAGTTTAACCCACATGTCTGTACTGAATAAGCACCTCCAAAGAGATTTTGCACATAGAGAGGAATATAAGAAAGCTAGATGTTTAATTCCCCATCCCCCACAATCACGGGGAAGCGACAAGTTTTCCCAAGGTGCCAAATGAAATTTCCCGAATGCCAAACTGCCCTCCCAAAGAAAATGAAAAAACTTGGATATGATCTTTGATAAAATCGATGAAGGGATATAATATAAGGACATCCAGTACACATGGATACCTCGGAGGACTGAAGAGACTAGAATTAACCTTCCTCCCAGGGAGAGATAGCGACAAGACCACGCATTGATTTTTCGGACGATACACTTCAATAACCATTCCCAATATTTGGGTCTATAACCATTGGGATTTAAAAGAAAACCCAAATATCTAAATTCTTCCTCCATACAACCAGACTTAGAAGGAAATAGAGTGATCAATGAATCTGTAAGAGCCCGATCCTTACAGGAGTGTAAGAGAAAAGATTTATTTTTTCTTACCTCCAAACCTGATGCTTTGCAAAACCTCAACAATAATGACTGTAAAATCTGCCACTCTTTAAGAGAACCACCTCCGATGATGATGACATTGTCTACAAATAGGAGGTTTGAAACTGTAAGCCTTCTAGAGACCTTAAAACCTTAGAAAAGATTTTGTGCCTTAGCCTGACGAATGAGAAGACTGAGTCCTTCAATAGCTAAATAAACAGATACGGTGAGAGCGGACAACCTTGTCGAATTCCCCTATTGCTTTTGAAAATTTTCGTGGGCACACCATTAATAAGCACAACAAAACAAGTGGATGTAACTGCACTCATAATCCACTCCACCATATCAGGAAATAATCCAATTTGATTAAGGATCAATCTCAGATAAGACTAGTCCACTTGGTCACATGCCTTCATTAAATCCAACTTGAGAAAGAAAGCAGTATATTTGTGAACTTTAGCAAAGTGTAAACATTCTTGTACAACCCCCACGACATCGGTGACTTGCCTATCTGGCAAGAATGCAAACTGTTCCTTAGAGATAAACTTACCCAGGACGAGCTTCAATCTTTCTACTATAATCTTTGTGATTAGTTTATAAAGAATATTACAAAGGTAGGCCGGTAGTCACTGAAGGAATCCGGGTGGTTCTTTTTGGAAATGAGAGTAAGGTAAGTAGAATTCAACAGCTCACTGATACTTCTTTGGGACCGAGACTCTTCCACTGCCTTCGTAATTTCATGCTTGAAAAGTTTAAACAAGTGGCTATAGAACTCAACTGTCCAGCCGTCAGGTCCTGGAATTTTGTCCTTCACACCCATTAAAAGTATTTTTTAACCTTTGAAATAGTCACCGACCTATCCACAGAAAGGCAGTCCTCTTCTTCAAAAAACAGGGAAAATTCTGAATAGTGTTCATCTGATCCATTAAATTGAGCCCTTGGGGATAAGATAACAATGATTTAAAATGGTCCACAATCGCCTTCCTGATGGATCTTTGCTCATGCCAGATATCCCCCTCCTATGAACATATTTCCCAAGATGAATTTGACAATCTTCTTTGATTAGCACAATTGTGAAAGAACTTCGTGTTATTATCACCAGAATTTAGCCAAATTGACCTACTTTTCTATCGTAAAGTCTCTTCTTTTTTCCTAAGAAGGATGCCTCGTTTAGAATCCAAATCCCAGAGTCTCTCTTTCCTATCAAAAGAGAAGAAAAGATCATCCACAGTAGAAGTTAGGGTTTGAATTTACGAATCTATCTTCTCTAGCTCCTCGCTTGCTTCAACCTTTTTTAATCTCTCCCACTTTTGCACTTCGAATTTTAGCTTATTTAAGTTTGCCAACAAACCGCCCATTACTGAAGGATAATGAACTTTTAAGAAAGAAAGCCACTGCTCTTTAACAAAAGCACTGAAATTTTGATCTTCTAGCCAAATTGGGTTAAACTTGAAAGGGTATTTTGTCAAAAAATTGTCGAAATCTATTTGCAAACGTATTGCCTTTTGATCAGAAAAACCAAGAGAATGTGACCACATTCTATACTTTCCAAAATATTCACAAAGGCCCTCAGATAGCAGAAATATGTCTAATCTTTTGGCTAGAACTGAGGACCCACATCTCCCATTACACCAAGTTGGGCATAGTACATTAGGTTTGATGTCCACCAGCTTCATCTCCTCCATTTTTGCCTTAAAAAAATCAGAGATAGGGTATTCAATTTTATCGATACCCCAGACTTCATCCAATGATAAAGTAAGATTAAAGTGACTAGCTACGATGAGGGATCTATCATCCAATATACCAAATTGAAATATGCTTTCCCAAAACTCCTTTCTTCTACTATAAGGAGCATACATATTAAGAATTCCGATCACCTTCGAATAACCAAGAAGATTACCTTCCACATTAATGCCATCGGTAGTGATAAAGGCCTTTAGGTTTGCCACTCAGGGGGTTCCAAGCAACCAACGTACCACCCGACAAACCATTTGAGTCCTAGGCTGAAACACACTAAGAAGGTTTAAGTTTCTGTAAATATTCACAAGCATATACCGCATTTGTCATAGTCTCTTGAAGAAGTAAAATACAGGGTTTCAAGTTATCTAAAAAACACTTCAAGGCAACTCTTTTGGGTCCACTGCCTAATCCATGAACATTTAAAGAGATGAGAATCATTTCTTAACAATAATAGGGGTTGTTGCATCTCTAAGAGCCTAATCAGAAACTTCAAAAAAAAGTCCTGAAATCCTAGGAAGCCCTTTGTCATAAAGGGAAGAAGTCTTAGGGTTTTGACACAAAGGGATATCTCCCTCTACTTCCACCGAGAAGGGATCATTGAATTTATCCTTTCCCTGTGTTTTTGGTTTTTGCACAGAGACATTAGGTCTTCTAATGGAGCAATGTCGATAGAATCCTGATCCTCAGGCACATTTGAATTTTTTTTTAGAGGCACAAGCCCCAAATTTGTACCCAACGGCTGTGGAGAGGCTGAGTTAGCTAACGGCGAGGAAGAAATATGAAAGGGGGGATCATCAGCAGAAACCCTGGGAAATGGGGGGAAATCCTCATGATTGAAAATAGGATCCTTAATGGAGGGGCGAAAACTGGTTGTTGGAGGAACATCCGGGACAACAATAGCCTCATCCTCGAGACAGTTGGAATTTGCAACCAAACCAATAGGAGGATCGACTCCCCGACTCGGTGAAACCTCCCTTTTCTCAGCCGGATTAGGGTAACCCTCCACCGACAGGAAACCGAAAAGCTCATCGACAGTCAATTTTTTTAGTAAAACAAGAACAAAGCTAGCAAAACTTTCCAACAAACGAAGCGGCCGACAAGTGATCTAATGGAAGTGGGAAGTTGAGGCCATCTACCATATCTGAATAAAACTCACAAGCTCTCGAGACTTCAGCCTCATCCTTTCAGGTAGAAGTGCAAAAATCCTTTGAGTGCCCCGTTATCCTATGTCGATGGCATCGAAATAGAACCCTCCAATAATCCAACGTTTGCAAAAAAATGCCACCTTCCCACACCACCTCCACTTCCTTTGACAAACCATTCACCATATCCATTTCCACTAGGACATGAGGGGCTTTTCTATTAGAGCCCATTAGATGAATTTCCTCCATGTGAATAAATTTGCCACTGCACGAAAACCCTTTAGGTTCTAGCAAAAAAACGGGAAACCAGGTAAAACCACCCACATGTGTCTTTTCACAAGTTTAGTAGTTCGTGGGTCAAAATGCACATTCCACCATGATAAAACCAAAGACCCTTTCTCGTACACCCAAAAGCTCTCCTCTATCGCCTGTCTATCTTCTTCAAAGAGGAAATGAAACACATACCACCCATTGATCAACACCAAAACCCTGGCAACACTCTGGATGAAAGGTTTCCATTGTACCTCGATCCAGTCTAGTAGTTCGGCTGCGGTAAACTTGACAAACTCCATTTTACCCACTAAAGAACGCTAAGAGAGAGCCGTAACCAAATCCATGGTTACGCCTCTACCAAGGACGCACATAGGTTTTCCTTTCTGCACCTTTTTGAAACTAAGCTAACGAGAAACCCCGACCGATTTAGCCTCTTTTACCCAGACCCAATCATCACTTGAACATAAAGCAGTACGATTTTTAGTAAATACAACAACTCCCCTAAGTCCAGGCTCCGTGGTGACGCGTCCTTTCAACGTGTCGGATGGTGTTGTGTGAAACTGACCCGTCTTCATATCTGATGTGACAGGCAAAGAACCGACATTAGGACCAGCCGATCGGCGGCGATGACTCCGGTTCGAGTCCATTGGAGAAAACCTAACAGTCTACAATAAAAATGCAGAGAGAAAACCAAGCTATGGATTTAAGGCTAAAAACAGAATAAACTTCCCACTTTGGTATCCTGGTTGGTACTATACTGAGGACTACTCAGTTTGACTCCAGGACCATAGCTTGGTCTACCAAAACCGATCAA
Source organism: Pseudotsuga menziesii (assembly GCA_001517045.1). Taxonomy (NCBI): domain Eukaryota; kingdom Viridiplantae; phylum Streptophyta; class Pinopsida; order Pinales; family Pinaceae; genus Pseudotsuga; species Pseudotsuga menziesii. The sequence continues at coordinate 272,651 of LPNX011063078.1, forward strand.
AACCAGAGAGGCCATGTCTACACCATGCTCTCATCCTCACTGTGACATCGAACTACCAACCTATAATCACTGATACCCATGAAGTTTGACTTGTTAACCAAAAGTTTATCCCTAATTTGTTATGGATAATAAAATATATTTCAATTAAATGTAGATTCACAAGTTGAAAAAAATGTTGTTATCTTCTCCACCTAAATTCAAATCTTACTTTATAACACTTACTCCTTTAAAATAAAATTTAATTATATATTACCATAAATGTACGTATAAGTTCTCACCATTATTCTATATAAAATGAAAATCAAAATAAACAGATCCACACCTTAAATATTTTTAGTCTCCGCTACCGATTTTTTATTATTATTGCCGATAAATATACAAAGACAAATATAGTTTTACTGTTGTGCTTGGTAATTAAAGCTTTCTTTTTAATTCACTGATATGAAGTCCTGCCAAATCTGAAGCAGAGACTTGTTGGCAGCACCAAGATAGGAAATACCATAAATGCTAAGGAAGCCTGATCGAATTCCAGGAACTGGTCTCGCCGAATTGCTTCGAAAGAATCAAAGTACCTCCACCCATCTTTGCTTGCTTTGCTAGAAGCAGATTTTTGTTTGAAACCATCAATAAAGTATCTATAACGCAGTGATCTGTCGAAACCCTTTATTTGGAAGGTCAACATTCAATAGTTCTTCAAATTCAACAATTGTTTGCAAAATAATGGCGTCCTTGGTTTCAAATCCTCAACCATCCATGGCCCCTGGATTTGTCCCCTTGGCAAATGTAGCACAACAGCCTTATGTATCGGAGCTCCTCTCATTTACTCTAGATCGACTGCATAAGGTTCGAAATTCTTGCTTGTATTTTTAGTTTCAGTGTTATTGCTATCTATACATTCATTGTTGATGTGGTTCTTTTTCTAGGGTTTTAGTTTAGATTTAAAAATAAAATATTTACAGGAACCGGAGCTGCTCAGAGTAGATGCAGAGCGTTTGAGAAGGCAAATGCAAGAGGTGGCTGTTGGTAATTATAGAGCATTTATTACTGCAGCTGACGCATTGCAGTCAGTTAGAGAAGAAGTGAGCTCAATTGACAAACATTTGGAGTCACTGGTAAGTTAATTCCATTATTCTCCACTGACCTAATTTTATGAGATAAAGCATTGCTGAAGTAGATCATATTTCTAAATTGTACATGATTGTACGAAATTAACTTTCTCTATACCAGTGGAAAATGTTCGGGTGACCTGTTTCCTCTTAATGCCCATACAAGTTGTTTTTAAAATACATGACCGCTTTTGCTTGATCTGCGTAGAGCTTTGAACCCCAACTTTTACATGTAACATGATTAAGGGAGGACTGCATGAGATTTGATATTTGAATCTTTGCTTTGAAAGGTGAGGGCTTGTCACCAACACTCCATGGGGTAATCCTCGGGTGTTCGTTGACCTTGAGCAGATTGCTTTTTTATTATTATTTTGGTCTGATATTTGCAAAAAGGCCTTCGGTTTTCTTCTGTGCATGAACCGCCATATAAAACAACACTCATAGAATTAAATTCACGTTATTATTCCTTGTATCATTGTTTTTTCTACGTCTACTGAAATTATAGGTGTGACGTTTCACAGCCTTCTACATTCTTATGCAGTCACTTTATTCATGTAAACAGTATAAACATTCACTTAATTTATGTTATTCGACTGAGGTGGCACTTCCTCAAGATTCTTTTCATTTAGCAAAGGATGAGATATTGATAGGTTTTATCACTCGAAATGGTCCCATGGGAAATCAGTCCCAAGGGGGTGAAATGATCATTCAGGGAGGTGCCTGTGACCAGTACAACCCTTCTCTTTTCGGAACTAGTTCATGCTCGCTTCAGTGGGGCATCCCTAAGAAAAATTGTAAATTCAAATTCTGATTTTATTCAAAGTGACTGGTGCCAAATCCATTGGGAGATAAAAAAAGTTGGAAGAGAAGAAAATTAGAAAGTAATCATCCTTAAAAAAAATTGTAAATCAATTTCTGATTTTTCACAAAGTGACTGGTGGCAAACACAATGGGAGATAAAAAAAGTTGGAAGAGAAGAAATTCGGCAAGTAATCAGAGATAAAATTTTGCTAATAAAAAACATTAGAAGCGGAAAGTTGAAACCTACATAAATAGGACAACTTCATAAATCAAACAAACCCGCTTTCATTAATCAGAGATGCAATTGCATCATTCTGTGACAAATCAAGACTAAGTTTGACCGAAGAAACTGGAGGGGACGTGGAACAATAATCACTGCTTCATGATGTTGTTGATCTACAAAGACATCAACTATAGCTTTCAGACAGACATTAAGACTAGAGGACCAAAGACAAGAAGAATAGAAGCTGAACAAGAATGAAGGATTGTCAAAATTCGATTACCAGATCTCGGTTGCAATTTCGATCTTTATTTTTATGCCCAGTAATTAATTTTACCCAAGAATTCAAAACATTGAAAAAATAAATGGCAACACACTGATAAACAATAATGCACAATAATGCGCACAGAAAACCAAACACAAGATGTACCCTTGAAACCCCAATGGGAAAATCCAGCAAATAGTTTGTCTTTATTGTAGATTTGTTAAACAACACTTACGACATCAGGCTTCCAGATGTGACACACCGGATTTCAGACTTCTGACCCTCCCTTGCTGCAACTGAACCCAAATCCTCAGCAATATTAACAAACCCTGGCTTGCATGAATCCCTCACTCCCAAACCTCTAAGAGACTCCCTCTCTCAGATCTGATCAGTCACTAATGCACAGTAATGCACACAGAAAACCAAACACAAGATGTACCCTTGAAACCCCAACGGGAAAATCCAGCAAATAGTTTGTCTTTATTGTAGATTTGTTAAACAACACTTACGACATCAGGCTTCCAGATGTGACACACCGGATTTCAGACTTCTCACTCTCCCTTGCTGCAACTGAACCCAAATCCTCAGCAATATCAACAAACCCTGGCTTGCATGAATCCCTCACTCCCAAACCTCTAAGAGACTCCCTCTCTCAGATCTGATCAGTCACTAATCGCTCACTATCAATGGTATTACACACACTGACAATGTGATATCACCACAAGCGATATGACTCACTCTTGAAACTGTGGTATTATACAACTCTCTATAGATTCTTTTATAACCCTTGTTACCCCTCCAAATGCATCTGCATTTGAAGTGCCTAAAACACTATTTGCAGGAGCATTGATTGGGTTCTGTGTACTTTTCAAATTTACTGATTTTTGATCAAATAGCTTTAGCATTTAAGTGTCCAACAGAAAGAGCCTTCAGTGTGGAAGAACCTACATGGAAAGAGAAGCTTGCTGCTGTTAAAGACAATTCAAATAGATTGCGCATGCAGAGTTTGAAGGTACATGAAGAGTATAAGAAACAACAAGCAACACTGCAAAGAGAAAAACTGCAAGTTGCAGAGAATTCATATTTACTTAAGGACTTGGAATTCATTCCCTACCTAACCGATGAAGGTTTGATCACAGACATTAGTGCATCTGATGCAAAGGGAAGTGTCTATGCATTTTTTGATGAAACCAAAACACTACAGTATGTTGGAATATCAAGACAGGTATACATGAGTTTGAGGCTCCACTTTGTCCGTGTACCATCATAATGCCATTTTGTTAAAGTGCAGCATATTAAGCAGCCCAATCATGTTCTTATGGAGTGTATTAAAGACAAGTGGATAGCAGAGAATGGATTTTTACCAAGTGGGAATGACAATGGTCCCCAACAAAGCATTTGGGAAAATCCTCTGGACTGCAAAGTTTTGATGACAGATGAAGAAAAACAGAAATTACAGGAAGCTGGTCTTGGAACTCTCCAGACAAAAATTCTGAAGAATGTAGCTACAAGAATAGAGGCGCAGCTTGATGCTGAATACAAAAAAAAAGAAAAAAGAAAAAAGTAACTGTAAAGAAGCCTTCCGGTTTGAACCCAAAATGAAGGAGAATGGTATGCTTGATTTAAGAAACAAACAACCAGATAAGCTTGTTCCTAAGCCCAAATCTACATCTTGAGGGAGTTCTGTGTAATTCGGGGACATGCTAACTATTGCTTGAGGTCTCTTTATGAAATAAAATCAATGCCATCGGTGAAGATCGAGATCAACCATTAGCCAATTCCAAGGAAAATGCCAGGATATCGCCAATTAACCATTCACGGTTTTATCAAGTGTTTGATGGACTGCTCTCCTTGCTACGTGGACATTCACAGCCAAATTGTGAAATTGTGGAGTGGATCAGCGTTTTTCCTGACAGCCAGTTTCTGAGATAAGTTCTATTTCCATCCGTCATTTCTCATAATTGGAGGGTGTTAATATTGAAGCTCACTTACTGTAAATCATTCCAAATTTGATTCAGTGCCAAAGCTCGGGGTTCAGCAAGATAATCAAGCATGCAGCAAGCAAATCCGAGTGACTGGCGGATGATTAATGACAGAGTTCGTTTTTTCGGTGAAGACACAAGTTATTTCCACTTGCCAGGCAATCGTGGTGAAGACAACCGGGATTCAAGTGGGCAGAGAGGAGAAACTAGATAGCCACCCGAGAGAATCGACCTCGTGGAGCTGTGGAGCAGAACCGGGTAACTCTTGTCCTCTATCAAAACATCAATTGCAACTGGAGTAGAGTTCCACGCTGAATCAGTTTAAGTTTGTAATTGACGTGGAGCGCTGCAGCAAAAATCCACCGTTTAGGCCCACGTTTTCCTCTGACAGCCAAAGCTGTGGGCATAATTTATGATTTTTTTTGATCTGTCAGCTGGGAGATATTACAGTTCCATGTCAAAATATACAGACGTGGCTGCCTGTCAAACAGTCCACAGCCAAGGGATGGAAGCTGGTTGTTTACAAGGCAAAATCGTATTGACAGCCAAATGCCAAGTGGGAACCGGTGTTGGGTTTTGACAGCCGTTTTTTTGACAGCTAAAGGGTCGAGCTTGGCTCGGGCCCGCATTCTCCTCTAACAGTCAAGTCTTGGGCAGCGGGGGTTTCGGCGTGCTGATCTTCAGGAGGTATTGGCTTGTGTTCAAAGTGGGGGCGACTACACTCATGGGCATCTTGATTTACTTTAACATGTAGCAGATCTGCTGGTCCTATGTTTTTATCCACCTCTTTGGGATGGAGCGGATGGTTAAACTTAGAGTTCTTTTAATAATTTGATTTAGTATGTATTTGCTAGATGAGAAAAAAGTGGATCCAAGACTCACTTTAACTTTTTAATTATTTTATCATTTTTTTGCTTTTTGAAAAAGAAAAAAAGTCTTTTTGGCCCTTATAAAAAAGCAGGGCTCTTTCATTGTAACGGATGGAAAAATTGGCTGGGAGGATTTTCCCCCAGAGTTGAATAAAGTGAAGATCATGTTGGGGATTTTTGGAATATCTTGGGCATCTCTGTCATAGTTCTTTGTCTGTTTTTCATAAGTTGTAGACTAGACTTAGCATAGAGGGCTATAATCTAACATATTGGGCAAGCATTTGTAGCTGCCAAGTTGCTTGTCGCCGTTATGTTTTTTAAAGGTCTAGGAGTAATGGATAGTAGTCAGTTATATTTCCATTCTCCTTGCCTCTGATTATGGAACGGACCAACTTAGTCTCCCTTTAGTGAAACGTGTTGCCGCCTTTTACACACCTGGGTTATGTGGCAAAAATCTTCAAGCCACTCGGTGTGTCCTTGGGGCAAGTCTTGAGTCAAGGCTGTCTCCTTGTTCTTGACTCCTCCGTTTAGGCTAACTCCTAACGAAGCCAAGGGGGGTAGACCCTATTAAATTACTAAGGCTAATTACTTAGTGTGATGGTGTTATAATGATTAAGTTGTTTAGGAGTTTTGAAGTTAACCAGTGAAAGCAAAAGATAACAAGATGCAAGATTTAAAGCATATAAGCACAGTAATGACACTCAATATAGATATATAATTGAAAGAAATGATCAAATAAATCACCAGTGCCTTAAATGGAGTCAATAGAGAAAATAATGTGCTTGCATGCGCTTGAATGAATGTTTTGCAAATGTCTCTTGGTAGATTTTAAATTAATGTGGAATGTGAATGAATTAAATTAGGTGAAAAGGGGACTCCAGATATACCCGAGGGGTAGTTTTTATGTCCAAAGTGAACTTTCATGGCTACTCGCAAGGTGTTTGTGGGCTGGAACGGAGTCTTAGAGACTATTGTTCATAACACACCCATTAGGGTGTGACAGAGATCGGCGCCTCGAGGTCACTTTCCAGTTGTTCCCACTCCTTTGGGTATTTTGCCACCGCTTATAGTTTGTTCAAGGTGTTGGATTTTCGCTTGATGGTTTGTCAATTTGGGAGGTGAGGACTAATTAATTTAGTCACTCAAGTGCTTTTGATGCAGCTTGACTGATCGGAAGAACCGCAGCCAAGTATAGAGCATACACACTGGAGTCTTCGTTATTTTTAGTAAATTTTAGAAGAGGTGTTCTTATTAAAAAGAAAACCCTCTAGGAACTTCTTTCGGTCCAAGTGGACCTCAATCGGGGAATCAAGGAGGGGTTGATTTTATTATGATTATCAAAACAATAAATAAAAAATGGAATCAGAGATACACAACACTGGTTTTCTAATTAGTCCTACGACGCATCTCTTTCCCCTTGCGGGTCAATTGGGAAGTCGTGGGGTAAGTAATATGATTACTTTGAAAATATGGAATAATGCAAAATACTATCAAAGTATACAATCCTGCATGTTAATACTAAACTAGAATAGAAAAAAAAGGGAAAAGTGCAAAAAAATGAAAAGGACGCGGACCCCCCCCTTAGGGGGATGGAGAGCGGGCTTGAAAGAGCCTACTCAAAAAAGATGTCCTTTTATTATTATTGGTTACAATATTAGAAAACTAAAATATCAGAATCCTTTTGGTCCTTATACGGGATGAAACCAAGATCTTACAACTTTTCCAAAATTTTAAGATTTCAGTCAAAGGGGAGACCCCTGGGGGGATTTGAACGCTCCCGAGGTCACTTTCTAACAGCAACTTCTCTTCTTTTTTGTTACACCTGCTAAAAACCAACAAGCATGTTAGAATGAAATATGCCCAAAAGCACTTTAAGAGTACCTTTGGGTCAGCCTACTTTAACTCAAAAAAAGCTAAGTTAAAACTAGCTAAACCGGGGAAAAAGGAACCAAGGAAATCAAGCTTTCCTTGAGATCTAGGCTTGCTGTTTGTGCAGCCAATGAAATATGGACTGATTGCTGGATTTAATTCTTTTAAAATAGAAAATGAAATCTAGAGCATGCAACCTACAGATTCTCTTTAACTTGCCATGCAAAACTGACGATTTCCCTAAGCTAGATCTAGAATGCTTAATGATACTTTTCAGAAATGAGATCTAGACTATGAGCTTTGAAATAGTAGATCTATGTAATTTTACTTTAATATGACAGATCTAAATTATAACAAAGCTTGCAACCAAAGTAATCAGTTAAGATTCGGATTTTAATAAGGAGGAAGAGAGAGGAAGAGTGCTGGTAGCCTTGAAGATCAACCGTGGAGCTTTCAGGTGGAATGTCGAGGGACTATGCCTTTGAATGGTTTTGGAGAGAGTGAAGAAGCAAACTAGATCAACATCCTCTCAAAGCTAGGAACCTGCAACTAAAATCAAAGACTTGCCAAAATACTTGTGAGATCCAGTTAATACATACACAGAGATTCAGAATAACATGCATATAAACTTATAAAACATGCTGAATCTAGATCTCTAAACATGCATCAAAGGAAAGAGATGGCCAATAAACTTATTGAAAAGCTCCTTTCCTATCAAGATTATAATAAGCTTATTATCAATCTTAGCAATGAATCCACAAACAATCAACAAATTATGAACATAGATACAGGTTACCTTAGTAAAACATGGCAATGCTCATCCACACATACAATGACATGACACCGTCTTGCCTCCAAAGCTTCTCTTTGTTTCAAATGAACAATAACAACAATACAATAGCAACAACACCTCAATCCCAGTTCTAACTAGCTTGAAAGAGGTGATCTAAGCTTTATTTATACAAAAAATAGGAGATCTAGCCCAGGGGGGGCGCAAATCCCGAGGAGACAGACCACTGCAGCTGAAGGAGAGTCCATCAATACCTAATCTGACGCTGAACTGAGCCTACTTGTCAATGGGGGGGTTGATTGAGCTAACACATCAACTTGTTGACTGACACATCAACCACAGGGTTTCCAGAAGAGCCCACACGTGTGGAGGAGAGAGAGAGGGCGCAATTCCCCATGAAGGAGGCTGAAGTTCAACTCTGGATCTGTCTAGATCACCTCCTTCAGTCAAGGATTTGTTAGATCCAGTCAATCTGGTGTCGATGAGACTGATTTCAATCAAATCGATTGAGAATCCATTGATCTAGGATTTTGGATTTGCTCCATTATTCATCAATTTATTAATTAAAATAGTCAATAATTGATTTTTTGGGGTTTTCTGACCTGAGTGATGGAAAATCAGTCAAAATTTGAAAATAGTGGGTCAATGGGTTTACATGGTGCTCTTAGCTTGAAAATGAGCACCCCCATGACTGAAACTGATTATTTGGCCCACTTTTATTACAAAACCAAATTTTCCAATTAAACTAAAAATGTAGTCTAAGTTTTTGTGGAAAAATTAAAATTTAAAAAACTTAAAAAAAAAAAAACCTAGGGGGACTTAGACATGTTCATATGACTCGACCATGATGCCTAGCATGTTTATACATTGCCACATAGACTCTAATAACCTCAATAGGCCTAAATGCCAAGCCGACCACCCCAACTTTGGAGGTATTGAGTGAAAAACTCGAAAATTATCAGTCCTTTATTCAACAACCAATAATAACCAAGAGAAAAAACACCCTGGGCTGATCGGATTGACAAATAAAGTCTAAGAGACCGAGTCTTTTACAGACACTATCATGCTAGAACATTTATTACAATTCCCTCACGGGGTTTGAACATGTGATATAGTACAACAAGCACTTCCCAGAAGCACTTCCGAAGGTCTTCTGAAGTTCGAACAAAAAATCTTTGTCCGGTTCACCAGGATCACTTGATAAAAAACCACTAAGTACAACTTAGGTGGTAACATTCTGGCTCCATCTAGGGACACATTCTCTGACTAATCTTTTGATTAAAGAAGAGGATGTGAGAACTCCGGAATCTCTGGGTCCTACATAGCAATTAAAGTTTGTCAGTAACATGTATATATAAAAGAAAATCAACTATAAAAGCAAACTAATGTACAGAATTAGTCTATGATGTATAAAAAGGAAATATTTTACAAAACTAATATACAAAAGAAAAATTTCAAGGTTAGTAACATGGTACAAAACACCTATAATACAACAATATCTATAATACAACAATATGATATATAAAATTTAAAAATACATGCAGGGCAAGGTTTAGAAATTGGCCCTGAAACCATCGATGCCAATAAAGGCATCAAACTGTCTCGGTGAAGAACATCTTGAGGAGAAAGCCATTCATTGGTAGGCTTATCCTTTCTCCTTCTAGGTCATTTAGATAGAAAGAATTTGTTCCTGCTACTTCATCAATGATATATGGCCCCAACCATAAGCTGTCAAACTTTTCGTGTTTCCCAGGTTTCTCCCGTCATTTGTCCAAAGCAAGATTGTGTCACCTACTTGAAAGGATCCCAACCGGGTAGATCTATCAAAGGTTTTGTTGACTGTCTGAATTTATGATACTTTGGTCAAGGGAATTTCTTCTACTCTCATCTAACTTGATCAACTGGTTTATTCTGTTCTGAATGGCCTCCAGATCTGAGCTGAAGGTCTGGAGGAGCTGATACATTGGAAGCTTTAAATGGACCGGTAAGGTGACATCAAGGCCATATACAAGTTCAAAAGGGCTCCTCTCGGTTGAACTTTTCTTTGTGATTCTATCGGCCCATAATGCAAATTTGATCTTGCTATCCCAAGCTTTTTTATTGTCACCCACAGTTTTCTTGATTATGGTCATTAAGTTTTTGTTACTTGACTCAGCTAGACCATTTCCTTGGGGATAATAGTTGGATGAATGGGATAGGACAATGCCGTACTTGAAACAAAAGGATGACATCTCAGAGGAAACAAAGCACGGGCCATTATCTATGATGATATTGGCTGGCACACCGAATCTTGTGATAATCTTATCTTCTAAGAAATCCATGACTACAACATCGGTTGCCTTCTTAGTGGGTATCGCCTCTACCCACTTGGTGAAATAATCAGTGGCGGTAAGAATTCAAGAATAACCATTGCTCGAGTTATCTTTGAACTTATCGATGAAATCAAGCCCCCACTGCTGGAAAGGGGCTTGGACTACTATTGGATTTAAAGGCAAGGCTTTCATTTGTTACTTTTCGGTGAATAACTGGCACTGGGGGCAAAATCTGACAGACTTATGCACATCTGAAAACAGGTTCGGCCAATATTAGCCTGCTTTAAGGATTTTATGGGCGGTTGTTCTTGCTGCAAAATGTCCACCACAAAATCTTGATTGGAACTCAACCATGAGTTTTTTGGACTCAGGTTCATCGACACATCTAAGTATTAAACCATCGGGGTTTCTCCAACCCAAACCATCTTTTGTTAAACAATACTTAGTTGCTTTTAACCTTAATGCTCTTCTTTTATGGCCAAGTAAGTGATCAAGGCATGTAAGGTTGCGGAGGAAAAAGATGATGTCGGTATACCAAGGGTGCTGCTCTAATCTCTGAAGCTCGTTTGATACACTTTGTTCTAAATCACTGTTCTGGCAGATTATTCCTAAGGCCTTTTCATTTCCTTGGGTCAACATCTTTGCAAGATCTTGTCCCTTAATTAACTCAGTAGGTTTTATCTCTAAATCATATTCTTGAATCTTTGAAACCCACTTACCCCTGATTCCTAGACAATCTTGTTGAGACATGATATCCTTGACAGCTGCATGGGGTACATACCCAATGATTTTGGAGTAACCTACATAAGTTCTGAAATGTTTAAGGGACTTGACAAGAGTGTAAGCCTGTTTCTCCATGGTGGTATACTTCAACTTTGAATGTTGCAAGGCTTTACTCATAAAGGCTATAGGTTGCTCTTGTCCCTCCTTATTCTTTTGAAGCAAAACACTGGCAATGGTGTCTTTTGAGGCAAAGGAAAATATCTGGAATTCCTTGGAATAATCTGGACTGATCAAGACCGGGGACATGGATATGGCATCTTTGATAGACTTGAAAGCATCTTTCCCTTCATCCGTCTACTCAAACTTAGCATCTTTCTTTAATAATTTTTGTAGAGGTTTCATTAATTCTGCTAAGTTGGGATGAATCTCCTTATGAAATTGATCTGACCATTGAAAGACTGGAGAGTTTTTAGGTTTTGAGGCAAGGGGACTTTCTTAATGGCTTCAACTCTCTCAGGATCAACCTTGACACCATCCTTAGAAATGATGTGCCCCGACAACTTGCCTTCATCAACCCCAAAAATTGACTTGGCGGGGTTCAAGGAAATACCATATTTCCGACATCTTATGAAAACCTGCCTAAGATGACTTATGTGGTATGATCTTTCTTTTGAAAAAACAGTTAAGTCATCTTGATATATTTTGATTATTTTGCCTATAAGTTCTTTGAAGGAAAAATCCATGGCTCTTTGGAAGGTGGCACCAGCATTCAATAAGCCAAAAGGCGTTCTTAAAAATTTATAGGTACCCCAAGGTGTGGTGAATGTAGTCTTATGTTGATCCTCCTTATTTACCAACACCTGGTTATAACCGGAAAAGCCATCCAACATGGACATCATTTCTGATCTTGTTACTCTTTGAAGCAATGTTTCCATGTCGGGTAATGGGTAATTATCTTTAAGGAATGATGTATTCAGATTTATGAAATCTATACATATTCTAATTGACCCATTCTTCTTTCTGACAACAACTAAGTTGGAGCACCACGAAGAATGTCTTGTAGGTGCTATGATCCCTGCTGCTAACATCTTTTGAAGTTCCTTCTGCACAATGGGGGCCAACTTAGGATTTATTCGCCTAAGTTTTTGTCGGAAAGGCTTGACCTCCTTGGCCTCTTTTGTGAGGGGAATAGTGTGTTGAAACACATCTTCTCGATAGGCTTTAAGTTCATCATAACTAAAGGTCAACACATCTCTATACTCTTTGATTAAGTTGATCAAATTATTCTTTTCCTTTTCCGAAGTACATTTTTCAATTTTTATTAACTTGGGGTCCTTGTCAGTTCCTATGTTTATTTCCATATATTTCCAATTTTTATTTCTTCTTTTTGTTTTTTATGATGATCCTGTCGATCAAAAAGATTTTCGAAAGCTATAAGGCTACTCGGGATGTGATTCCTTTCATTATCCTCGCACCTTGATACTCTTTACCCTCTTGCTGATAACTGATCTTGCAACCTTCAAACTCTTGGAGATTGTGGATGAATCTCAAGAGTTGCTCATCATCTTTAAACACCTGCCAGTGATCTACATTATCCGGAATTGAAGGTCTGAAATTAATTTCCATCTTTCCATTCCCACTAATCATTTCATCTGATGGCTGGAGGGTGGATGCTGTTACTGCCAACTTATCTGCTAACCCATTCATTTCTCTATGGATCTTTTGAATGTTAAGTGCATCAAACCATTCCATAGTGTCCCATGTGGCATTTCTATACTTCCTTAGTCTGTCTTTTTTGCATTGATACTGATTCTTAATCTGGAGGACAACTAAGTCTAAATCACCTTTTATGTTCAACATCTTTATCCCCATGTCTTTAGCGGTTTCTAACCCTAGGAGCAATGCCTCATACTCGGCTACATTATTTGATGCTTCAAACTCTAACCTGAAAGCAAAGTTGTAGACTTTATTTGAAGGAGAGATGATCACGATGCCCGCACCCTTTCCGGTTTTGGAATAATCCCTGTCAAAGTACATTTGCCAAACTTCATCTATCTTTTCATTTTTAATGTTTTCCTTAATAGGGGCCATGAAATTTGACAAAATAGCATAGTTTCCAAAGTTATCAGTGAAATGAACAAATTCATTTCTAGGCTTCTTAGGGTTTCCTACATGTCGTTTCCTTAGCTTCTCTCTGTGGAGTATCATCGTAGTGTTTTCTGATGTAGGTATAGTAGCATATGTCCAATTCATTTTAATGTACCCACCAAGAGTTGCGATCCATTTTATGGACAACAACATACCCCAATTATTTGGAACATCTATCACTACCACATCCATCGACATGCCGATGTCAGGATACTTGGCCAACTTAACCTGTAAATTTAAGATTATCCCTACCACTTCAGCTTCTCTTGCATCCATTGCACAAACATTGTGGTATGGTTGGGTGACCCTTAGATTTAGTTGTTCCATTACTTTTCTTGTCATGATATTTGATGAAGCACCTGAATCTAACATGCAGTTATGAAGGAGAAGGTTATCAACTAAGAGGGAGACATAAAAAGGCAGGTGGTCTTCTCTTTTCGGATCAACACTGTTGAGGACTATAGGCATATCTATAGGTTCAATATGTTCAGCTTCAAATATAGCATTATTATTAGGGAGAGGATCTTCTTTGACAATATTATGAGTTTCACTTTGACTATCCTTTATGTCTTTCAACAACTTTTCTTTTTGGCCAGGAATTTTAAGGACATCAGTTGCATAAACATGAATCTTAGCACTACTTATCCATTCTCCCATATCAACATTTGATTCAGGGATAACAGGGGGATCTGGGAGAGGAGGAGTGGTTACCTTTGGCTTGTACTGTTTAGATGGTGATGGCTTCTCCTTTCTTTGATAAACTGCACCCTTGAATCTAGCCTCCTTCATTACCTTGATTGTTTCTGGAGAAGGCTTTGCACCATAAAAGTTGGAAAGGAGATCCTTCTCATAACTGTAATCCGTGGCTTGCTGCTAATGCTGGTTTGATAAATGTAGGTTTGGCCTACCATGTACACATGATCAGACTCGCTTGATGTCGTTTCCTGATTGCTAACCTCGGGAATTCCATGTTCTATAACTTGGTTTGCAATATAACAAGTGCTTTCTTGGTGGAATTGATCACAAGGTCTACACCATGGAATGACTTCTTCTACCATGTTAGCTGAGTCTAACTGGTTTGGAATCCTAGGTTCTTGTTGAGGAGCTTTCTTTTGATACATCTGATTCTGTTTGGGCTGAAAGTTCCTAGGTTCATTATTTCTTTCCATTGTGATTATTCTATTGTGCATATGATTCAGTTGAGCGGAATGATTTGCCATAAGTTGGTTTTGACTAGTAACCAAGTCTTTTATCATGTCTGTTACCTTTTCCATGGGATCTTTAGAGGTTCCCTTTTCTTTTGATTCAACGGCTTTACCCTTCTCTTTGTTGTATGAAGTGTTTCCCCTAGTGTAACTTGGAATGTTGGACTTGCCTGAAGACTGCATATTCTTTTCTATTTTCTCGGCCAATTCCTAAGCAGTTTTTAGGTCGACTGGCTCTTTGTCTCTTAACTGATACCTCAAATCACCAGTGAAAGCTTCGATGCAAGATATGAGGATGGAGGCATCCTTTGGCTTGATGTCTTTAGGGAGGTCTGCAACCACACGCCTGAACTTAGTGTTAAATTCATCCATGGTTTCATTCTCCATCTTCTTTATGTTATGAAGGGCAGCAAGCAGGTGTCTTGGCTCTTTCTTTTCTCCCCATTTCTTCTTAAAACCACTAGGAATTCACTAAGAGTTTTATATGAATCATCACCTATGTCGGAGTACCATTTTGCAACATCATCCTCTAAGGATAAAGCAAAGAGCTTCATTTTGACATCTTCATGGTTATGGGCAGCATCATTGCAGTAACTGACCAGGTGCTTTTCAAACTTTCAAAGGTGAGACGTGGCAGTGATGGCATTATTGCCCTGGAATATGGGGAGCTTCTTGATAACATCATTTGGAATGTCAAGGGGAGCTTCTTGATAGCATCATTTGGAATGTCATGGGGAGTACCTGCTATCTGAGAAAAGTCAAGGGATTTGAAGAATTTCGTCATTTCTTGAGATTGGTAGGTATGACTCTCTGCAAATATGTGATGGATATATGAGAGGGATTGGTCTCCTAAATCTTCAAGGTTTCTACGGGAAGTCTGCCTATTCAATCTTTCCCTGATAAACCTTTCGGGATCAGGGAGAGGATTGAATAATTGTCGGCGGTTTCTTCGGGTAGAAATTCTTGAAGGGATGTTAGACAGTGGAGTTGCTAGATGGATCGAGTTTTAATTTTTATGGTTTTTAAAGACTAAATCAATCAAATTTTTTTTTAATCTTTTTAGTTGTCTAGAAAAAAGTTAAGCTAAATCGTACTCGGGAATAAAAAGATTTATCCCCGGCAATGGCGTCAAAAAGTGTTGCCGCCTTTCACATACTTGGGTTACGTGGCATAAATCTTCAAGCCACTTGGTGTGTCCTTGGGGGCAAGTCTTGAGTCAAGGCTGTCACCTTGTTCTTGACTCCTCCATTCAGGCTAACTCCTAATGAAGCCAAGGGGGGTAGACCCTATTAAATTACTAAGGCTAATTACTTAGTGTGATGGTATTATAATGATTAAGTTGTTTAGGAGTTTTGAAGTTAACCAGTGAAAACAAAAGATAACAAGATGCAAGATTTAAAGCATAGAAGCACAATAATGACACTCAATATAGATATATAATTGAAAGAAATGATCAAATAAATCACTAGTGCCTTAAATGGAGTCAACAGAGAAAATAATGCGCTTGAATGAATGTTTTGCAAATGTCTCTTGGTAGATTTTAAATTAATGTGGAATGTGAATGAATTAAATTAGGCGAAAAGGGGACTCCAGATATACCCGAGGGGTACTTGGAGTATGTCCAAAAGCGAACTTTCACGGCTACCCGCAAGGTGTTTGTGGGCTGGAATGGAGTCTTGGAGACTATTGTTGATAATGCACCCGTCAGGGTGTGACAAAGATCGACGCCTCGAGGTCACTTTCCAGTTGTTCCCACTCCTTTGGGTATTTTGCCACCGCTTACAGTTTGTTCGAGGCGTTGGATTTTCGCTTGATGGTTTGTCAATTTGGGAGGTGAGGACTAAATCAATTTATTAATTAAAATAATCAATAATTGATTTTTTGGGGTTTTCTGACCTGAGTGATGGAAAATCACTCAAAATTTGAAACTAGTGGGTCTATGTGTTTACATGGTGCTCTTAGCTTGAAAATGAGCACCCCCATGACTGAAACTGATTATTTGGCCCACTTTTATTACAAAACCAATTTTTCCAATTAGACTAAAAATATAGCATAAGTTTTTGTGGAAAAATTAAAATTTAAAAAACTTAAAAAAAAAAAACCTAGGGGGACTTAGACATGTTCATATGACTTGACCATGATGCCTAGCATGTTTATACATTGACACATAGACTCTAATAACCTCAATAGGCCTAAATGTCAAGCCGACCACCCCAACTTTGGAGGTATCGAGTGAAAAACTCAGAAATTATCAGTTGTTTATTCAACAACCAATAATAACCAAGGGTAAAAACACCCTGGGCTGATCAGATTGACAAATAAAGTCTAAGAGACCGAGTCTTTTACAGACACTATCATGCTAGAACATTTATTACAATTCCTTCATGGGGTATGAACATGTGATATAGTACAACAAGCGCTTCCCAGAAGCACTTCCGAAGGTCTTCTGAAGTCCGAACAAAAAATCTTTGTTCGGTTCACCAGGCTCACCTGATAAAAAACCACTAAGTACAACTTATGTGGTAACAAAACGCAAGGCCTCCTTGAGTCCCCTTTTGACTCCATTCACCCTTCGAATATTGACATTGGTCTTCCCTCGAGGACTGATCCTCCCTTCCCTTCCTGTCCATCAAGTATAATCCTTTTCTTTTTTTGCTACCCATGTTTCTCTAAGGCAGCCTCTTCAGATTACCTTTCCCTCAGCTGCACCTGCCTTAGCAATCCTAACTTAGGGAAACCCCCCTAGAGCTGGAGAAGAGCTAGCTTGAAGCGAGGAGAGAGGGGTGTGGTGACATTGGCTTCTCTCTCCAGAGTTGTCACCGGGCCGGCGCGCCCGTATTTTGCGCTTCAGCACTCGCGTGCCAGTTTCGGGCGACAACAACCCTCAACCTCATGTAAAACCATGGGACATCCTATCAATACTATGAGCCCTCCAATACCATGGGCTCTCCAGTATTGACCCTTAAATCTAAATCCCTCAGATCTAATCCAATGGCTGGGATTTCATCTCTCGTTGAGATCACTTAAGTCATAGATCAATGGCTATGACTTGATCTCTCATTGAGATCACTTAAGTTACCCTTTTACATTTACATAAGGTGTCATAAAGTCACCTTTTACCAAGTCTGTCTAGAGAGTCACTTTTACGGATGATTTCTACATGCTAGACATCCCCATGTAGAAGTAACTGTTCGAGCTACAAAATCTAACAAGGATTTTGAATGGCACTGACACGCTCAAGATCTGAAGTCTTTTTCCAAAATTAGCTTGCTCTTCTCCCATGGATTAGTATGCTTGCTTACCAAAAATGCCTCCGATGCTGAATTTGAACACAAGGATCAGGAAGCTTCTTTAGAATGGCACTGTAGGTAAGATAGATTTGTACTTCTCAAAAGGATGAACTTAATCTCCAATATGCAGCGTTACCTCAGTCCAAATTTGGAGAACTTTCATGTTGTTATCTTCTATTTTTGTTGTTTTTGGATCACTTGAAAGGCCTCCAAAAGAAGCACTATCTATAGACTGTGTGTAATATATCGTTAATTGCTTTTAAAATTTTTTAATAAGTAAATGTGCTGAAAAGCTAATAAAAAAAGATTTTACTAATTTCAAGCTTCTGCTTTTCCGAAGATGGAATCACTGACTAGAGCTAAGGAACCATTCTCCTTATGCCTTGTTTGTAGGCCCTTTTTTTTAAAACAGTACAGTCACCAGGACCTAAAGGAAATACTATTTTAAGACCTTACCTACTGTTACGAATCGAATTAGCAGTGCACGATTTGGTAAGCATATAGGATGAACCATTCTCCTTATGCCTTGTTTGTAGGCCCTTTTTTTTAAAACAGTACAGTCACCAGGACCTAAAGGAAATACTATTTTAAGACCTTACCTACTGTTACCAATTGAATTAGCAGTGCACGATTTGGTAAGCATATAGGAGGAGGGCTAGACCCAATGCCACCTTGGTCTATCTCCTCAACGTTTTTGGGTAATTTACCCAGGGGTGAGCCCTTTCAGGATACCTGCCAACAAATTCAATACAAAGCAAAACCCTCTCTACGACTCTATGATTGAGATCAGTGCCTTTGTAAGGAGTCAAAATATAACAATGATATGCAAGCATTCAATTATGTATCTGACTTTCCAGTGTAGAATATATGCAAATTGGGCCACTGTAAGTTAAACACACCAGCTGTATAAAGTGTGCAAGATAATCAGCAATAGCCCATGATTACCAAAATATTATCCCTAGTCAATCTTCAAAGGGCAAAGTGCAAATTCAGAGTTTAAACCATCACCAGATCAGAGCAAAACATTGTAAGTTGTAGCACGAATGATATCTTTCAATTACAACATCTGAAAGATCATTCCAAAGATCATATACTTAACATTCCAAAGACCATTAGGACACATTCAGCTGTAGGTTATGATCCAAAATAGACAATCACTGTATGCTTATCAATTTGCTAGTCAAACTGATCATTCTCTTAGAAGAGATCATTGTCATAAATCAGTGTCTAGCAACAATAGATACCAGCAGTAGAAGACAATAAACGCTAGCATTAATATTAGGATTTAATGTATGTGGTTATCAGTCAAAAAAAAGTAAGTAACATCAGCGAGAAACAATAATAATCAGTATATATCAGCAGCCTTAAGCAGTGGATGCTGTTAAAAATAGTGCAGCTGCAAGACCCATTCTTAGGGAGGATGGTACACCAGTCAGTTAGCTAGGGTTCTTGGTTAATGAACCAGCAAGACTAAGTCCCTAGAAGGTACCCTAGGGCCCCCAACAGTCTACTAGGGTTCTTGGTTTGGGACCAAGTAGGTTGATGCCATGGCAAAGTCCCTAGCATGTGGCTAGGGCCCCTATTTGTCTCTAGGGTATTTTGGTCCAGGACCAGGCAATTTCTTGGACACTAGGTCCAAGCAGATACTGCAGGTTGAGACAGAGACTTTTTGGTCTAGGACCAAGCAGTTCCTACAGGTACATACCTAGTCAGTTAGCTAGGTGGATCTTGGTCAGTTGACCAAGACGATGGTGTGTGATGTCCTCTCTCCTAAATGTTATTGCTAGGTTGTTTCAAAAGGGACTGGCCACCCCTTGATGATGTCATTAGCACTTGACCCTTAGGAGCAGTATGGAGGACCAGAGGATCACATCATCCAGTTTGGACCTTCCTTATACATTGATGATAAAACTCATCTTCTATGGAACACATGTAGACAATATACCTTGAGAGAGAAAGATTAAAGTCCTTGGTCTTGCATGTAAAAGGGGTTGTTTCCCCACCTTGATGGTAAACCTTGGTCTTGTGGGTAAAAGGGGTTGTTTCCCCACCTTGATGGTACACCTTGGTCTTGTGGGTGAAGGGGTTGTCTTCCTACCTTGTTGTAACCCCTCTAGTTGACTTATGGTCTTATGATTCCCTATTGGTCTTAGCGCCCTTCTTGTTTGAAGTACCTTGACCCTTTTGCTATGATGACTTAACCTTATTGTTTTTTATATTGTTTTTGTTTTGACCTTTGGTACCCTATCCTAAGTCAACCTAACTTTATTTTATGATTTGATTTGGTAAACCTCCTAAAAGCTAGGGTAGTTATGTGACCATTCTAGAAGGCTTGTTAAGATTATAAATAAAGTCCAAAACTTTATTTTTAAAGAGTGTCTTGACAAGAGAGAAGTTCAAATCTGTTTCTTTGTCTGCTCTAGGGTTCGTTGTTGTTAGTTTAGCTTGATGTCTTGGGCCTTTATTGCTGCTTATGCTGGGTTGTACCTCCTGTTGCTGTTTTGAGCAGGTCGTGACCTCTTTATTGCTGATTCGTGACCTCCTTGCTGATGGTTGAGCAGGTCGTGACCACCATATTGTTGATTGAACTAATCTGTGATCTTGTTACTGTTGGTTGAGCTGGGTCATACCTCTTTACCGCTGTTTTGAGTAAACCTTGACCTTCTTATTGCTGGTATAGCCGAGTTATACCTCCTTGCTACTGTTTGAGCAAGCCATTACCTCTTGTTGTTGTTAGAGTGAGGTCGTGACCTCTTACGACTGTTAGACTAGGGCTGTGACCCTTGTTAACTGCCCAGATTTAAAACTGTGACCTCTTACTGCCATTATAGTTGGGCCATGACCCTCCTATCGCTGTCAGACTTAGTTTGTGACCTATTTGGGTGCATTAGGTTGGGCTGTGACTTGTTTGGATGCTACAGACTTGGGCTGTAACTTGTTTGGGTGCCCTAGGTTGGGCCGTGACCTGTTTGGGTGCCCTAGGCTGGGCCATGATCTGTTTGGTTGGTACAAGCCTGGGCTGTGACTTGTTGGGTGCTTCAGACTCAGATCGTGACCCTGTTTAAGTGGGACTATACCTTTGACTGCTAACTGAGGTCTACTTGTGTGTGGACTGTCATCATTTTTTATCTGCTGCCATTTGGGTTTTCCATCCTTGTTGGCTGGCTTACCTTGACTGCTACTGTACTTGACTAAACTCACTGTTCTTTATTCTCTCTCTCTCAGGTTTTCCTTGTTCCTTTGTTGACTTGTCTTCAAAAGACAAGGGCCGATCCAAAAGATATCCAAGTATAAGGAAGGTCTTAACGTGACTGACGCTATTTATTAGATTTGTTCATTAGTTTGTTTTTATAGTACTCGTTGAAATACTGAGAGGGGGGTGAATCAGTATTTGTACTATTTAAAATTTTAATCAAAACAGGTTACCGATCATCAATCACAACACATCATCAATGTGTATAAAAATAACAAGCTGCACAATACACAATAATTTTTGACGTGGAAACCCAAGTTCTGGGGGTAAAACCACGGAAGCCTTTTAAAAGTAGTTTTCCAGAAATAACTGGAAGGAGGCAACAACCCCCTTATTATAAAGACTTCAATTTTCCAGTGTAACTGGAAGGAGGCTTCAACCCCTTGATTTACAGGCTCCAACCTGAAGGAAGCTACAACTCCCTAGTTCTTTGGCTTCAACCTCCTTTCCTTGCCCCGTACTGCCACCTTGATATGAAGATAGAAACTGTTGAACCACTACTGCATTGATCCTGCGGACCTGCTAATCATCACCTGTACTGCACTGCACAACTTGTACCACACTGCACAACCAGTAGACTTGTCATGTACCAATCTCTGAATTTGCTGCTGATAACCTCTGCACTCTGATCACTGCCAAATCATCACTGTATACCAACAAGTCATTTTACTTTCATACACTGCTCATTTACATCCTTGTACACCTCGTCATACATAGTCACTGAACAAATAATCCTTCTCTGCTTCCATTGAACATAAGGCATGTATTGTCATGCATCATCATCATAGGTATGCATCATCGTCACAGGGTATGCATCCTCATCATCAAATATACGTCATCATCATCTCAGTGTGCACCGTGTATGCATCATCAACATCAAGTATACATCATAATGCATAGGAGAGCATCATCACACTATGGTATGCATGTACATCTAATTGTATAGGAGTGCATCAACTTAATAGAGTATACATAATTATCACATGCATTATCATCATAAAGTGTATCATATCATAACATAAAGGTATGCAACATCATCATCATAGCCTCCATAATGAATTCAAATATATATACCAATATAGAGGCTCACATACTAAGATCAAATATGAACTCTATCCATGAGAGACATGTGCCATTACAAGAGAAACCATGAAGCATGAACCATACCTCATTGAAGATGACAAGATGAAGAAAAAATAGAAAAACCAAAAGAAACTCTAGATCATGTCATCACATAGCCCTCGTAACAAGCTTTCCATTGAGCCAAGAAATTTGTAATTCCGATTCCGTATAAGAAAGTTATGCCAATTTTAGTGAAGATGCCCAGAAATTTCTCTGTCACAAAATCTCGCACCTCTCTCCAAGTGTTGTGAAGTTCCCGAGAGAATTGATGATGAACAAATGAAATGTTTGATATTCTATTTATATAGGTTGTGGAGGAAATTTATTACCTTGGGCCGACATGCAATTCAAAATTACAAATAATTACTTTCTCTTTTGTTTGGTCGGCTCACCCAAAAAGGTGGGGTACACCAACTTCAAATATTCATATCTCTTCAAACATAAGGAGTTAGAAGATGCTCCACATATCAACGGAAATGGCTTGAAGAGGACTATCTCCCTATGATGGGTTTATTTGCTAATTCTTGGTCTATTACCCTTAAATTCTTCAATTTGTACAAGACATCAAGACTCCACACAAAAAGGTGCCAAAGACCATGTTACCTTATGCATAAGTTCCAAGGTCAAAGGCTTTAATGGACATCATCAAAGGCATGAGGGATTCAATGGTCTTCACATACACATACTTAACGTCAACAAGGAGGAGGTCTCCACCATAGACTTATCATATCAAGGGTACCAAGGTGTGGGGGTGCCTAGACTTCTCCTAGGGTACCATGACCTCATTAAAAACGCAAAGGACCACATAATGGGTCATTTGGACTCTATGAAATTCTACACTTCTTCAACCCACCAATGACTCTTTCTAGGATACTAGGGAATAGGTTGTGGTACTGGGGAATCCAAAGAAATGACTGGGGAACCAAAAGACATCTTTAGGGGTACTTAAACAATCTACAGTTTGTACAGGGCTTTTGGCAATGTCCCAAGGGCTCCAAGGGCTTCAGACTTGGGCTTGGACAAGGTCAAAATGTCACCTTTGACATTTACACTTACTCAACCCTCAAGGGAATCTCAAGGGGCACCAAGACACACCGGTACACATCTGTTGGCATCAATGACAATTTAGTCAACAATACTGATGTTATTGTTTTCTTCTTGTACCTTGCATTTCAAGGACCAGCTTTAACACAGTGATCACTAAGGAGTGTTAAAGTTGAAAGAGATGAAAATTATGTTTTAAATTGTATTACAACTATACTGTTCTATATCCAGCATTGATTTAGATTTTATTTACGCATTAAACTACAATTTTTTAAAATTTTCTATATCAAACCCTAACTTAACACAAATTTCAACAGATGCCAATTCTTAAAGGGCTCCCAAACTTTCATAAAACTTCGCCTTAGTGAGAAGTAATAACCTTCTAATTAGGCCGAGCTGGTTTAACCATTCAAACTCAGAAAATACTGATGCCCTAACCAGTCAAAGCAGTCTGCAAAAAATCTGTTTCACATCTATTTAATGCAGCAAATAACAGTGCATGAGATTGTCCCAATTTACATGGATAAGTATGTTCTTGGGAGAGAGATCTAGTGTGAAGCAAGGCGAATTTGGTATACCAATCAGGTCTGCAAAATTTGACAGTTTGCAACTTCGTTTCCATAATCAATAATAAATTTGATTAAGCCTTTTTTATCACGGTCAAAGTCAGCAATGATGACGCCCTTGGAGGTTCATGGGCAATTTAACTAGGGTGCAACAGTATGTAGGACTGTTTTTGCCAGATTTTCAGTATTTTTGGAATTATGATTTTTGATATTTTTAGGGCTTTTTAGGTTTTCTGATTTTTTAGAGTTTTTTTTGTTTGTTTAAATGCAGTCCTAATTTACCATGAAATGCATCTAAATATAATACACATGAATGCTTAGAATTTGAGTAAAAAAGGTGACAAGATAAGGGGCTTTAAGGTATCACCTCAATCCCTAAGGCATGAGGGATCAATGATCAACTTCACTCCTAGAGATGTTTCTCTGAACTTGCAAACTAGGGCATCCAACAACAACCTCTAGGGTTCATCGAAGGAGCCCAATTAGGGCAAAAAGTAGATCCAAGGCCCCAAAAACAAAGAAAACTCTTTCAAGTGGATGTTTTCCACCGTGTAAAGTTGACAAATGATTGGTAAGAAGTCCCAATTTAGAAAAAATGCAGCATCAAAACTACCATTCTATCCACATATAAGCATTGACTCACCAATGTTTAACAAGGAATGAGCAAAGAAGAGCAATAATGCTAGCATCAACCATGCATGTGCCAAGAAACCCTAGAAAAGATCCTCCACTTTCACTTCAAGCCAAGAAAGAAATCATCCCAGGAGGTGCGAATGACATGAGAGCTTCATAGAGCAAGAGAAAGAGAGTAATACTCCCTAGCAACGACACCATAAAATGTTACCGTTCAAACTAGCAGTCTAGGGTTTGTACCACAATATGATGCAATAAGCTAGTGAATGGTAAGCAAGGGAGAGATCTCAACCCAATGCCACCTCAACTTAGTCTCTCAACTACTTTGGGTAACTCCTAAACCTAGGGAAGAGCCCTATCAAGATACCTGCAATCACCAACAAACAAATACCTTTCTACAATCTTTATGACAGAGATCAATAACATTATATGGAGTCAAACATTGAGATAAGAAGACTACTAGATCTACTGAGGAGTTAATTCAACCTATTGCTCATCCAACACAATAGATAACAAAGATTTGCAACACAATCTCACGTTTTCCAATGAATTTGGTATAAGCCCAAGGACACCTTATAAAAGTGTGCCCTCAGTGGGAGAAGCATAAGGAGGTCAAGGTGAGGTCATGGATGGCCTTAGATGAAAACACTAGCTAGGGTTTTGAAGATACAATGATTACACCTTTCCCTATGCAAGTTGGAGGATGAGTACGCCCTTTTGAATCTGTGGATAAATCACCTAGGGCGAAATTGAGGGGTGGAACAAATTTAGCAAATTCCAAATATTTTTTGGTTTTTGAATTTATGTAAACTTTAGGGTTTTTTTGATGATATATGATTTTTAGGGTTTTTTACACATATAATGAGGACGCCGATCAAGATTTGTGGATAAATACACTAGGGCGAATTTGCAGGGAGTACCAGAATTACAAATTCACGACTATGTTTGGAGTAATGAATTTTCTAATTTTTAGGTCTTTTTATGCATAAAATTGCAGCCACAAGTATAATACAATAAATGCTAAAAAATAGAGTAAAAAGATGACAAGAGAAGGGGACATGATTATTGTCTCAATCCCTAGGGCATTGAGAGATCGTGGCTAGTGTCCCTCTCTTGAAATGTCTCTCTAGCACTTGCAAGCTAGGGCATCACTTAGCAACCTCTAGGGTTCAGTAGGTGAGCTTAACTAAGGACGATGGAGAAGTCCAAGGCTGCAAAAGCAATAGGAAACCCTTATGCAAGATGTTTCCTTCACACAAAGTTGATAGAATATTGGTAAAAAGCCCTATTTCAAAAAACCATAAAAACATAACTTACCAACATAAACTACCATTCAATCCACATAGAAACATAACTTACCAACATTCAACAAGATATGAGCAAAGAAAAAACTTTAGGTCACTCTTGTGCATGTTTTATTCCAACAAGTCTAGCATCAACCATAGCATGTGTAAGAAAGAAGCCCTAGATCATTCGTCCATCCACCATCAAGCAAAGAGAATAATCCCAAGAGAAGTGCACATCACCAAGAAGACTCAAAGAGTAGGAGAAAAACAAATAATTTCATATTGGAACCCTTGTCTTATGATTTACAATGAATGAGATAGGTCTTATTTATACCATTCTCACTAGAATATCTTAATTTTGAGCCTACAAGCCTAAATAATAAAATAATATTAATTTTAGGGTAAATTCTACAAAATAGAGGAATTTTACCCTAAATTATACAAAAATAGTAAAAATAAGCCAAAGTAATAAGAGAAATGGTTTCACTTGACGAAGTAGTGAGCTAGGGTGGATGTGCCCCATTTAACCCCAAAGTGCTGAAAGTCCCTCAACGCCCCCCCTCCTAGGCACTGTAGGTTCAATTGGTGTGCAATAGCTGCAGGAAGGGCACACTGGGCTGGAGGCATTAGAGGAGGGCCTTTGGAAGTTGGAAAAGGTCCAAGTGGGTGCAAGAAGGTGCGTGAGGAGGAGATATCAGTCCTTTACAAAGCTCAAGCACCTCTACAAGTCAAATAACCAGGATGGGCATGTGCCCTAGTGGGTCACCCCCAAAAGCCCTAGAGCACCAACCCATGGGTGTAAAGCCTTGCATGGTGGGGATAGTCATCACACCGAAGGTGTAGTTAGTAAAGCCATTAAGCCAAGTACTTATGAGAGTGAATCCAAGGGGGCAGACCATGTCCAATCCAGGGGGTAAACAACTCCCAAACTAATTTTCATACAATAAATCCGACTTTGGCTTGTACAATAAATTTTTTTGACCCCCTTCTCTAGCCTCAACCTTGTTGGAACATTGAAGTAACTCCATTGCGTAACATTGGCTCCAATTGCGGGACATGTGCTCTTCTTGGGAGTGTGTGAGAACCTCTTAAATCTCTTGGGTACCTATAGACTTGCACACACATCTAACCACAAAGACATCAAATTGCATCGGAGGTAGACACTCTGACCTGCCTTGTCCAAAATGAAATGCAAATAACTGAAAACAAAAGAACAACAAATGCAATGCATAGATACTCAAATTCTAAACTCAAATGAAAGAACAATAAGTGCAAGGCATAGATACTCAATGCAACTACGTCTACTAATATATAGAAAAAAGGGGATGCCCAACATGCATAAGATATCACCTGTGTAGTATTTTTTCAAGATTTGCTCATTGACGGGCAAAGGTAGCTTTTCTCCATCAAGGTGGCTCAAGTGGAAAGAGTTGGTAATTGCAACATCATCAATTTGATATGGTCCTAACCAAAGACTTTCAAACTTACAATGTTTACTTGGTTGTTCGCATCTTTTGTTCCATAGGAGGACGAGATCACCTTTCTGGAAATTGCGTCGACAACACGTCTTATGAAATTTACCTTTAACCTTTTCTTGACTTTGTGCCAGGTGATCGAAAGCTTTTCTTCGGTATTCATCAAGTTCTATGAGTTGGTTGATTCTTTGTTGGATAACATCGGGTTCTGGAGAGTGCTATTGGAGAAATTTGTATGTGGGAAACTTTAAATGAATGGGTAGAGTAGCATCAAGTCTGTATACTAGCTCGCAAGGACTCTTTCCAATTGATTCTTTGTAGGCGATTCCGTTTGCCCATACTTCATATTTTACCTTACTGTCCCATCTTCTCTTATTTTCACCAACGATCTTCTTAATGATATTCATTAGGTTCTTGTTGCTCGACTCAACCAATCCATTGCCTTGTGGATAATAATTTGAAGAGGGAGATAATATGATACCATATTGAAAACAATAAGTAGATAGCTCGCCTCCACTGAATGCTTTGGCATTATTTGGAGTCTTGAAGTGATTGATAATTATGTCCTTGAGAAAATCTATAATGACCTGTGTTGTATCCTTTTTGGTCGGGATGGCCTCAACCCATCGAGTAAAGTAATATGTAATTGCCAATATCTATTTGTGGCCATTACTGGAACTTTCTTTGAATACATCGATAAAGTCCAGGCCCCAATGCTGAAATGGTGCTTCAATAATACTGGCTATAGTGGTAGGGCAACAAGATTCTGCTTTCCTGTGAAGAGCTGACAAGGATGGCAACTTCTAACATATTTGTACACATCTTGAAAGATGAACGACCAACAATAACCTGATCTTAATATCTTGTGGGCAGTATTGGAAGCTGAATGATGACCCCCACAGAGTCCTTTGTGAAATTCTTCTAGCAACTTTTTCGCTTCTGGGGGATTCACACATGTAAGAATTACCCCATTGGGATTCTTCCATCCAGGAGTCTGAACGATCCGATTTGTGTGGATGTCCAAGAAACAATACTTGGAAGCTTGCTTTTAACTTCAATGCTCTCTTCTTATGATCAGGAAGGTGGCTAGGACATGAAAGATTCTTCAAGTAAATAGTAAATACACAATATCCTTGTACCAGTTACACTATTCTATTTCTTCAATAAGTGTTGAAACCATAAGAGGGGGCCCCTCTTGCATATCGAGGGCCTTTTCATTTCCTTCTGCCATCAACTGAGCTAACCCTCTGCCTTTAATCAATTTGGGAGGTTGAATTTCTAGATCATACTCTTGGATCTTCGTGATCTAGTTCCCTCTAGTATCAAGACAATCTTGTTGTTTAAATATTTCTTTCATTGCTGGATGTAGCACATAAGCTCTAATCTTTGAGTAGCCAACAAATACTCTGAAATGCTCGAGTGACATCACAAGTGCATAGGCTTGCTTCTCCATGAGATGGTACTTCATTTTTGAACTGTTTAAGGCTTTGCTCATGAAAGCAATAGGCTGCTCTTCACCTTGAATATTCTTTTGTAATAACACTCTTGCATTAGTGTTAGCAGATGCAAGAGAAGGAGAAAAAGACATATTTTATTATTAGAACCCTTGTCTTATGATTTACAATGAATGAAATAGGTCTTATTTATACCTTTCTCACTAGAATATTTTAATTTTGAGCCTACAAGCCTAAATAATAAAATAATACTATTTTTAGGGTAAATTCTACAAAATAAAGGAATTTTGCCCTAAATTATACAAAAATAATAAAAATAAGCTAAAATAATCAGAAAATGGCTTCACTTGATGAAGCAGTTAGCCAGGGGGGGACGTCATGCCCTATCTAACCCCAAAGTGCTGAAAGTCCCTCAATTCCCCCCTTCTAAGGCATTGTAGGCTCAACTGGTGTGTAACAACTGCAAGAAGGGCACACTAGGCTTGAGGCATCAGAGGAGGGGTCTCTGGAAGCTGCAAAAGGTCCAAGTGGGTGCAAGAAGGTGTGCAAGGAGGAGATAATAGTCCTTTACAAAGGGCAAGCACCTCTGCAAGTCAAATAACCAGGATGGGCATGTGCCCCAGTGTGTCAACCCTAGAAGCCTTGGAGCACCAACCTATGGGCGTAAGGCCTTGCATGGTGGAGCTAATAATCATACTGAAGGGGTAGTCACTAAGTTAGCAAAGCCATTAAGCCAAGTACTTTTGAGAGTGAAACCAAGGGGGTAGGCCCAATGTTATCGGAACCAGTTGATTCAGGCAAAACTGGTCGATCCAACTGGTTTACAGGGTTTTCCGGTCTGGTCAGTGCTTTGAACTGTTTGAGCTGGACTTTGAGCACAAACCACCCATGAACCGGTCGGTTTCGTATGGAACTGACCCAAAACTGCCGAACATGCAGGTTTCGTACGGAACTATACCAAAACCACATAACCGATCGGTTTTGACCGGTTTCGTTCGACATCGGTCCGGTTTTGTTTAAGCTGTTTTAGAGCCTCTTTGTTGATGTATCTTGGTTCAAAACTTCAGTAGTGATGTATTGCACTCGGTGCTATTTTGGTAATTTGCACATGTACTTGCTACATATATGAGAAACTTTGCATATTTGTGTATTAATGGTTTGGATTCATATGTATGCACAGGAATATATATGTTTTTTTACAAAATATGAATATTTATGTATTTTTTAGTGTACCAGGTTTTTTCTCGTTTTTTTTTCCGGTTTTGGTCCGGTTCACATGTTGCACTTTGCTGGTTCGATGATTGGTCTGGTTTTAATAACATTGGGTCGGCCATGTCCAATCCAGGGGGTAAACAATCCCCAAACCAAATATCCATACACTGAACCCCTGCTCTAGCCTTTGCCTTGTTGGAACACTGAAGTAGCTCTGATTCGTAACACCTAATAATTTATTTGATATGAAATTTATCTTGGCCCAGAGTCATCACATTTGGTTTGGTATAGACCGAAACTGATGAAAAATAGTCCTGGATGTTGGATAAAGATGGAAAGGTACTTGCTGATTTGTCATGTATTGTAGCACTCTCAGTAGTTGATTAGATCTGCATGAACATGCTAATGAAAACATTACTGTTGGTCAAGTACTCATGCTGATTGGTTTCCCACATCAGCGTTGACTTGTTATTCTTCTAATAAATTGTTGTGATTTGCCTCTAATCATTGCCCTACATGTTGGATCTGCTGTGAACAAATACATTGTTTGTACTGAAGAAGGCACCTCTTGCATCCTGAGAATATATTCAGGTAAGGCACCTGTTCTAGTGGTGTTAACTCTTCAATAATTGATGGAGTGTTGCACTTATGGAGGTGTCTTTAAGATGTTTGACTCTTTTCATGTATTATTTTATCATTGTTGTTTAGTAGTTGGAGTATTTTGGATTTGCTTACTCCATCCTAGGCTAGATATAGGATTTTATTACATGTTTATTGTTGTGAAAAGAAGGATTGGAACCTATATAAGGGTTTATTCTCTCATTCATTCTTCATGGTTGGATTTTTGGAACTCTCTCTCTTGAGCTTAATTGATACGTCTTTTCTTGGAGCAAATCTTGTTGTAAGGGTTTCCTTCTTGTTCATGTGTGGCGCTTTGATCTTGCTTGGAGCTTTATGTTTGTGAGTTGTATTGGGTGTTTACATTGTCATTGCTATGCTTTTGCTTGGGCCATTGAAAGGGTATTACTACCTCGTTGGAGTAAGGGATTTTATGCAAATCTCTATTTGATCCTTTCTTTGCATGTTTATTTATACAAGAGTTATATGTTGTATCTTTACGTTGATTCAAATTGTGCAACCTTAAAGCCCTTATGTATAGAGTGTAAACTGCAACCCCAAGAGCTTGAAAGGAAGGGGATTCTTCATTCAACTCCTTCCATTGTAAACCCTAGTTCAACTTCACCTTCAACTTCACCTAGTAGGGTTTGTGTTAGGTCATGCAATTCTACTCTCTTGGTGACATGTTAAGCACGAGCCTCTTAAGGAAGGGGATTCTTCATTCAACTCCTTCCATTGTAAACCCTAGTTCAACTTCACCTTCAACTTCACCTAGTAGGGTTTGGGTTAGGTCATGCAGTTCTACTCTCTCGGTGACATATTAAGCAAGACCCTCTTAGTTGGTGACCCTTTGACTCCATTTGGCCTTGATTGGATTGGCACTAGTCCTTGTAGTGATCTCTTCTATTTTCACATTACTTTTTTCATTTCCTATACTACAAAAAAGGATAAACATTTTGCTAGAGCTATGCTTTTGCTTGGGCCATTGAAAGGGTATTACTACCTCGTTGGGGTAAGGGGTTTTATGCTAATTTCTATTTCATCCTTTCTTTGCATATTTATTAATACAATAGTTATCTACTGTATCTTTACCTTGATTCAAATTGTGCAACCTTAAACCCCTTATTTATAGAGTGCAAACTGCAACCCCAAGAGCTTGAAAGGAAGGGGATTCCTCATTCAAATCCTTCCCTTGTAAACCTTAGTTCAGCTTCACCTTCAACTTCACCTAGTAGGATTTGGGTTAGGTCATGCAATTCTACTCTCTGGGTGACATATTAAGCAAAGGCCTCTTAGTTGGTGACCCTTTGACTCCATTTGCCCTTGATTGGATTGGCACTAGTCCTTGGAGTGATTTCTTCCAATCTCCCATTACTTCTTTCATTTCCTATACTACAAAAAAAGGACAAATGTTTTGGTAGAGCTACTTTTCACATCACCTTGTACTTCATTGTTTACAACTCTAGTAATCTTATCTTAGGAAGTCCACCCTTGAGTTTGAGAAGAGCCAGCCAAAAATGTGAAGAGGGTTGGTGTGGTTTCATTGGCCTACCTTCTCGAGTTCCCCTTTGGGTAGTATTGCTTCTTTTGGACTTTAATTACACATGCTGGTTGGAGAGGTAACAATTGGTATGCCGACAACGGGGCATCTTGACATATGGCATTTAATAAGAAGATTGTCGACGAGTTTCAAGAATGAGAATTGGGCATTCAAGTGGAGTTGGGTGACGATTCTATCTATCCAATGATTGGAATTGACACCTTATCCTTTAAGATGCCTTCAAGTAATGTTCTTGAGTTGCATGATGTTCTCTTTGTGCTTGGGTTAAAGAAGAATCTCTTGTTCTACTTAACTATTACAAATCTTCAACGTAAAGTTGATTTTGATGATCAATAGTGCATCATAAGAGATTTCAGTCAAGAACTTCCTTGGTTTTGGCCAAGGAATGCATGAAGGAGGCCTTTATTAGCATCTTGCTTATACCATAAAGAATGGGGTTTTGGTGCATGATAATGGCAAGTTGTGTGCATTGTGGCACAAATGTTTTAGACAATGGCACTACGGCTTTTCTTCTCTTCAATGATATGGTGTAGGGATTGCTAGATTTCAAGATAGCAGATTGGTGTGTGCAAAGGGTGTGCACTCGGTAAGCACTCCAAGACTGTTTTTCCATCTAGTGAGCAAAGGTCGAGAGAGATTATGAAGTCGATACATTTCAATTTATGTGCACCTATGTATGTCTTCCTCTTCTTTGAAAGGTAATCTTTATTTGATTTCTTTCCTTGATGATTCCTTTTAGAAAGCTTGGATTTATTTTTGAAAGGCAAGGATGAAGTGTTCAATGAATTTAGTGCCTTCGTTGAAAATAAGACGGGAAAGAGGTGTTGAGCATGGTTGTCATTGATGACAAGCCATTAATGACAAAGGAGTGACAAAGGTTGATGGCATGGTAAGCAAGAAATGATAGCACACGTGGTAGCTTGATGGTCCATGCTACCACTTGATGGCAATGAGATGATGTGCTTGAAGACCATGATGGAGCCCTTTGTACTTTGATGATGTTCTTGTAGCCCATGAGTATGTGAGGAAGACCATTGGTGGTGTGTATGAGGACCTTGACATTGGACCTTGATGTGGAAAATCTCATGGAGAAATGCAAGTGAAGGTTTGGGTCTGGGAACCCATACACATGGTGGATTTTGGACCTTGGATGATGATGTACATGATGCTTCTTGATTTTGTCACGGATGTGTACCTATGATGAAGCTTGGGATTTGCTCATGATGGTCATAGTTTGATGCATTGAAGTGGCACTCAAATTGCAAAGATATATAAAAAGTCTAACAAGTCAGCCCAGCTTTAGAATATAAATTTTTAATTATTAAAAAAAAATTATAAAAAGATATATACATCAAGCAAGGTCGGCTCCATAAAAGACTCTAAAAAGAAACTTACAACAACCCTTTCAACAAGTCGGCCAAACCAAAATTAGTTTCAAAATGATATTAATTTAAAACAACATTTGCAAAGTCGGCTCAGTAAAAAATATTATGGAAAATGTGTATAAATAGCAGCGTAACGTTCTCATTTATTTGGACAACCTTGAAGTATGATTTAGCTATAAAATTCGGTTATATCTGAGGCAGCCATAGTCAAGGTGAAAATTTAAAGTGGAACAGCTCTGATTTTCGGGTATACTGAGGCAGCCGCAGTAAAAACACAGTAAAATTGTTGTGTGTTAATTTGAAGACAATCCTTAAGCAAGCAACTTAAACTCCTGTCCAATTCTCAAGCCATCCGAAGTTGCAAGCCAAAGATAGAGCAGTATAAACTTATAAAGACTTAATCTTTAATTCTGATTTGGGTTACCTACATGTGAAGACTGTGGCAGCAGTTGTTGAAGATCTTCCAGGAAGAGACAGTGAAGTTGTATTTGTTGACAGTCTTGAAACAAGGTTTGATGCACTTTATTGAAGACATTTAACCATTTTTTGAGGTGACAGTTAAAGGCAGCCGAAAGTGTAACAATCTCTCCACAGAGCAGCACTTTGAAGTAGTCCGAAATTGCAGATCCACAAAGTTAGTTTTGTGAAAATCATTGGTGAAGCAACAATCCCCTCCAGATATAGACAACCACCTACAGTAATCAAATCCCTTGATGACAGTGACGATGTGATAGCTGACTTGACAGATCAGATTGACAGTAACATGCTTGACAATACCAATGCTTGAGTGATGATGCTTGACAGTTTGTGAAGACAAATGAGATGATGATGACAGTGATGATGCTTGACAATTTGTGAAGACAAGTGAGATGATGATGACAGTGATGAGCAGCTTGATAGTGACATGACCTTGATGACAGTGACACCTTGAAGTGGATAGTGTTGATATGACAAAGATAGTTGACTGAATTGGTATGATAGTGATTGATATATGCCAGTGATTGCAGTTGACTTGACAGTGGCAACAGTGGGGATGAGATTGTTCCTTATTGCAAGCTAAGTCTTGCATCTGAGGTTCGGATACCTCACACTTTCTTAGTTGGAGTTAAGGAAACCAAGCTGGGTCTTGGAATAGGAGTTGGTGCTCTTTAGTCGATTGGTGCAGATGTGATCGCGAAGATCGAGGTCTTCCATTGTACACTACATAAAATTATAAATAGAGTTGACTATAGTTGCCTAGTGATGTATCTCTTGTTATGATATATATTGATGACATGCTTATGTGGATATATGACATTAGTTGATTAGTTTATGAATGATTTTGTACTTGGTAGTGTTATGCACATAATGAACTCTGTTTAAGTTTTTGTGGTGTAAAAAGTGCTAGAGGTGCTAGCACACTGATTCACCCCACACCCTCCCCATCTCTCAGTGTGCCATTGTGTCCAACAAGAGGATCGAGGCATATTGATTAGATAATGGAGGAGAGTATACCTCCAAAGATTTTGATGTTTGCTATAGAGAAGCAAGGATTAAAGGGAGCTTACAGTGCCATACAACTTGCAATAGAATGGGATTGTGGAGCATATGAACAAATCCATCATTAAGACAATGAAGGCCATGATTCATGGCATGGACTTGCTCATGTGTCTTTGGGTAGGAACTTGTAATTATCATTGTCTACATCTTGAATAGATGTGCACAGAATATCTTGAAGAACAAGACATCGAAGGAGGCTTTCATTGGTAGGAAGACACATGTATTTGGATTTTGCGTATTAGGTTGTCCAGTGTATGTTCATGTTCCCGGTGAGAAATAGACCAAGTGTGAGACCTCTTGTATCAAAGTGATTTTTGTTGGCTACAATGAGACTTACAAGCGCTATTGGATGTCAATTCCGACATACCAAAAGACAATGGTAAGTAAAGATGTGAATTTTGATGAGAATGGGTGGTGTTGAAGGTCACAAGAGCCTCCAGATTCAGATCTGAAAATAAAGGAGAAATCAGATTCAGATCTGCAAGAAATCAACCAAGGAAAACTGGTCTCACTACCTTCCACTTTAGCTAGAAAGCCAAGATGGCCCACCCAAACATTGTAGGATGCATAGGAGCAAATTAAAGCACCTAAATCTAGATTTTGTGTGTCTCATTTTCCCAAGAAGTTTTCTAGATATATTGCATTATTGACTTATATTTTTGAGACAGCCTTCTATTGTTTGGTAGGCTGCTTAAAAGCAAGTATGGCATGATTCCACAATAGGGGAGTTTAACTTCATCCTTAAGAATGATGTTTCGGAGATAGCTCCAAGACCTATTGGGAAATCGATGATGGATTCCAGACAACCTTACAGGATCATGAATGCAACTAATGGAGCATTGAAATGTGTAAGGCTAGGTTTGTTGCTAGAGGATTCTCTCAACAAGAGGGGTTGACTATGAAGAGACTTTTGCTCTAGTTTCCAGGTATACCTCTATCAGAACCCGTGTCTTTAGCTTCTTGGGTTGGTTGGTCTTTATATCGGATGGATGTAAAGACAACATTCTTGAATGACATGATTGAGGAAGAGTATATAAATGAGCCAAGAGGATTCGAGATTCATTGTTGAAAAAGCCATGTTTGCTAGTTGAAGAAAGCCCTTTATGGGTTGAATTAGACACCATGAGCATGGGATTCCAATATCGATGAGTATTTAGTATTTAGTCAAGTTGGGGTTGTCCAAGACTTGTGTAGATTCTAGTCTTTACTTTTTATTTGAGAAATCTGATTTGCATGTCTTGTATGTAGATGACTTTATCATTACAATTAACTTTGATCGAATCGTTTCATGGTGTAATGAAGAATTGGCTAGTGAATTTGATATGAAGGACATCAGTCAGATTATATTTTGGGATGTTTGGCACATTGTAGGTGAAGTCTTCCTTGGACAAGGAAAGTATACTTTAGAGATTCTAAAGAAATTTTAGAGGTTGGTCAACAAGCCTATGTCTACCTTGATGATTCCAAATTTGAAGTTGACTTGTGATGAGGATTTGGATTTGGTTGATCCTACTCTATATGGGCATTTGATTTGGTCTTTGATGTACCTTGTGAACAACACGTCCGACATGTTATATAGTTAATACATTGAATTAATTTATGTTAGAGCCACAGCAATCTCATTGGAAAGATGGGAAGCATGCTCTCAAATACCTAAAGGGCATGATTCATTATGCCATGCAATAAGCAGGAGATGGAGTTATCACTCCATGGGTTTGTTGACTTAGATTGGGTGGGAGATGCAAGCACTTAGAAAGGAACTTTTTCTCACTGTTTCGGTTTGGGCACAAGCATGATTTTTTGGTTCAACAAGAAACATGCAACAATTGCCCTCAATTCAGTGGAAGCAGAGTATATGGCAGCTTCTTCAATTAGTTGTGATTTGTGAAGCTTGGTTTCGCAAGTTGGTAGCAGAGTTGACAAATGAGATGCTGGAGGCCACTGTGGTAATGAGATTTGTGTTAGGTTCTCTGAGAATCCAATGTTCCATGATCGATTTAAACACATTGAGATTTGGTATCATTTCATGAGGAAAAGAGTACAGAAGAGAGTAGTGGTCTTGGACTGCTTTCCTATATAGTCATAGGTGGTCGATATTTTGACAAAGCTCCTAACAAAGGGGAAGTTCAAGATGTTAAGAGACAAGCTTAGTTTGCTGCAGAATTTTTTTTTTCTCAAAGGGGAGTGTTAATAATAATAATAATAATAATAATAATCTATTTTTAGGGTCACTGCCAAGTGAGACACCAATTTTTGATCTGAGCTTCTTATGTTGATGATTTCATTGAATTTCTAAAATGTAGGGTTTCCTATTATTTAGTAGAATCTATGTTTAGATTGTTGATAGATTAATGATTAAATATTGTTTTTTTCATTTCCTATTTTTA
Source organism: Pseudotsuga menziesii (assembly GCA_001517045.1). Lineage (NCBI taxonomy): Eukaryota > Viridiplantae > Streptophyta > Pinopsida > Pinales > Pinaceae > Pseudotsuga > Pseudotsuga menziesii. Next base: position 309,766 of record LPNX011063078.1, read on the forward strand.
GGGACCTTCTATGTTTAGATTGTTTATTATAGTAAGTTATATTTTTGGACTAGAGTTGACTGGTTGACTAGTGATTAGTCATCGGTGAGTTTTTTGCAGTTAAAAATGAGTTGGGCACTTTATTTAGAGAGAATTTTCTCTCCAAGTGCACCCTTGTCCTCATGCATAGTGCGCCCTATCTGGAAAAGACTCAGATTTACTGAAGATTACTTGACGCACGTCGGTGAATTTTTAGTATGTTGATCTCTTATGTAGGGTGCCCCTCTTATAATAGTTATTTAATCAGGTTAGAGAAGTTAAGTGACTTTTGAATTCTTCTTTAATTGCTATTTGCTTACCTCTGCCACTTGGATTCTTGGGATGAGCACGTGGTGAGTTTGAGTGTGAGTTGACTTGAGAGAACTCAAGCAAGTGGAGTGCCTACCTTTCTCGGGTGTCTCCCTTTCGTTTTGTATCATTGTAATCATTCATAGATGGTCTATGAGAATAAATGTGATCGCTGTTGCAGATTTCAAGCATGCTGTTTTTGATTTTCAGGTTAAGTATTTTTCAGATCTACATGTGTGACTTGGCAGATCGATCCAAGATTCAGATATGCTGTGTCTCTACTCCTGATCTACATTTCTTTTATTAAGTTTTATTTTTGAAATGACGAAGTTTTGATTGGTGTTTCGTAAAGTTATAAGTTTCAGCTGTAGCATAAATCTTTGGGTTCAGATCTGCATATCCTGAATTGAAATTTAATAAATCCCACCATCTAGAGAGATTATCTTCCTTGTCAAAATCATGAAGTGGAATTTAACAAAACCCATCATCAAGAGAGATTATCTCCATTGTCAAAATCACAGTATTGTAATGGAGTAGCAACTACCTAAGTTCACGTGTCAAGATGGCTTCACCTAATGTGAGCAATTATCTCTGTTACTAACATAATTGCTGTATTAACTCTATTAATGATCCAGGAGGATCCAAGAAGGCAAAATTTTCAAAGTTCTCCAATGTCAGCAAAACCAGCACCAGATCGAAGGGCTCGTCGAGACGATTCCAACAACGTTCGTTTCACCTCAAACGGACTCCGTATGAGAAAGTTATCGTGTTCTGTTCTATGAGGTCAACAGGGAAAATTGGCAAAAGAGGTGCCACCTGGCACCACTGATAGGGTGACACGTGGCATCCGTACTGTACGGACATGATGACATGGCATGTGTACGAACCAATGAGAAGACGGCATGTGGCATGTACGAATGAATGACGTGTCAACCCATTCAATGGTACGGTCCAATCCAGAGGGAACATTTGTCTGTACGGAAGGTGTGTTGGCCCAGTAATATTTCGCCACATGGCACTTGATGATTGGTTAAAAGTTTAGTAAGAAGACTGGCCTCCATGGGGTTCGACCCTGTGACCTCTCTTGCAAAGTGCTCCGCCTTACCGTTAGCCCACAAGGTGTTCCTTGTATAATGTATGGAAATAAATTTATTTAAAGTATGTAGTGGCATTTCGAGCCCCAAAGGAGCCGGGGCTTAGCCCCGACCTTGGTTCTTCCTCCAGCGTGACCGGGAGCTCCGACCAGCACGGGAGCCCAACGCATTTAGCACATGTCGAATTATAAACTATGGAGTTTGGGTTAAAAGTGGGTTGAGAATTGTTTCTCTGTTATAACAAATTTTTGGGTTTTATACATAGTTCAGGTGGGTAGTTTTGCAACCAGATTTTATTAATGCCATACTTGGGTATGTGGTTGGCATAGTTGTTAATTATGTCAACTACATGATAAAAGAAGCTTTAAGTGAACCCAACCAAAACTTGAGAAGTTGAAACAAGATGCCAATCTTGGAAAATTTGTTGTAACCAAGAGAACATGAGGAAAATGTGAAGAGGGGCAAGTCATGGCTGTATAAGCCCCCTTAGTTGCCATTTGCCACTCATGCTTTGGAGTGGAGACTTTGTAGCTAAAGGAGAGAAGGGAGATTGCGTAGCTCTGCAGGAGGAAGGCACGAGTGTTTATACTTGTTTTACACCGTCTTCAGGCTTCGGAGTTGTTGGAAGCAGTCTTGTTGTGTTTTGGGCAGCGGTTCCCTTCCTGACCATTGTCGCCAAGGTATCATTGTATCATTGCCATGTATTTTTCCTTATGCTGAGATTATAGATCGGCCCTCCTATTGAGAAGCAGGCCCGGAGACGTAGTCCATCCTGGACGAACTCTGTTATCAACTTGTTGTCTTTATGTGCGTATTGTCTATGCTGTTTGGTTCTCTTCTTATGGATTTGTGAGCTTCATTCATGCTCTTTATGCAATTCATGTTAACGTCATAGAGTAGCAAAGATCTTGTTTTCGAATCAATTAACCACCTCCATCAACTTGTCCGTACCACTATATATTTTTGCTTTTGGAATGAAAGCCTCTTCACGCTTATGCTTCTACCATCTTTTGAGAAATTTCAGACCCTGCCCATTTTGTTGGGGGCTTGGTTATGGCTCAATGATGAAGGGTTTCCTTCTACTTATTTTAAATGGCATTCACAGTCTTGGTCTCACAGTGGTCAACTAGAGCTTATCCCATCCTCATTATTCATCTTCTTTATCTGGTAGTGGTAAAAAAGGAGGCTGTGATGGGGTGGTTGCCAGAAGAAGTAGCTTTATTTGGTCTTGCAATGAGGCCCCTCACCATGGATGGTGATTTATAGCGTGGTTAATAGTTATTGTTTTGATGGATAAAAATGAGCTTTTGTGGGTAGGGCACTATGAGTTTTAGTCTTTTAGCCAAATACCTTATGATCCTTTTGAACGCATTCTTGCCTCAGCTTGGAGGTGACTCTTTCCATGTAAGATTGTCTAATATTGGGCAAAGAGCAGTCCAAATAGCAATCTTATGCTCCACATTTTAGCCGTAGACATGTTTTGGTCAATAGCTCTTTGGGGTTTTGTATCTGTGTTATGATATTGATTACACAAGTTATATGTAAATCCCCATTTGCGAGCTTGTTTTTAGACATTAAGAAACATTCCTTTAAAGCAGTTCATTAGCACAACCACACCCAACCATTGTTATCAAAACCGGACTGAAGCCAGCAAAACCGTCCGGTCTGACTGGTTTCTAGGCCCTACTGGTCTGGTTCAAGGTTTCAGACTGGAAAATGCTGGTTCTGTACGACGCAGCTAGGGATCACTAAAACTCAATTAAAAAAAATACAAAAAACTACTTTAACTACAAGCATAATACCTAACCTTAAGGCCCTACAAAAACCATTTAAAGAGGTGACTCCTCCCTCCATTTCACTTGCACTATTTATTTGAGCTATTTGGAATTTTTGAGCTGAGTTTCTTGAGCGGTTTTGGAGAGTTGTTTGTGCTTTGCAGAGCTGTTTCGAAGAAGTTCTTGGGCTGATTTGTCTAGCTGATTGAAGGGTTGAGTTGGAGAGTTGAGGATCAAACCGGAATCCCATTGTAGAGTCTAGTCATTATGAGGATGAAGAGAATGAGGATTCTAATGATTTTACCTTATGATCAGATTGTATCATTGTAGAGTCTAGAGTCTAGACTATAGTTATTCATTAGTACTATTTATGTCACAGGGTTTGTCGAACCTGAACCATCGGGTTCAAAATTCATCGAACTTCAAAAAAAAAAAAAGTTCGTTTGGGTTCGGCAAACCTCAAAGCCGAACATTTTTCAGGGTGTTTTTGTCGTCCTCGTCGGGACATTGGTTCAATACCACTGTCGAGGCTTCGGACTGGTCTTCCGATAACTCGTTGAGGAACCAGTGTCGAGGCTACGGACAAGTCTTCCGATAACTCTTCGAGGAATCAATGTGAAGGCTGCAGATGGGTCTTCGAGGAATCAATGTGAAGGCTGCAGACGGGTCTTCGAGGAACTCATGCTAAGGCTGTGGATGGGTCTTCGAGGAACCAATGCTGAGGCTACGGACAGGTCTTCGGGGAACCGGTGTTGAGGCTGCGGATAGGTCTTCGACAAACAAGTACCGAGGATTTGTTTGAAATTTGTGCCAATGTTGCCGACGGTTATTCAAACTCCAGAGTAGGTATAATTTTTTAAACGCTATTCAACGGATATATATTATAAAGTTATAATGTATATAATAATATATTGAATGCATAGGTTTTTTTTAGACTTAAGTGATAGTAAATAGTAAATGTTTATTTATTTATTTATATTATGCATTATATTACATAATTTGTTATATTAAATATTAAATGTTTTAATATATGTATAGTAAATTGTAAATGTATTAATTGTTACTTATTATTTGAAGAATAGAAAAATATATTGGATAGGTTTATTTTATAAAATATTTAAAATTTAAATATATTTATATTGACGAACCTAATGCCGAACCTCATACGAACCTCATCAGAAAATTCAAACCCGAATCGAACTTAAAGGTCGCCGAACTCGAACCCGAGCCTTGTGACATAGAGTACTATGCTTATGTTTGGACCCTTGCTATATGCATGAGAAACTTTGCAATTGCATATTTGTGTATAATGGTTTGGATTCATATGGATGCACATTAATATATATGTGTTTTTTCAAAATTTGAATATTTTAAGTATTTTTTGTCAACCATTTTTTTGGTCCAGTTTTTTTACTGGTTCCGGTCCGGTTCAGATTTTTGTGGTTGACTGGTTCAATGATTGATTCGGTTTTGATAACAATATTCTTCAGGGAAGAATGGACAACATTATTCTTGAATAGGATGGGCATAAACCTGTATACAAATTATCCATTATCATTACCCGGGTTAACACTCGCTGGAACTCTACTCTGGTACAAATATTTTTAAATCAATGACCAAGAAATATTTGTTTGTGGCTGCGTTATTCCAGACTTCCCTCCCTACTGTGTTTCTTGTCCCTGACATTTTGGAATTTCAAACTCCTTGTAATCTTAAAGAAACCCATGGAAATGGGAAATTTTCTAAATCTGGCAAACCAAAGCTTCTTTGCTTTATTTTTTTTCTTGCTGGTGGGTCCAAGATGGTTTCTTTTAATCTAAGTTGCATGAAACGGGGAAACAGGGACGAAACGGGAAAACAGGGACGAAATGGGGGAAACAGGACCCCCCAAAATTTTGGCAACGGGGAAACATGATATATATATATATATGAGCAAGAACATTTAAAAAAAATTAATGTGAAATATAAATCATAAATCATACATCTCTGCGAATCATTCCCTATATTGAGATCCTATTCATCAATAGCACCCTATGCCTCCCTCCTCTAGGCTCTAGCCTTTGCCTCTAACTCGAATTTCAAACTTGATCCTCCAAGGGCATTAGTCAACGACTCAACACCCTACAATTTTTATGAAACTTCATAATTCAATTGTTAAAATAAGGTAGAATAAACTTCCCTTGCTTAATAGGTGATTTTGTTTGAGTGAAGAGTATATTTTTTTTAAGGTCATGACATTAGAGTTCAACAATCAACACCACCAACATCAAGGTACATATAGGGGTTGATGTGCTTGATTAAATGTCAATTCCATACCCCTCTTACATGATAGAATCTGGTCGAAACTTTGCAATCCTAAAATCCTGAAAACTATTAAGTTTACTGAATTTTGAATGGGATCTAAAATTCTACTTTTTGCATATGAAGTCTGACGAGGTTGGAACCACTCTCAAACATCCTGAAACAATTAATGGTAATGTTAAAAATTTAAGTAATATGATGGAAAATAGAAGATAAAGAGACATTTTTTGGAAAACTACTGCACCATGATGATATTTTTTTGGAAACGCGACCTCATTGACTGCAGTAGTATTGGAAACGCGTTTCCGTACGGACGAAATGCATTTCCATCTCGAACACAAGTTTTGTCTGTACGGAAACGTGTTTCCGTGCCATACGGTACGCGTTTCGGAGTTTCGAAATGGCGAAATGGTGGAAACAGGTTTGGGGCCCACGTTTCCTGCAACATAGCTTTTAATGTAGGGAAAAACGCCCTAACTTGAATCTAGCACATATATGTAACGTTTATGTATAGTCAATTTTCTGTTTTCTAATGTTTTGCAGACTCTGTTCCTGAAATGTAGACATTTTAAAGTTTATAGAACAGTGTTGTAGTATTAACATTTTGTTGTTTTTATACATGATTGTCCTGGAATTTAACTCTATATAACGATGTCCACTAACATTCTGGGCTGCTTATGTTCCTAGGTTTTTAATTTATATGCTAACTCTCTTGAGGCAGTTGGTTGTGAAAGTTTACTGCCGGTAATTCTAATTTGCCTCTGGCACATTGTTTCTTCCCTATTAACTGGAACTTAACTGATCTTCGAATGTGATGTTCTGAATGACTAGCAGACCTCCTGCAAGCACAAATCTAGAGTCTATTTTGTTTCATATTCTAATGAATTAAACCTACACAGTTCATTTGACAAGTAATTTGAGATGCAAGTAATGATTGTTTTGATAGCTGCTGTCTGCTATATTATCTTTCATTTTGATTTTAGGCCTTAAACTCTATCAATGTAGATGTTTCACTAAATTTAACATATGGAAAAGCTGAGTTACCAGGCTTGTTTTAACTACCTTCTCTATTATCCTTTGAGGCTCATTTTTTTTGTATTTAAAAGAAGAAAAATCAGAAGGTTTTCCTTTGTGAATATGCTATATTTCTTCTTGAGAATGAGAAAAGTGTTTCTTTTGACTGTTTGTTTTCTGTTTTAATGGAATATATTTAGTCAGCCTTCTGCAGTCATTCAGATCCTATTGATTGATGTGATAGATCTCTTACCTTGCAGATATCAGAAGTGCCAAATCTTACTACTGGATGCAGTGAGTTCATGGACTCAGCTCAGCAGATATTAGAGAAGCGAAGGCTAAACCGTACTCTTCTAGCAAATCATAGTACACTACTTGATTTGCTTGAAATTCCTCAACTGATGGACACGTATGCATTTTGACTCTTGAGATAACTTCTATTATTTCATTGTTCTCCTCTCTCTTATTTTTGTTTTTATGTTTTAATTAGAGGATGGGTGTATGTAGTATAATGAATATAAAAGGGAAAATTCTAAAATATTGGCAACAACAATAAAATGATGATAACCTTAAAAAGAAAAGAAGTGCAGAAGAAGCATTAACACGCAAAGAGTGGTTGGAAGTGAAGTTGCATGTACTGGTGTAACCACTGTAGTCTAGAAGTCTCTGTAGGGTTCTGATTACTGAGCAATCAGTTAAAGTGGACATGGACAACTTTACTATAATCTAAGTTATGGCCCTTGAAAGTCTAGACACTAAAGATAGGTATTTGTATAAAACACAGCATGAAATAACAGTAATTCAGATGTTAAAGTTATCATCTTGAATTCAGTATCTTGAAAATAGAAAACTATGGGTTACAAATTTAGTTCCTTGTACTTTTCTCTCTTTGGACAATGTTGCTTAAGTTCAGCCATATGTTATGTTCCTTCTATTTTTCTTGAACATGGATGGGTTCTTTAGATGTCCATGTTCTAAAGTTCAGTTTTACATCCTCATATGATTTTGACATATATGCATGCGGGTTTGTATAATGTATGCAGATGCACAATGCACATATGAGATTGATGCATATAATTCCATGACGATTAATTTTCATTTTTCAATTTATAGTTTGATATTGTTTTAATATTTCTTTGATATGGTGCACTTTGGGAGAGAAGCAGAGTGAGAGGGAGGTGCATCCTATTTCCTCTTTCGTGTCTTTTTGCATCTCTTTTGCTTATGTAAGAAGGGTAATGGACATCCTTTTAGGAATAATAAAGTCCTAATAATTAGCAGACATAAAATCAGATAGAAATTAATTGACCGCATGCAAGAAGTGAGGTATTTGAGAAACAAAATAAACTATAGCCAGTATTTTTAAATGCGATGCTTTGCCACAAAGGTGGATTTAACAACATTTACTGCATTTTAATGAACTGCTTCTTTCATAAATGATATATTTTGTCAATTTTGGCATCAAATAGAATGAAATGACATGCTTTTATTAACATCTAATTTTGCTACTAAATTGTTTGAAATCAGGATGTATGGTATAGTTTCTGAATTGGAAAATTTGAAAATTTAGGAAATGGGGAATGGCTTTAATATGCATGTACTACATTTTGGTATTGGTTATCAACAGAAACAGATGCAAAACAATAGCAAGGAATGGAGGCAATGAATAATTACATTTTAGGGTTTTAAAGCATTTTATTGTTTTTTAATTCTTAGTTGAGCTTGAGAATGGAGTGACCTAATTATAGAGAGAAATCGCCTAAGCTGGATTGTTATTTTGGGTACTGTGAGGCTTCTTCTGACAATTTGACCACATAGACAGGCCTTTGGTATATTTACTTGACCTGGCATTTATATTAGAGTTGAAACCAAGTTTTTATTGTGGTCTTGCATATCTTTGTTCTTTTCGTGATATAGGGAATGATGAAGTACATATTTGTTGTTTCTAAATGTTACTGTTATATATTTCTGCATGCAATCACACTATAGTGAACACTGAAAACAACCTATGGTGACGTATTGAATTGGATAATATTGTGAGAGGTGATCAGTCATTGTGAGGTCATGCTTGTCACATGGTACCTAGCTAGAGAAGAAGGTGCACCTGTAATGTCTATTTATAATTTTATTCCACTATGATAGGATGTAGTTTATTAATCATCCAGCATTATTACTTGTGTTGCTGCATGTTAAGGTAATGGGAAAGCCAATTGAGTAGGGACTAGGGAGCTATGGAACATGCATAAACACTATTGTTTGCCATTTGGCTAAGGAGTACTCAACATGAAGGTATAGTCTTGTGTACTATGCTATACGGGGAATGAACAGTCATAGTTGGCTTTGTCCTACATTTATGGGTTATGGTCATATGGAATTGATTAATGGAGGAGGTTCTCCATGGGAGTTTTGTATGGACATTGTTAGAGCGCATGGTATCATGCAAAAAAGGAAACTAATCAATGCAAAAACCACTAACATTATTAATTTATTTATGATAATTACTGAAGCATTTAATGAGAATGAAAGAAACTTCATTAAGGTAAAAATGTGCCTAATTTTTAGGTTGACCAGGGTTTAGAGGTGCCAAAACTCCTATTCTTACAGGGCTCTATATGGTTAGGTAGTGCACATGTGGATGGCACATCAACCAACAAGTTATTTGAAGTGTGTAAATTGGTATATATGCCAGCAACACTATCAACCTATTGATATAAAGGAGAAGGTAGACTTAGTTAGACATCAAAGAATCATCATGAAGCACAGCCAACCAATGCATTTATTTACCTTTGAAATATTGGTGCAAAGAAAGAAGTTATGGGTCATTTGCCCACTCAAACAACTAACAAATTACAATAGGTTTAATACAATGTAAGAAATACTTAAATACACAAGGCTATGACTTTGGGGTGTTTTTTGTGATATAATAATCTAACAAAGGGGTCCCTCCAATATCAAACCTGACCCTAAAATGGTACTTCGTCCAGAAGTACATGTAAAGTGTCAACTCTCAACTCTATAACACATACTTGAATACTTAGGTTATCGGTCTTGGTGATTGCTAGGATCACGAATTGATGTGTCCTTATGGTGCAATTTCCATTTGCAGCTTTCTTTGGGTAGCCCATGCTACAGTTGCCAGTTTTCTTAGGCAGTAAACTTCTTGCAACGCTCATTGTGATTCTTTTTCTGCAGATCCATGGACGACCCTATGTGATAGATACACATCTGGCAGAGTCCCTAAACTTAAACATGAAGAATCTTGTGACATGCCAACCAAAGGGCTACCAGGGCTCGTGGAACCAGGTCTGGATCATACATTTTTAAGGTCTATGGTCAACAAAATAACCAACTAGCAAATGCCGACTATATTCAAGACAAGCTTCTTCATATTCATTAGAAGTAATTTCAGCATCTTTTTTTTAAAGGAACAAAAATATTACCTCAGAATAGTTTGGGTACATACTTGCAGGCCTTTTTGGAACCCTTGTACTCCCCTAGCTTCTACAACAAAATGTCAAACAAAGGAAGTGTGGGCCATTTTGAAGCCGCCTCATTGGCAGGAAGGGCTCAACCTACAGACCAGGATCTAAATGCAAAAACACAACATAAAATCTAGACCATGCAAAACAGAAAGGAAGAAATGACAGAGACACCATTTCTGCTGATTTATTTGAAAGCATTATTGAATCCTTCTTTCGTCCCATCCTAGAAGTTGGGGGTACTAAGAACCCTTTAGATGCAGTTGATCTACACACAGACATAGACAAGTTAGCAACGTTGTGTCCCTAGTGTGCTATCACTAGAGTACCCCAGTATCCTCAACTCCATTCTAGGTGTTGTGGATCTGCCTCTTCTGGACATCGAGGACCATCTTGTTCTCCTTGCTTGCATCTTGGGATAGGGATATGCACACATTATTGGCATTCTTTCTATTTCTAGAGGTTCCTTGGCGTTGGATGTAGGGGAGATTCCAGGCGAGCCACTTTGCTTCCTTTGAGGATTGTCTAGCTTGGACCCTTAGCCCTAGTTATTATTGGTCCTATATTGGTCCTATTAGGGTGGTGGATGATGATACCATCAATACTTTTGCTTTGAGGATTTGCTACATACATGTATGATGTGACACTGTTGATATCTTGCCTTAGCATCCAAGTTTGGTCTTCATTCCTCGAAGGCCATTTGTACATGTACTTAGGTCATGCTACCACACAAATATTATCTTAAGATTGAAGCCTAAATCAATGATAGCTTATGGATAATCAAAAGGGAGGCTAATGTCACCACACCTAGCCCTCTTTTGCTCTTTAGGTTAGCTCTTCTCTAGGTCAAGGGAGGAGTCCCTAAATAGGATTACTAGTGTTTAACAAGGAAGCACAAGGTGAATTTGAAGAGTAACTCTAGCAAAACAAAGTGTGTTTATGAAAGTAAAAGATAAAGGTGATGAAGGGATTGGAGACCAATCTCTTTTTAAATGGGCAAATGGGGTCAACCAAGGATCGCATGAGGTTTTCTTAGGTAAGATAAAAAAAGGGCTAGGTTTGTAGTATACAAACTCAATTGCTCCTTAATCTTTCCTAAGTAAACTTTAAGCAATCCTTGGTTGACCCCATTTTCCCATTTGATAAAATGCTGGTCCCCAATCCCTTCATAACCCTTATATTTTCCATTACATAAAAACACTTGTTTTACAAGAGTTACTCTTTGATTTCACCTTATGCTTCCTTGTTAAACTATAGTAATCCTATTTAAATTTTAGGGGCTCCTCCCTTGAGCTAGAGAAGAGGTATCCTAAAAAGCAAAAGAGGGCTAGATGTTGTGACATTGGCCTCCCTCTTGATTATCCATAAGCTATCGTTGATTTTAGGGCTTCAATCTTAAGTTGCTAGTTTGTGTGGGAACATTTTGGTGTTGCCAGGTATAAAGCCCATTTCCAGGATTTGTAGTCTTGCTACATATGACATCTATGAGCGCAAATTTTTGAAGATCCTTTGCTCATATGGCGACTCCGTGAAGGACAAAGCCCTTGTCGTTGTAGATTTCTTTTGAAGACCTTGTTGTGTGTAGAGGTGAGCACACTCGACAAGTTTGAAGGCATATTTGAAGCTTACCTTGGTGACTCCACTCTACGTCGTTTGTAAAAGGAATGATGAATGAACATTTCACTTTCATTTTTAGGGTTGAAGACTTGAAGAAATATGGCACCTAGGGAGTTCCATAAGGTTTATCCTTCTCTTGATGTTAAGGGAATTCAGGGTATCCAAATAAGATCCCTTCAAAGTGGGAAGATCATGTTTTAAAGTTTTGTGGGGATATTCATCAAGCTCCTCATTCTCTTTATTGATTTATGGATTCTATGCCAAATCTCAAAGTTGTGAATGAAGATGTTTTAATGAAGATATTTGCGTTTTCCTTGCAAGGGGATGCAAAATTTTGGCTCAAGACACTGTGTAGGAAGGTATCTTATTTTGTAGATTTGGTTCAAGCATTTCGTTAGTGATGGGATGCAAGTAATGTGAAAGAAGAAAGTGTTGAAGGTCTAAGAGATTCTTGCCAAATCACAAATAATTTTATCCAACACATTATGCTTGAGTATGAAAGAGACCCTTCCGATGCTCTCTTGGATCAAATCCAAAGCCATGAGGAGACATTAGACTCCTTGACTAATCTCTCCCATGAAGAAGCACATGAAGGGATCCTTGTTGATAGCACTCAAATGCCTTGTCATCAAGAAGAAACTATATGCCTATCGAAGACATCATTGAAGGTCTTGCACAAGAAGAAACCCTTGAAGGTATTTGTGTTGAAAACCTAGTTGATGAAAAAACTTGCATGTCTCTTTCCATTCCTCATGAAAACAAGGTTTTAGTAAAGTTGGTTCATTATCAAAATTTAGATCTTATGCATACATTGTATGATGATTTTGAGAAAAGAGTTGAGGAAGACAAACCCTTATATGATCATATGGTTGAGGATATTATATTATGGGTGATCATTTCCTAGAAGTAAAGCATGCTTGTAATGAAGATTCTTGGAGATATTTTGGGGATCCTATTCATGATACTTCTAGTGTTGAAACTTGAAAGTGATGAAGATTTTCAGCCATATGAACATGTTAGTATTGCATATTTGGGACAGAATAAGGCTATTTCTTTTGCAGATTTGGAGCAGCATGAGGGGGTTTTTGATGCAGATTTGGGGCAGCCTTGTGTACCTTCTTTAGGGGCAAGTTTGGACCTTCATTTGCAGCCATCTTCTTTAGTGAGTAGTGCTGGTTTGGTGCAGCAAAGGGTTGTTTTATTTGCAGGTTTGGAACAACATTGTTTGCCCTATTCAAGGGCAAGTTTGGGGCAGCTTTGTTTGCTCTTCCCTAGTACAAATATGGGGAACAATTCCTAGCCACGTTCTTCAGAATTCAGTGCTGATTTTGGTGAAGATTTGGGGCAACAAAGGGTTGTTTTTAGTATTTACAGGTTTTGGGCAGAATTGTACTCTCCTAGGGTATATTTTGAGCACTTATTGCGGAGATATTTTGGACCGCGTTTTGATGGAAAGCCCCATGATGGAGACATGTTTTCAAGCTCTATCCAATCTTGGATAGAGAGAGTTTGTGGAAAGACTAGCCATTCTTGGCAAGGGTTTGAGGATATTGGTGATTCTTCACATGCTCATGATCTCATGTTCATGGTCATGTTCAACTCTATTGTTATGAAGATTATAACATGTACTCATTTGATGATTGATGTTGTCTTGTCTTGGTCCATCACCAAGCATAAGTGAAGCAACCATGTCATGGATGAGATGCTAAGGTGGCTTCCTTGAATATTTGACTTTACCTAGCATGCTCTTGTTCATTTTCTAGAGTAGGTAGGTAGGAGAATGAATAATCTCTTGCTTGAGCATTAGAGTAGGTTGATGTGCTTTTGGCATTAATGGCTTGTACCTTACTTCTAAGGCCACCTCAAAAAATAAAAAAATGATGATGATAGAACTTTTGGATGTGATGTGGTGTTTAAGGATTTTGAGGTTATCCATCTCGCCACATTGTTTTTGGTTTTCTTGCATTGATGGTCATTGACAACATGTGCATTTCAAATATTTTGAGGTTCTCATGCACTTTCATGGGAGTACATGTCCCAATATTGGATCTAGATGTTATCCCCCCATTTTGCATGGGTGTCCACATGTGATTTTTATCACATTTTCAGCAGAGGTTTACATGCTGATGGAGATTTGGATGGCTTAGTATTGATGCTCGTGGAGGCCTTTTCTTGTGGAGTGTTCTTGATCCTTGTCACATAGATGGCATCATAACACTTCTGAGTATCATCTTTGGTTGAGCACCCTCCTTGTTTCTCTATTGTGGCATGTGTGGTCGCATTCTAGTGGCTTGTAGAAGGGGTTGTCCCCTTTCTTATGGGTTGGTTATCTATTGTGGACACTTGTTCTTGAGTTAGATTCTCTTATTTTTTATTGATGGTCACCTTGGGTCATCAATTGATGAGTTGGCATGGAGGTTGGGGTTTGGATGTTATGTGGACATTCATTGCACATATGTTGAGGTTGTTCGCAACTTAATGGAGTATTGCACATAGATCTATTTGTTGGTTGAGGGTCTAACCCCTTGATGTATGGAAGCAACTTGCAATTGTTGACTTGTTTTGCATTCATTGGTTTTCCCTTGATGAACACCCACTCTTTGGAGGGTTGTTAACACACTCATCTAGGCCATTTTCGATGGGACGTTTTTGGAGGGTCCTCCTAGCGTTGGGAACAATTATCTTTTTCTAGAGTGCCCAAAATCGTTCCATCTCGATTCGCAACACCATTAGAAGCAAAGTGGTTGCAGGATTTCCGAAAAGTGGTTATAATAGAAAATTCAACAAATAATGAGGAAGTTAACAATTCCAGAATTGCCGTTTAAAGAGCCACACCCTATTTTTTCCACGTGTGCATTTTGGACCTTTTTCATGGAGAGCATTCACCTTATTTTAGGAAGCGCTCCACCTTTTGAGGCCTTTTTTCTTGGAGTACTACCATTGGAGAGTCTTTGGAGGCTAGGTTTGACTACTTCTTGTCATCACTCACCCTCATTTGATGGATGCACCCTCTTCTTGGGCCTTTCTTCTCTTGGATATTGTACTCGTGGTTTTCACCACATTTTGTATGGATCTAGTTAGAGTTTGTTTGGGTTAGTGGAGTATTTTGAATTGTTTACTCTACCCTAGGATAGATCTAGGATTTTATTATTATTTTATTGTAAAGGAAGTTGAACTCCTCTTTTATATAAAAGAGCCTCTTCCCTATTCATTTCTCATGTTTGGATTGGGGGATAAATCCCATTAGACTTAATGAAATATATTTTGGTTCTTATGGATGCTTCATGCTAGCATTCAATTGAATGTTTTTCATATTTTCATGTTTGGTTGATGGATGGATCTTCAAATTGTCAATGGCTTTGAGGTAATAAAGAATAGGCTCTCTATTATTTATGTGGTTGTTATCAGTTGGAAGTGTAGTTTAGGTGCCCATTTTCTACTCTAGATCATGTTTTTTTTATGTCTTCCCCGATTGTTTTCTTCCACGATAATTTTGCTCAAAGTCCATTTGAAATTTCTGCTGTAGAACTTTTCCGTTATTTAATCTTGAAATCACCCCAGCCGTTAGAGAGCAGCTAGGTTTGTGCACTACAAACCTAGCCCTTTTTGATCTTACCTAAGAAACCCTCATGTGATCCTTGGTTTATCCCATTTGCGCAGTNCTTGAAATCCCCCCAGCCGTTAGAGAGCAGCTAGGTTTGTGCACTACAAACCTAGCCCTTTTTGATCTTACCTAAGAAACCCTCATGTGATCCTTGGTTTATCCCATTTGCGCAGTTGATAAGAGACTGATCTCCAATCCCTTCATCGCCTTTATCTTTTACTTTCCTAAACACACTTTGGTTTGCTAGAGTCACTCCTGAATTCACCTTGTGCTTCATTGTTGAACTCTACTCATCCTATGTAGGCACTGCTCCTTCGAGCTAGAGAAGAGCTAGCCTAAAGAGCATAAGAGGGTTAGGCGTGGTGACATTTGCCTCTCTTTGTTTATCCATAAGCTATCATTGATTTTAGGGCTTCAACCTTAAGATGCTAGTTTGTGCGATAACAGGTCATATAGCTTGGCTTTACCCCCCTTCCTGCTATGTTTACATTGTTTTAGTATCGTAGTGTTTAGGTACTTTTGCAGTCCATGTGGTTCTTTTTCTACCCTAATTCTTCTCTATTTTACTGGATGTAATTTACAGTCCCATTGACCTACTTTGGTCATTCATGGACATAGCATCTACATTTGATGTTCAACATGAGTTTTGTTTGTATCTGTATTATTTTAGAGTTTTCTAGCTTTTGGGTTCTGCTTTTCTCTATTTGGGTTAGAAGTTGCTTTTACGCTTAAACTATGTATTTGCACTAGCTGTATCCATCGACCTCCTTTGTGGTCATTATTTCATCCTTGATAGAATTATCCATCTTATTTTTCTTTATGTTTTTTTGTTTGTCAATTGCTAGGAAATGATAGAGAATAAAATTTGAATATATTTTTGTCATGCTGGCTTTATTGTTTGGAGTGTTACCAAGAGTTGGTTTGACTTGACATTTCTTCTGAGCTGATGCAACAATTCTTACTGTAAAATTAAGCTGGACTTTAACCTGCATAATTTCTTACTGTAAAACTTATCCTGGACCATAATATTCTGAAATGAAAAACATATTTTAGAGAAAGCATTTTTTTGATGGCTTATTACCTAGTTAATTGGTCTTTGTCTATGGCTTTTCCCATTCAGGAGTTGTATAATAATATTTACTATATGTTCTGAATTTTTTTAGGAAAAACTTTATGGATTCCATAGACACTTTCACATTTTGACATGTTTCATTCTGTTTTTCATCAAAATAGATTTCGCTATGTTATCCTCATTTTCTATATATTAGCTGGTAGCAGAGGAAAATATACTACAATGTCCATTGTCTGGGTATATTTCTACTTTCATCCTGTATTTTTTGGGTAAATGAAAAGGTAATTTCATTAATGGATAGAACATTACCTAATTACATTCATGACATAGCAAGCAAATGCTTCTACATCTTAAGCTTTGCACATGGTAAACAACTATGCAAGGCATACAAAATATCTGAAGTTACTGTGATCTTGCAACTGCTGTTTTAATTTTCCCAGACAGAACCTAACACAAGATAAATTGTTTTAGCAGAACATTAATGATTAACGATATAACTTGAGTCCAAACAAAACCACTAAGAATACAGAATGTGTTGGCATCAATTTGAGGAGCTGGTAAGAGCATCCTCTTGAATCTTGATTTGAGTAATGTGACTCTGGAGGACAGTCATGTTCAAGCAAATCATCAAGGTCACTCTAGACTTTTTTCCAGTAATGTCATTCATCCAACGGCCTTGAATAGAGCAGTGAGTTCTTTGAGAACTAGTACCTCAATTGGCAGGTCAATCTGCAACAACATTATCTTGGCATGTTACCTGTATTACCTGCACGTGACTGAAGATTCCATCAGATCATGAATATCCTTTAATATGTGTTCCACTTTTCAATTAAATCGTTTGGGTCAGCAAGAAGAATGCTAAAGATAATCTCCTTCAAGAATTAGTTGCCGTATTTATTGTGAGTGCAAACCTTAGTCCAAAGTTGACTGCTAAATCTTCAGCCATTTTGTTCATAGAGTCACCAATAATCATAGAATACATGAAGATGTGTTCACCATGATTACTTCTGTTGACTGCTAAATCTTCAGCCATTTTGTTCATAGAGTCACCAATAATCATAGAATACATGAAGACGTGTTCACCATACCATGATTACTTCTGATGACTCCCTTCATCCTTACTACAGCCTAGGCATTTTTAATTTTCATTTTCAAATTAATGGTTCTGTTCTGTTGGGATTTTCTTTTAGCTCTTCGTTGCTAGATACCTTCTATTCCATACAACTTGGCAAGCATCCAGTTACACCAGAACTGTAAATTGTCAGGACCTCCTGATCTGGAATGGATGCATTTTATTGATTTTCAGTGATGTTGAAGGCTATGAAATTATCTGATTTATTCCACTTCAGGTCAACCGTCAAAGCATGAATGCTTATAAAAATTACTATTTTTGCAGGTGTGTACGAAACGGAAATTACGATGAGGCTCTTGACTTGGAAGCTTTTGTCTTGAAGTTGGCAACCATGCATTCAAAGTATGTTCAATTATACTCAAGGAAAACTTCTCTTTTCTTTAGAAGGAAATAGTAAATTACATGTTCAATATGGCAAAAGGGTTGATTGTTTTTTTAAAATGGTATAGTTTTTCTTTCTTGTGGTAAATACAAAAGTTTCTTTGACAGGCATTGTCTCAACTGGGATTTTTGTAAACTGCTGACTAAACTAATTGTTCTCAACCTTCTGAGCCTCTCATGCTTCCAATGAACTCTGCTCAACCTCCCTATAAGATCAATGCCTTCACTTTGTTTATGTTTTGCTTTTGTCCTGGCACATTTTCTTGTTTTCCTTCGATTTGGTGTCGCATTGTTTTGGGCTCTTTTGGCTTCACTATGCCCTTTTACTGCCTCTTATTTCAGAATATTATTAACTACTTGTTTTTTAAATTTGTGAAATTTAAATTGAGCAAATTTCAGGGTTGCTAATCATACCTGTTGTTTTTTGGAATAGAATTAGAGCTACAAAATTATCTGGGGAGGATGTTTTCTGAAAATATTAATTGTGCTATTTACTTGGGAGGTTGCAGATTGCCTGTCATTCAATCATTGGCAGAAGAAGTTAGACAGACAACACAATCTATGCTATCACAGCTTCTTCAGAGACTTCGATCAAATATTCAGGTGAGCTTTGTTGATCGCCTGAGCTTTCATAACTGATTTGGGTTGTAGTTATCATAGACTGTTTCAGTTAAAATGAATAAACCATTCATCAAATTGTAATGAATCCAGCTTGATACCAAAGATTATGCAAGTGACATGTAAAAGCTAATTAAACTAATTCTGTATGGTATATCTTCTGATGGATTGCAGTTGCCAGAATGTCTTCGAGTGATTGGATACCTTCGTCGTTTAGGAGTATTTAATGAGCATGAAATGCGCTTACAGGTTTTCTAACATCCCTGAATATTTTCCGGATTATATCGTAAAGTGTCTGATTATTTGAGAGCTACTGAGTTACAGGGAACAATGTGCATTATTCTAAAGCTATTTCCATTTTGTCTTTTATGATTCCTTGTTGCGGTTGCACTGAGAAACTTCCTATCTTGTATGACAGTTCTTGAAATGCAGAGAAGCATGGCTTGCTGCTATCATTGATGATTTGGACCAAGGGAACGTATATGAATTTTTAAAACGAATGGCAGATTGCCACAGAGTACATCTTTTTGATGTTGTAACCCAATACCGGGCTATATTTGCTGATGACACATCTGGCAATGAAGAGAACTATGATGGCGGCCTGCTTTTCAGTTGGGCTATGCACAGGATAACTTCACATTTAAATACGCTTCAAACCATGCTACCCAAAACAACTGAAGGTGTATCATTAGCAATTATTCTTGAGCAATGCATGGTAAGATTTTTGTTCTGTTTCATTGTTATCTATCACGCCGAATTCTCTTTCAGATATACTTTAGGAGCTAACTGGCAAATGCTTTGGGAATCTTTATGTTGGTATACCTATTATTACTCAGTACCTTTTTATGAATTGACCATGTTAACCTTATTGATTTATAATGTTCCACTCTTATATTTATGTACGATTTTGTTCTTTTCCAAATGTTATGGACCTATGGTTCATTTTTTTGTAGACAATGGTGATCATTCGTCTGGCATTGATGTTTTGGTGTTTTGTTTTGCTATTCTAATTCAGATTTTGTTGATATTGAATAATATATTTATATATTACTTTTATGGTTGTTTTATTCTGTATACATTGCTGTATGTATTATGTTTTCCTAACAAAACAAAAACAACTGCAACCTAACAATTTTTTTTATTTTTGCTTACTTGTAAGCTGGTGCTTGTACACTGAATTGATTGACACAATTCAGAGTTGTGGGTGATGTTATTGCAGTACTGTGCAATGAGCCTTGGCTGGGTTGGATTAGATTTCCGAGGTCTGCTTCCTTCCCTTTTTGAAGCGTAAGTAGGTCTGTGATCCCTACTGTTGTCAATCCTCGTCAGTGACTCAGTTCATAATACATATTATCAAGTTTTCTGGTACATTCTTAATTCATATGTACGGATTCCAATTGATTTCTCTTTCAGCTCAGTGCATAATTTATTTGTGCGCAATATGGCTGCTACAGTCGAAAATTTTCAGGTACACATGCAACATTTTCTTGCAATGCAGTCCTTAATTTCCATCCAAATCACAGCTTTTAATGGTTCAGTTTTGTGCATAATTAAGTGTGCTTAATTGCTGGATCTTTACCTGACATTTTGTATTTGGACTTTTCTTTTTCATGCTCAGCTTGTGTTGGATTCACATCGTTGGGTTCCACTTCCCTCAGTTGGATTAGCTAGCAAAGGAAATAATGAAGATAGTCAGGATGACATGGCTCCTCCTTACTCTTTGATGGAACATCCACCTCTGGCAATATTTGTGAATGGTATGGCATCGGAGGAATAGTACATCTTGCTGAGAATGACTCAATTTTATTTCACAAGGTTACAAAGTAATGAGTAGTTGACTAAGTCTTCTCTATCTTATTGTGCTATCTCAGTATCTTGCTAAAGTTCTTGGGATATATCATATCCCTCTCATGAATATCGGGATTCTCAGAATAGGTCTTTTACATAGTCCATTTGAAGTAAATTTCCATGTTTTTGAAAGTATCAACCCTTGTCAGCATGACCCCAGGAATCTCAATATGAAGAATCAAAGCTAGAATGTTAAGTGTGTGGTAATCTTGTCTACCACCACACACTAATCAGACAAGATTCTTTGCACTAGTCATAACTTGTTATTCTGATCTATTCAGAGGAGAATCTATGTGCTTGTTGCAAAAATTGAAAAACCCAAGACTGCTTCTGATTAAAGAGGATTGAAGTCATGGAGAAATCCTACTAAATCTCAAATTCATCTAGAGAAATCTGTTTATATGTTCATAATATGGTAGACTTGTGTACATGATTTGCAGATAGCTTTGTGTTGTAAACATAGTTCCACAGGAACTCATTCCTACTACTGGGGGATCCCTTCCTTAAGTTCCCTTGTCGCAGGCCACATTGAAATGGGCAGATAATGTTCCCTTTTGTCAGGGAATGTCATTGGCTGGTCAGTTTCCTGCAAAAAAAGAGAGCATTCTGAGAACTTTTGGGTGTTCCCGTGGTCTGCCAGGCGACAATAGGTGCCAAAACAGGAAGCCAGCAACCAGTAAAAAACAGCAGAATGAATGAAAAACCCTAACCCTAAGTAGTGTTTTTGAGAATTTTGAATATCTTTTTGATTGATTTTTGATAAATTTTAATATTTTAAAATATTCTTTTTCCACTGCCTTTTTGTCTCTCCCTTGAATTCGGGGCAAACTAGCCATTCCTGAAATCCATACCCCTGGTCACCCATTCTGAAACTCATGATTGTAAACCATGCTGCTTGGAAAGCTTTTACATCTTTTAATTATTTTGTCATCATTGTTGATCAGTTTCAGCAGTAAGAACAGTGTCACTTGCCGAACATACCTTTATTTTCACTTGGCATTGATGCCCTCAAGGTCATGTTAAAACTTAACATCTATCATCAGGCCTCTGCTCTAGAAGAAGTTGCTTTCAAATCATGCTTAGAAAGCATATATATTATCAAACCTATGTTTTTGTGTTAAGATTCCTATCATGATGGTGACAGTTCTCCCTCATGAATGTTTGCAGGTGTGTTGGCTGCATTAAATGAATTACGCCATTGTGCTCCAATTAACTTGAAGTCAGTGTTAGCAATGGAGCTTGTACAAGCTTTGCAGACTGTTTCAGACTATTTGGTGCTGTATAACAAAACACGAATGTTGAGAGACAGTGAGTCGACTCTTTTCCTAGCTATGTGTCGAGCATTCATTGAGGTGAGGTTATTTTAATAATTTGTGAACGTGATTTTATACATTGTCCATGCTCTAAGATCAATTTCCTTTCATATTTATTCCAGTCAATGATTGGGCTGCAAATTTAGTTTTTAGGTTGTATTTTGGTTTTGTATGATATTTAGTGATCATATGTGAAACTGCAGGTTGCTTGTCCCTACTGCATACGCTGTTTTAGTCGCTGTTATCCTGGTGGAGTTAGCTTAATAGAATTAAATAAAGCCACGGATGGGGTGTATAATCTTGTTGGAAGAACTGCATCAGGTCTTGCTCGAAGGGATAGTGGAGTGAATGGATCTTTTGGCTCTGAAATTCTACCTTCAAATCATCCTAGCTTGAATTCAACCAAGCAGGCTTCATTAGGCAACCATGCAGATAGTGGAGCAATTGTTGTCGAAAATGGAGGACCAACTAACTCAGACAATGGGCCTCAAATTGTGGAATAGGAAACTTACAGGAACGATTAATTTAAAAAAAGTGCAGGGTGGGAGAAGTCATGTATTGTGAGTATTCAACAGCACTTTTAAGACAATGATGGACAATTCATGAAACAAATTTTGGTAGATATGTTTCTTCAATCTTGCGAATCATCAATCATAAATTGTCTTGTACTTGCTTTCTCGAGGCTATATTTTACATTTCTACTCCTGATTCTATCAAATAAACGGCTATGCCTAGGCTTGGAAGGGAGTAAAATGGTTAGCTTTCTTCAGAGGCTATCTGATTGATGCCTGTGCTGCTCCAGGTATTCAAGTTCAATCATGTTATGAACCAAAATGCAGTTAAGAATTATCTTCATCCCAGATTTCTTTGGATAACTTTTTCCATGTTGACTGGGTTCTGGCCTGCGATTTGGCAATAACTACAGTGCTCTAGGAAGAAGATTACAACAAACCTGTATTTGTACCCGACAAAAATATCATATATTGCAATATGGATGTTTGGACATTGGACAGCAGTATATAAGTTTGTAGAAAGTTTGAAATCTCAATGAGAATGCCAATGTGTAGCTAGCTGGTTTAATCGCTGATGCAATTGTTCTCTTTTCCATGATCAGCCACCAAGTTCAATTATATGTTGGGAATGCATAGCTTTTCATCCAGAAAAGTATGACCATTGCAGGCATTCTAGATAAAAGGTTTCCAACTTATTTAACAAATTTGATAGTTTCACAAGTATGAGAGGTATAATTACGATGGATCCGTGGATGGACTCTAAGAGTCTAAACTGTTACATAGGTTTGACCCTAATGGCTGAGGCCCTGCTGTAGTTTTTCCAGGTATTCATTTAATACTGAGAATGTGTTGCAATGATCTACTAGTTCTTAGCAGTAATATATGCACATTTTAGAGAAGATGTTTATCCATTCAAAATCTAAGGATGCAACATTTCATCCAAGGCAGTGAAAGGCATACAAAACATTGTCCAAAATCAAATTTTACGTTTTTGAAATTTTGATATGTTAATGTTTTTGTTTTCTTAGTGCAAATTTAAGATTAAATGTTCATCAACATCCAAAACTGAATCTGAAAAGAGAATCAAACAAAATTAAAAAACTGCTGTGAGAACTTGCCTCAGATTTTTTACTATGGTGCTTTGGAATGATTTGTGTGTGTTGTTGTTTTTATGATGAATATTATAGTAGCACTAATGGAGCTAGAAACATTAATTTCATAGACTTTGAAGTTCATATTTTATTGTGCCATATTGCTAAATATGGATGATGTACGATGTTCCAAGTATCATTTCGAGGAATGTATTATGGAAGGTCCAGAAAGAAACTTATGAGAAATATCAGGGAAAATATCGGCAAGAATAAGTGTAGACATGAAAATTTCTGAAAATATCAATCAAATCAGCAATCTAAAAAACTCAGGAGATACCGAAATGTCAAGAGAAAATGGAGATATTTGTGACACTGATGATATAAACTTGTAGGTTTTATATACTCAACAGTTACTTTTACATTTGAGTAGAGTGAAAATTCAAGTTGTGAGCACAATATTCGAGTGTGTACGCACTTATACACATGTGCACTCAAATATTTAGCCTCCCTCATAAATTACACCAGTAGAATAGATGACGCCAACAGATCCCGTTTCATTATTACAAGTTGAAAATATTGACAAGTTGACTTATGTCATTTACACAACCTCTCCAATCCAAGTCAATAAAACAAATCGATTTCAATATTTGATTGAGTGTATTTCAACTCATAATGAGTGGTCCCTTTTATACATCTACGTTCTTTTCTGTGGCCTTGGATTTGAGGATGCTATAAATTGGAAATTAAATTAACTCTCTGGTTTTGACTTTGATAGGCGTGTTAGTTGGTTTGCAAGTGGACATTTTGAAATTGGCTAGTGCGACTTTTGCATATTTGATTTGTGCATTAAAATTGTCTTGCATTTTGTGAAACCTCCATGCCCAAGCAATATGAAGCACACCACAATTTGTCATCTTATATGCCACATAAATATGTTTTTAGCTTATTAACCAACCACATATAAAGTATTAATACATCATTTGAAAAATATGAAATAAAAGATCTTTGAAATTCATTCTGGTTAAGTACTTGCCATTTTGAGTACCGTTCTCTGGGAGCTTGTTTCAAGTGGCAATCTTTCTTTAAACTCTAATTCAAATGCTCCCTTTCTTCTCAAAACCAAGTGGCTGATCCATGTACCCCTCTATCTAAAAACCTATTCAAAAGGTTCTTTTTTCTTTTTATTTGATGATCTTCCTATTTGAGTTGAGATGTAACACAAAAATAAGCATGGTTGTGTTCATTTTTACAATTTTTGCAAATGTCTTTTGATACTCTATGCACTCTTTTTGTTAATACCCTTTTGTTATTAACGCAATGTAACCAATGGCATTTTGTTTTGTTTAATTCCTATTTGAATTGAGACCCTAACACACAAATAAGCATGGTTGTGTTCATTTGTACAATTTTTGTAAACGTCATTTGATACTCTATGTCCTCTTTTTGTTAATACCTTTTTGTTATTACCTCAATGTGACCAAAGGCATTTTGTTTTGTTTAAATACACCTATATAGAAGGATTTGTATCACAAAATCTGTTTGTTGTTGACAAGGCAAACCTTCACACAATTGTTCTTTCTTGTATGTTAGGAGACCTATGCATTATATCAAGTATTTTTTAATAAACAGGGGCTGCCATATTTTAAATGAGCGATTCATTGATGTTGCAATTGACTACTTGTATATAAGGCTTGCTGAGTAGTTGTTCGTACAAATTATATAATATGGAAGGCACTTTTTTAATCCCTGTGAAGTTGACCTAAATAAGCCTAAGGTGTATTTTATAAGACAAGTGTTTTCATAAAATTTGAATATGTAATCTCACTTTTCAATTTGACGTACACGTAATAATTTTCATTAAACCTTGATATAGGATTCACGTTAATTGTATTGTTGTCATCAACGTTTTGCATCTTTATAAGAATTATGCTCTTACCTTTGCCTCCATGAGCACAATCGTTGACTAAAGGAACCTTCACAGTACTAGCTCAAACAATGTTTTGCATCTTTATAAGAATTAACTCTTACCTTTACCTAAATAAGCACAATCGTCGACTAAAAGAACCTTCACATTCCTAGCTCAAACAAATCTTTATTACACATTGTGTGTCTTGTTGCTCCTGAGTCAATTGTATTAAACACTTGTGACAAGCTTTCAAACATTAAAGATGTTAATGATTCATAGATTGTTGTCATTTTGTTCTCTCCGGATAGAATTACATGCATGCCTTTTCTTTAGTGGGAGCATTCTTTCTCTTACTAAATTCTTCTTCAAAGTGCCAAATTATGGAATCCCTGATTGTGTTCCTTGGCTAGCCATGTTGAGAAATATAGCTTGAACAAGAACTTCTGCACACGGTTAGTGCGAATTTGCAGAAAGTGGTTCAATATATTTTTAAAAATAATTCTATTTGTAATCACTTTAGGAAAAAACTGAAGTCTTTCATTTTGTTGTGGAGTCTAATAAAGTGTATTTGTTACATTAATGACTTAGACTAGAATTAATCTTTATCATACATCTCACTAAGAGATTACGGGTTTGGTAGATTAGGGTTTTAGTACAAGCATAAAGATAGGTCATGATAGAGTTCATACACAATTCAAGGACAATAATCGAAAGAGAGCAATGCACATTAGTTGTATGGTTTTGTATAATAGGTCGTATTATAACATATACCATGTTTTTTAGCTTTTGGTGTGGGACGTACCTCTCCTCAGTGGCCCATGAACCTTAGGTTGGGGTGGATTTATTTACTGTGTAGTTGCTAGGTTTTAGTTGATGTGGACATTACCTTGTAATCTTTGATTAGTTGAATGATATGCAGATTTGAAGGATAAATTCCTTGTGTATTGTATGCAATTGTTTTACGCTTCTGTTTTTTACTATCCAATGCTTATGTTATTGTTGCTATGTGAAGTAGTTAAATTTCTTCAATTAAATAAGATATTTGTTTTGTTAAGAACATAAAGACTTAATCACAAGGCTAGAAAACTTTGCATGGTGTCAAAGCTTTTTTGATTTAGGATTTGAAGACTTTATGTCAGTAAATTAATTGATGGAAGCCACTGCTAGAACCAACTATCGAGAACTAGGACCAACAACTAGAGTGTTTCAAAGGTAGTGCTTACTTGCCTATCAAATTTGGGAGGTTGTGGGTTAGGGATTAGATAGGGCTCAAACTAGCCTTAGGTTCAAGGATAGATTAAAAGGTACCTTGAATTTCCTTATTGGAAAGTGAGGGTATTTTTCTTATTGGAAGAGAATGATCTCTAGGATATTGTTAAGAATTAGTGGCTTCACTGACAGATTTGTATGATTTGGCAGTTCACAAGAAGGTGAAACCTAAGCGGATGATCATGGATGCTTTAAATGATCATTTGATCCCTCATATATCTGAGAAGAAGATGATGAAAGACATGTTTGATGCCTTGGTTAGTCTTTACTAGAGCGAGAGCATAATTATGAAGATGATATTGCATAATAGACTTAAATATGAAGAGATGACCAGACTAGACACAATTACTAGTTACCTGTTGAAGGTCATGCAAATTCATGATCAACTTGAAGTAGTTGGGGAGAAGATTGAAGATAACGACCTAATGAATAGGGCATAGAATGGTTTCTCAACTCAATGGGGAACATTTGTTTAGGTTACTTGTGTTCGTGATAATCTTTCATCCTTTGAAATATTGTGGGATGACTATATCTAAAAGTAGACGTCAATGGAGTCAAAGGGAAAGAATTAGAAAGGTGAGAGTGACTATACCCTATTTGGTCAAACGAAGAAGGGTTGAGGTAAATGACATGACAAGAGTAAGGGAAAGAGTGAGGACCGGACCTCACAACTAGGGAAGAAAGATTTGAGTAAGATCAAGTGTTTCATATGTCATAAGCACAAACATTATGCATCACAGTGTACTAACAAGAAGGGAAAAATATATACAGCAATTGAGTGAGGTACGGGCCTATATTGAAATTCACATGAATTGGTTTGCATCCAAGTTTGGGAAGGATTTCTTGATTGTATCTTGCCTTTCTTCTTGCACAGTTCCAAGGGATGTTTGGTATGTGGACAATGGGGCATCTAGACATATGATATTAACGAAACAATTGTTTTCAAGTCTAAAAGAGAAAAACTTTGGGTAGAGCTTGGTGATGATGTCAAATTTCTCGTAGCAGGAGTTAGTACTATACTGTATTAGCTCCAGTAAGCTAACTCTTTAAATTTTGACAATGTTTTGCTTGTTCTAGGTCTTAAGAAAAAGTTGTCTTCAATTTCCGTTATGGAGGATAAGGGATTTGTAGTAGAGTTCAAGAACCAGTCCTTTTTAGATCAAAGGAGTCTAGCCCAAAATAAACATAGGTGGTTGGGATTATCGAAGGAATTATACAAGGTTATAGGGTTAACATATTTGAGCTCTAGTTCACAACAATGACAACTTGTGCGAGTTGTGGCACAAGAAGATGGGGCACTTGCATCATAAGTTGTTGCTT
This sequence comes from Pseudotsuga menziesii, assembly GCA_001517045.1. Classification (NCBI taxonomy): domain Eukaryota; kingdom Viridiplantae; phylum Streptophyta; class Pinopsida; order Pinales; family Pinaceae; genus Pseudotsuga; species Pseudotsuga menziesii. The sequence goes on from LPNX011063078.1 coordinate 337,439, forward strand.
ATTATGAGGGATAATCATAGGTTTTGGCAAAGTTCAACATTGAGCAACATGGAATATATAGAGGATGTGTGCTTGGCAAGTTCGCCAAGGCTACTTTTCCAATCAATGAGCATGTCTAAGGAGATTCTAGACCTAGTACATTAAGTTGTATTCATATTGGTGTTAGTAGCATCAATATTATGAAGCATGTATTATGTTTCCTTTATTTATGACTTTTCTCACATGTTTTACTTTTAAAGATCGAGGATGAGGTCTTTATCAATTTTTAGGTGTTTAAAGCTCTAGTTGTTCACCCGATAGGGAAGAAGATCAAAGTCTTGAGATTGGACAATGGGGGTGAACATACCTCCAAAGAGTTTGATGGTTTCTATAACGACACATACATCAAGATGGAGCTAACTGTTTGGAACCCACAACGGAATGGTGTTGCAATGTGGAAGAATCGATCCATCACTGGGGATGCTAATGCCATGATTCATGACCAATATTTTTTGATGTTTCTATGGGAAAAAGCATGCAACACAACAATCTACATCTATAACTGCTGTGCTCACAAGATCTTGGAGGATAAGACACTAATCTGAGGCATTCACTGGTGTGAATCCAAAGGTGGGTAATTTCTATATCTTTGATTGTCTAGTTTATATATCTGTGCAAGTGGAGAAGATGACCAAGTTGAAGCCCTCTAGAATGACCTACAAAGTCTTTATTCGAGAAGCTCTCTGTGCAAGTGGAGAAGATGACCAAGTTGAAGTCACATGAGTGTGTTCTAGTGACAAAGTATGAGGAACATGAAGCTCTAAGGGTTGAGACAGAGTCACTAATGATTTCTAGTTCAAGACAATAACTTTTAGGTAAAGAGGAGGAAACACCAGCTCTACCAATTTTGCTAGTAGATCTTGATGGTTGACTTAGACATTGAGGGATGCTCAAGAGCATGTTGAGGCTCCTAGGAGCATATTTAAGGACAACAGACCTCCATATAAGTTTCCAAACTATATGAAATTAATGAGCAACATCATAAATTCCAAATCTTCTAGTTTTCAGTGTTGAATTAGTTAACTCTGAAGGTCCTCCCTCATAGTTTTTGTGTGGGTGTGATGAGGGGGACTTAAAGGCTTTATTCTTTATGTGTATTTATGTAAAAAAGTGACCTTTCTGTAAATAAAGATATGTTTTTTACTTTATGAATGTGAATCTCACTTAAGTGATGTATTTAATAATTAGTTTTTTAATTATTAAAAGTGCATTTAATCTAGACCTTAGATCTTGTAATTTAATCTTAGCCCTTGGATGGGTGGTTAAGAAGGTAGTTACAAAATCCAAAGTATAAAACAATGAAAAAGGGGTAAAGGAGAACACAACACTACCTAGAAGAGAAAGATGAAAAGACTGAAGGAGAAGGGTTTTCAAGACAAATTGGCATGATTTCCAAGAAAAATCAGCAACACACATTTCAAGGCATCCTAAAGCAGAACCGTACAACATTATGTTAGATTGTATAGTCACACGTGTTGGCACATTTCTCAAGGTAGCTGACTGGTGCATTAAATGCAGTATGTTCAGATTGTACAATAGAGTTTTCAGGCACGTGGGCTCGAAATTCAAGGGAGCATGGTGACAGTATCGTACATGCCGTACAACTATTTTTCAACACGGGTTTTGAGGTAGTTTGTTACTGTTATGAATTTTGTGAAATTTTGTCAGTAAGGGGACAGAGAAAATTTTCTGTAAAGAAAATTTATGAGTGCACTCTTCTTAATAAATTTTTTCCTCTTTGGGTTTTCTCCAAGTTGGGGTTTTGCTCGGTCAAGATTGACCAAAAATAGCTGTGTTCAATGTGCTTGTTCAATTTTTAGTGTTTGAAGCACTTTTAACATGGTGTTTTTAATTTCAAAGCATGACATGTACATCTTTAATTAAAAACCCAACTGTTGAAAGTGTTTGACATAATGTCTGAATGAGACTTTTCACATTTATGTCATTTTTCTTCATGGTATCAAAGTGATATTGAACTAGGAAGCAAGCAAGTGTTTCACAATGATATTTTGAAAGAAGTGTAGAAGAAATTTGTGGTAGTCTTTCAGTGGTTTTGGTTTTAGGTGATTTTCCAATGATGAGTATATGGTTTGAGGATAGGTTGGACGACGTGTCCAACTATGTACCATGGAAGGTTAGGATAACCACAATATTAAAAGAATGAATGATTTGTAAGTTTGCAAACAGTACCGTGACCAAGCAAACTGACAAGAATGAGCTTGAAGAGCATGAGGATCTTGAAGCTAGGGCTTAGAGAGTAGTCCTAAATGTGGTTAAAGACCACTTGATTCCACATATAGCAGAGAAGAAAACAACTAAGGAAATGTGGGACACTTTGAACCAATTGTTTGAAGTTAAAATCGAGAACTGCAAGATGGTACTTAGAGAAAAGATACATAGTGTAAATATGATTAAAGATGAGGATGTAGCCTCCTATCTGACTCATCTTGCATAGGTGAAGGACGAGTTAGCTGCTGTAGGAGAGATTGTTCTTGACTCTGAGTTGGTGAGGATATCCCTAAAGGGATTCACCAAGAAGTGGGACGTCTTTGTTAAGTGTATTGTGGGCAGGGAGAAGCTTCCTAGTTGGTCCAGATTATGGGATGAATTTACCCAGGAGGAGATCCGGGAGGGGTCTTAGATTGGTTAGTAGTAATGAGGATGTTGAGCAAAACATGACACTTGCAACCAAGACAAATATTAAGAAGAAGAAAGACTTGAGTCAGATCAGGTGCTTTCAGTGTGGTCAGTTGGGACATTATGCCTCAAAATGTCCCGAGGAGAAGAAGGGGAAGACAGAGAAAGACACAACACCATCTATTGTAGTAGATGAGTTTGAAACAAAGTTCAAGCAAGAATTATCTCTAGTCTCCATTGAATCTAGTGTGGGGAGCTCAAATTTTGAGCATGTCTAGATAGTTGACAATGGTTCAACCAAACATATGACTAGATTATATGATTCTTTCCAGATAATCATAGAGTTGGGACCTGAAGATTATGTACAAACAGATATTGACAGTCCACATGTAGCTATTCGAGGGGTTGGAATAGTAAGGTTCCAACTGGACCTTGGTGATGTCCTAGAGATACTGGAGTTCTTTTTGTTCCTGGGATGAGAGTTAATAAACTATTAGTGTCATCTTATTAGGATGATGGTTATGGGTTGATGGTCAAGTTTGGTCATGTTTTCCTGTATCGAGTAGATGAACTAGTTGGCACCACAATTTTGCTTGGTGATTACAGGGACAAGTTATATATATTGAGAGGACATGTTGTACGTCTAGGGACATGTGGATGGATACCTAAGTTAGAGTCGGAGGATGTGCCAGGAGATGCAGTGGATTGACATGTTATTTACATTTCTTTTGATGAGGAGAGTGGATCTCTCCATAGCACTAGCATAAGACTCATGTATGCAAGTGGTGATGAACAAGTTGATGAGGCATAGGTGGAGACTCAAGCATTAGAGTTCCAATTCAAGGCTGGTCACTTGTCTCTGAGAGGCATTCCAGAGCAGGACAGAGCCGCTTCAGGAATCGGATATGGAGATTTAGATGGTGCCAGAAAGACCTCCCTCGTTAGGAGGGAATGTTGAATTAGTTAACTCTGATGGTCCTCCCTCGTAATTTTGGTGTGGGTGTAATGAGGGGGACTTAAAGGCTTTGTTCCTTGTGTATTTATGTAAAAAGTGACCTTTATGTAAATAAATATATGTTTTGAACTTTATGAATGTGGGTCTCACTTAAGTGATGTATTTAATAATTAGTGTTTAATTATTAAAAGTGTATTTAATCTAGACCCTATATCTTGTATTTAATCTTATCCGTTGGACGGGTAATTAAGAAGGTAGTTACAAAAGCCAAAGAATAAAACAATGAAAAATGGGCAAAGGAGAACACACCACCACCAAGAAGAGAAAGAGGAAAAGATTGAAGGAGAAGACGAGTTTCCAAGGAAAATTGACATGATTTCCAAGAAAACTCAACAACATGCATTCCAAGGCATCCTGAAACAAAAATGTACAATTTCTACTATATCATACAGTCACATGTGTGGGCACATTTCCTAAGGCAATTGATTGGTGCATTAAATGTAGATTGTTTAGACCATACAACAGATTTTCAAGCACGTGAGGGCTCGAAATTCGAAGCAACAAGGCGACAATATCCTACAGGCCATACAACATGCTGTGCTACTGTTTTTTAGCATGTTTTTCGAGGTAGTTTGCCATCGTTATGAATTTTGTGAAATTTTGACAGTAAGGGAAAGGATAAAATTCAGTGTGAAGGAAATTTCTGAGTGCACTCTTCTTAATAAAATTTATCCTCTTTTGGTTATCCATAGGTTGGGGTTTTTACCAGTTAAGATTGACCAAAAATAGTTGTGTTCAATGTACTTGTTCAATTTTCAGTGTTTGAAGTGCTTTTAACATGGTGTTTTTAATTTCAAAGTATGGCATGCGAATCTTGAATTAAAAACTTAGCTGTTGAAAGTGTTTGTCATAATGTATGAATGAGAGTTTTCACATTTATGTCATTTTTCTTCATTCAGGAGGAAACATACCAACAAACTTGGAGGGACACCATGGTGGGAGTACACCTCCATCATGAAGAATGATATATGGGAAATAATGCAATTTTTAAAGGGGAATAATCAATGAGTTCTAGGTATCTCTTCAAGATCAAACATTCGGTAGATGGTAGAATCGAGAAGTTCAAAGCAAGGTTTGTGGCAAGAGGGTTCTCCCAAAAGAGGTAGTGGACCATGATGAGACTTTTACTCTAGTTGCCATGTACACTTCCTTTATATCAATTATATCTTTAGTTTCAATTACGGAATGGAGAATACATTATTGGATGTGAATACATCTTTCTTCATCGAGATAATTAAATAAGAAATGGGTAAAAGGGAAGGATTCCCAACTTTGCAGGTTGAAAAATGCTTTATATCATCTCAAGCAGGCACTGAGAGCATGATATTCCAAGATAAATGGATACTTGTAGATTATGGGATTCACTAAAATTGAAGTAGATCTTGAGATATATTATATATATTTTGGGATTGATTTACTTGTTTTGGTGCTATAAGAATATGACTTGTTTCTTACATGTTCAAAGAAGCTCATTGCAGGGTGCAAAAAAAATATGGTAGTTGAGTTTGAGATGGACATTGGCATGATGAAGTACTTCTTGGGGTTGGACGTTTGGTAGAATAGTAGAGATTTTCTTTGTGTAGGATAAGGATGTAGTTGAGATCCTAAAGAGGTTTTGGATGGGAATATTTTCTTTGGATGGGGTAAGTACGTAGTTGAGATCTTGAAGAGGTTTTAGATGGAGAACAACAAACCTATAGCAACACTTATGATCACTAATTTGAAGAAGGTAACCATTTTAGATTCAAATATGGTGGACCCTATGTTGTACATGTAATTTATAGGTTCCTTGATGTATTTGGTCAAAACATAACCATATATATGTTTTGCATGAACACCTTGAGTCAGTTCATTCTGTAGTTGAGGTATGAGCATTGGGTAGCAACATGGCACCATGCTTAGATATTTGAGGGGTACAATGGAGTGTGGTATGAGATATATTGTAGATGGTGAAGTGAATGAAGTTGTTGGGATGTACAAACTCAAATTGGGCAAGCAATGCATCAAATAGGAAGAGCACGTCAAGGTGTTGGTTTATCTTGGGATCAACAATGATATCCCGGTTCAATATGAAACATATTTATGTGGAACTTAGCTTAGTAGAGGTAGAGTATATGGAAACCAATACTGCTAGTTGTGAATCCATCTAACATTGCAAGTTGTTTGCATGTTTCTTTTATTAGGAGTTGGATTCTGTATTGATTTCTTGTGATAATCAAAGTTGTATCAAAATCTCTTACAGTCCATTGTTTTGGGATAGATCCAAGCATATAGATATCAAATATCATTTCATACAAGCCAAGATTAAAAAGGTAGTAATGTTTTAGTATATTCCCACAAATAAACAAGTAGCTGATATTTTGACCAAGCCCTTAGCAAAAGGCAAGTTTGAAGCATTAAGAGACAAACATGGATTGGTGCAGAATTCCTTCCTCACTAAGAGGGAGTGTTGAGAAATATAACTTGGATATGAACTTCTGCACAACTTCAACGCGGATCTGCTGGAAGTGGTTTGAGATATTATAAAAAGTAATTCTATTTTGTAATTCAGTTTAGAAAAAAAGTGAAAATTCTTTTATTTAGATGTTAAGTCTATGTTTACTGGATTATATTTTAATTAATATAACATATAATTGAGAGATTATGGTTTTGGTAGATTATGGTTTCAGTATAAGTATAAAGATATGTCTAGAGAGACAATTCAAGCACAATTTTTTTTGAATAGGCACATCGACCAAGAGAGAGAGAGAGAATAATGCAAATAAGTTGTACACATCCATACAATGAACAATACAATACCGTGCACAAGATCGCACAATTGTATAATATGTTGCCAATGTTTTGTCGTTTTTGGTGTACACAAACGAGAAAACATGTTGTACACCTCAAGTCGGGGTGGATTTATTTACTACACAACTGCTAGGTTTTATTAGCTATGAAGGTTTCCTTGTAAAATTTGAATAGTTGAATGATAAATCGATTTGAAAGAAAAATTCATTATGTATTTGTGTAATTGTTTTATTCTTTCACTATTCACTTTCCAACTTTTGTGTGATTGTTGCTATGTGAAGAAGTTAAATTTAGGCAACTAAATAACTTTTTTGTTTGGATGAGAACATAAGGACTACAATGAGCTATGTTAAGAAAATTTACAAGCAGGGAATTTCTTTGACATATTTCTTAACTATAATCATTAATTGGGTTCTTAATCAACCCATCCACTATATATATATTTGTGTGAAATATATACCTTGAGGAAACCCATTGGGCACATCACCTAATTTTGAGGATAGTACCTAGGGTAAATTAGATTCTTCAAGGGCCAAGGCCTATATAATAATATACTCGTCATTAGCTCAACATGTCACTACTCTGCTTGACTAATCGAATGGGTTGGAGACACATAACCGTCGGTATGGAGACAATCATTGCTTTGTGGGAATTGATCTTGGGCGAGGAGGCTAACACTCCTCTCAATTGCTTGGGCTAGACCCAATTGACTAATCCATTAAACTGTTTTTGTTTTCACAGAAAAATTCACAATTTAATTATTTTAAGATTAAAATTACATAAAAAATATGCTTAAAAGCATGAAAATAACCAAATTTCCTTGTCAATCTTAAAAGAAAAGGGTGCATGTTGCCATACATAAAAAACAACTCCCTACATATCCCCATAAATTTTTGTCTGTATATTATAGTACCACTTAAGAACTAAATCAGAGTGAAGCCACCCTCTAAAAAAATAAAATAGATCCAATAAACCATATCGAGATAAGTATGTGAGCATATAACATACATAGAAAGTAAAAACTGTGTTTGAAACTATGGAAACAAAGCATGTTGAAAATTCTACCTCACCCCATCCTTAATCTCCAAGATAAACCAATATCCCCGAGGCAAGTGTAGAACCTCTTTAGATAGGGAATTTGTTGAAGATTGTAGCTCGGATAGGATCTTCTGCATAAGTTTAGTGTCGAACGTGCAAAAGTAGTTCAAGTCAAATCTATTTTGTAATACACTTTAGTAAGAAAGTGAAAGTATTATATTAAGCAATTGAGTGTAATAGTGTCTTTTTATACATTAGTGATTTATGCTAATCTCAATTTTACATCTCACTGTGAGATTAGGGTTTTGGTAGATTAGGGATTCAACTCAAGTATAAAGGAAAGTCAAGATAGAAGGTTAAGGCACATTCATTTCACTCAAAGACAAGTTTTATCAGGAGGTGATTTAATTCACTCGTGGAACAAAGTACTATTGGAGAGGAGACAAAGTTGGGAATCAAGAAGAGAGCAAAAAGTAGGTCCATACATGTGAATTCCATACAATCATATGGATATGTCGTACAACAAGCAATTTACAATAGGCTATCTTTTCATTTATGGAAGACATATTTTTCCTCAGAAGTGTGTAGATCTATTTTGTTTGGGTGTATCGTACACCTGTACTTTGAAAGTTTGTGGAGGTTTCCTTGTAAGATTTGAATTGTTAATGAAAAATTATTTGAAGGACTAAGTATTTGTGTGTTGCGTTTATGCTTCGTTGTTTACTTTCTAGCTATATGTGTGAACACTACTTTGCGAAGAATTTAAATTCTACAATTAAAGAATTAGTTTTGTTAGTTGAGAATATAAGGACATCAATCACCTATGGTTTGGAAAATTAACATGGTATTAGAGATGCTTTGTTTGAGAGGATTTGAAGATTTTACGACTTTAGGTCAACTATAAAAAAAACTATCAGGAACCAGGACCAACAATTAGAGGGTTTAAAATTTAGTGCTTATTGGATTTGAGAGTTTGTGTGCAAATAGGATATGGCATTAGTTATCCTAAGGCTTGAGGACATGTTAGAAGGCACATTTCATATTCTATCATTGAACGTCATGGCAAATATTTTATTAGAAGGGAATGAACTTTGGGATATTATCAAGGATGTAGTGATTTTGCTGATAAATCCATAGGATTTGACAACTCATAACAAGAAAAAAGTTAAATCCAAGTGGATGATCATGGATGCTATAAATGATCATTTGATCCCTCACATATCCTAGAAGAAAACAATGAAGGATATGTTTGATGACATGGTTAACCTTAAATAGAGAGAGATCATAAACATGAAGATGATATTGCATAAAAGACTCAAATCTATGGAGATGACCAAATTAGACATAGTCACTAATTACTTGATAAAGGTCATGCAGATTAGTGATAAACTTGCAGTAGTTGGGGAATAATTTGAAGATAAAGAGCTAATGAATTGAGCAATCAATGGGTTCTCATCTCAATGGGAAACATTTGTCTAGGGTATTTGTGCTCGAGAGAATCTTCCCTCCTTGGAAAGACCGTGGGATGAATACATATAGAAGGAGGTTTAGATGGAGTCAAAGGCCAACAAACAAGGAGGTGACAATGGCCATGCCCTATTTGGTGAAAAAAAGAAGGGCACAGGTGAAGGACCCAACAAGGGTAAGGTAAAGAGTGAGGAGTCAACCTCATAGATGGGGAAGGACGACTTGAGTAAAATAAAGTGCTTCAGATGTCACAAGCATGGTCATTATGCATGATAGTGTACAGAGAAGGAGAAGGATAAAGGGAAGCCATAACAACATGAGGTAGCAACCTTAACAAAATTTCAGATGAATGAGTTTGCATCCAAGTTTGAGAAGGATTTCCCAATCATATTTTTCCTTGGTGTAGAAGCTAGTGGATGATTGATGCATTTCAAGTGGAATCTCCACTCATCATCAACATCCATAAGAAGCTGCAATATTTTGATTGAAAAAGGCTCCTTAAATATAACAGTAGAGATTTATTAAGGGTTACAAAAATATAGCCGTTAAGAAACTAAATTCGTTTTTAATTTATTTAAAATATAATTTAGAATTTAAAATTAAAGTAAGATTAGAAGTAAATTTAGATTAAGGTTTAGAAAATGTGTTTAGTTCCAAGTCTAGGAAGAAATAAATAAAAAATACAAATGCATTAATTAAGGGAATAAATAAAGTAAACTTAATGATTATTAAGGTACAATGTTTAGGTTAAAGTTTAGAAATAAATAAATATAAATAAAATAATTAAAGACCAAATAAAATAATTAATAAAAAGAAACAAATAAATAATTAATAAAAAGAATAATTAATGAAATATTTTTTCTTAGTTCTAGTTTAGGAGTTAAATTACATATGATGAAACAATATGGTAAGGGTACAATGGATAAGGATTTTATTATTAATTAAAATTTTGTTTTACTTTATTTGAAGGGAAATTAGAATATAAAAATGGTAGAAAAATATAATCCAATTAAATTAATTTAGATGGGGGATTAGGCCCGAGAAAGGATAATTTAGACCATATAAATTAAGAGATAATCTAAATTAAGAGATAAACGGGGTAAATTGAAAAGAGAGGTTTAGTCAAAGGTAGAATGAAGAAAATTAAGGCTAGCAATTAAAGAAGATTTGAAAAGACATGATTAATGAGGAAGAGGCGGGGGGAGATTTAGTTATAAAGATGATGGATAAGCAGTTTCCAAGATTGGCTCAAGTTGTATCCATCTTCACGATTAAAATTACTGGGGCGTTTTACAGTTCGAGGGTTTGTCGAATGAGGTGAGAGGAGTACTGGGTGGTAGACGAAATGACCTTAGTTTGATAAAAGTAAATATGTTGCTTAGTATTAAAAAATGTTTTGCTATACTAGATTTATTAAGGTGGTTATGATTGGTGTTAGCGATGTGCTCTTTGATTTTGGTTTGGATGGGCCTTTCGGTTTTCCCAATATAGGTTTTTTCATAGGAGGAGGGGATTTGGTAGACCCCTTGGGATATGAATGGGATAGATTTCATAACATTCTATCCAAGTCTAGCATTTATCCTATTTCATTAAGAATGATGCCAAAATATGTTTTTCTTTGTCAAAAGATCCTTTTTTTGATTGGTTAAAATTCTCCACATGGTTGAGGAAATAATAATTTTTATTGTGAAGATGGTAAGTGAGTCAAAAAAATAATTGAATTGGAAAAGTATTTGGCCAGAAAATTTTTAATGGGGACAATTTCTTGGCAAATTGGGACAATTTTTGGCAAAAAACAAAGTTTACGCAAGTTCAACATGAGTTAGGCAACAACATGTCAAAGCAAAGGTGGGTTTAAGAGTAGGTTAACTATCTTGAATTTCTAAATCACATTAAATAACCAACGTATTCAAGGAGTGAAACATGCAAGTAAATTCATTTTTGATTTCTACGTATTTAAGAAAAGGGTGGCACTATTGTGTGATAGAAGTGGTGGAGCATCCATTCCTGATCACGATCTGATTGGTAATAAACTGAGAACTTTTCCGAAAATGAAAGTGGTTTAGCATCCATTCCCGATCACCCATCTGGTGGGAACTTAATTTTTTTTTAAGGAAGAAATTAAAGTGATAATATTTTTTGAAACTATGATCAAAGTGGTTGAGCATCGATTCTTGATCACCAATATGGCGGGAAAAACTTCAATTTTTTTTTGTGGAAGAAATTAAACTGAGAATGGTTTTAGAAAATCCTTTTTTGTGGTGATATTTGGCATGGTCATGAACGAACAAAAACATTCTAGTGTATACGTCCTTACCTTTGGCCATCAAGACGACTCACACCAAAGACGATTCCTGAAAATTTATCAAAGAAAAAATTCATGTTGAAGGCAAGTCATGCAGGCTAGCAATAAACCATTTTGTCAAGGCATTGCAATCTCAATAGGAAATAAAAATTCACTTTCCTGTTACTATTGACCTATAAAAAACAAGAAATATGAGCTATAAGATCATGTACTTACTGATGTTTACATAATTTTTTAAATCGTTTCTTCTATGTGTATCCAATTCACAGGATATTCTTAGATGATAGTGATGATATTAAGAAAAATCATTGGTTGATTGGTTGAGGAAGTGTGCATTTTTGTGCTAATCATGAAAAATTGGATTTCTTTCCAAATCATGGATAAGTAGGCTTAGATATGCGTATGTATCCAATTTGGCGGAGGTGATTTAGGGATAAGTATGTTCAGATATGTGTAATTATGTCTTAGACCATATTTCATACATAGAGTGTACATGGATTGGCCCGATGTGCATTTTTGTGTTGGACATGAAAAATTGGGAAACCCTATCAACTGATAATCTGTTGGTCTTGGATTTCATTGTATATGGAACATTTTACAGGAGTACAATTAGATGTAGAACCATACAACCGATTTCTTGAACCTGTTAATTTCCTTGGTTGAATCTACAGTTGAAAACTTTGTTCATTGTTTTTATTTCGTTGCACTAAAAATTTGAGGAATGATAGTAAATAATTTCCATGAAAATTTTATTTATATCTAAATTTTGAATTTAACAGTGATTATATAAAATGATTGGTTGATTCTCTAAATTTTTGGAAATGATGTTTTAAATCATCCACCTGCAAGCTCATGCTTTCATCATTTTTTTATCCCTCACATGTGACAAATGTTGGGCATTTTCCCAAGGCTACTTAAGCCCTATTTTCGATACTTAACCAATTTTGCCAATGGTGAGCATTTTTCTATTAGGGTGCAAAATAGGATGAATGGTTGTTTTGGAAAGAAAATATCTTCTTGACCAGAGACTTGTTTGAAAAAATGAGTTAATGGTCAAATGAATAAATAATCCACCTACAAATTCATGCTCTCAATCTTTTTTATCCCTCACAGGTGAGAGATGGTGGACATTTGCATAAGGTCATTTAGGCCAGCTTTAGATGCAAAAGAGGCTGAGTGGCTGTTTTGGTAGGCCAATATTTTCTTGACCATAGACATTTTCAAAAATGAGCCAATGTTCAAGTGCTTAAACCATCCACGTACACGATGATGTTTTCATAATTTTTTTATCCCTCACAGGTGAGAAATGGTGGGCATTTTCCTAAGGCTACTTAAGCCCGTTTTTCAATACTTAACCAATGTTTCCAATGGCGAGCAATTTTCTGGCAGGGTGCAAAACATGATGAATGGTTGTTGTGGCAGGTACATGTCTCCTTAACCATAGACTTGTTTTAAAAAATGAATCAATGCTCAAGTGAACAAATCATCCACCTATAAATTGACGCTCACAATTTTTTTATCCAACACAAGTGAGAAATTGGCGAACATTTGCTTAAGGCCATTTAAGACAGTTTTAGGTGCAAATTCTCACTAAGTGGCTTTTTTGGAAGGCCAATATTTTCTTGACCATAGACGTTTTTTAACAACTAATCCAATGGTAAAGTGCATTTAAATCATCCACCTGCTAGTTGATGGTTTCAGAATTTTTTTATCCCTCACAGGTGAGAAGTGGTGTGCATTTTCCCAAGGCAACTTAAACCATTTTTTCAATACTTAACCAATTTTACCAATGGAGAGCATTTTTCTAGGAGGGTGCAAAATAGGCTGAATTGCTGTTTTGACTTGCAAATGTCTCCTTGACCTGAGACTTGTTTTAAAAAATGAGTTAATGGTCAAGTGAAAAAATGATCCACTTACAAACTGATTCTCTCATAATATTTTTATCCCTCACAGGTGATAAATGGAGGGAAATTGCCTAAGGCCATTTAGGCTATTTTTAGGTACAAATTCCCACTGTGTGGCTACATTGACAGGCCAACATTTTCTTGACAATAGATTTTTGTTAAAAAACTGAGTCAATGGTCCAGTTCATAAATCATCCACATGCAAGCTGATGCTTTTAGAATGTTTTTCATCCCTTTAAGGTGAGAAATGGTGGGCATTTTCCCAAGGCCACTTAAGCCCTTTTTTCAATACTTCACCAATTTTTCTAATGGTGAGCATTTTTTTGTTAAGGTGCAAAACAAGATGAATGGCTATTTTGGAAGACAAATATCTCCTTGACTAGAGACTTAAAAAAAGAGAGTTAATGGCCAAGTGAATAAATAATCCACCTACAAACTGGTTCTCTTAGAATTTTTTTATCCCTCACTGGTGAGAAATGGAGGGCATTTGCCTAAGGCCATTTAGGTCAATTTTAGGTGCAAAACAAGCTGAGTGTCTATTTTGGCAGGCCAATATTTTCTTGACCATAGATTTAAAAAAAAATGAGCCAATGATCAAGTGCATAAATCATCCACCTACAAGATGACGCTTTCATAAAATTTGTATCCCTCACAAGTGAGAAATGGTGGGCAGTTTCCTAAGGCTACTTAAGCCCATTTTTCAATATTTAACCAATTTTGCCAATCACGAGCATTTTTCTGGCAGAGTGCAAAACATGATGAATGGCTGTTTTGGAAGAAAAATATCTCCTTGACCAAAGACTTGTTTAAAAAAATGATTCAATGGTTAAGTGAATAAATCATTCAACTACAAATTGATGCTCTCAGAATTGTTTTATCCCTCACAGGTGAGAAATGGTGTGCATTTTCTTAAGGCCATTTATGCTAGTTTTAGGTGCAAACAAGACGAGTGGTTGTTTTGGTAGGCCAATAATTTATTGACCATATATATTTAAAAAAAAAAATGAGCCAATGATTAAGTGCATAAATCATCTACCTACAAGATGATGCTTTCATAATTTTTTATCCCTCATAGGTGAGAAATGGTGGGCATTTTACCAAGGCTACTTAAGCCCCTTTTTCAATACTTAACCAATTTTGCCAATGGCGAACATTTTTCTGGTAGGGTGCAAAACAAACTGAATGATTGTTTTGGAAGGAAAATATCTCTTTGACTAGAGTCTTGTTTTAAAAAATGAGTTAATGGTCAAGTAAATAAATCATCCACCTACAAACTGGTGCTCTTAGATTTTTTTTATTTCTCATAGGCGAGAAACGAAGGGCATTTGCATAAGTCCATTTAGTCTAGTTTTAGGTACAAATTCCTATCGAGTGGATGTTTTGGAAGGAAAACATTTTCTTGACAATATACTTAAAAAAAAACTGATCCAATGGTGAAGTTCATCAATAATCCACCTACACGCTGATGTTTTACGGGTTTTTTTATCCCTCACAGGTGAGAAATGGTGGGCATTTTCCCAACGCTACCTAATCCTTTTTTTCAATACGTAACAAATTTTTCTAATGGCGAGCATTTTTCTATCAGGGTGTAAAACAAGTTGAATGACTATTTTGGAAGAAAAATATCTCATTGACCAGAGACTTGTTTTCAAATATGAGTCAATGGTCAAGTGAATAAATTATCCACCTACAAACTGATGCTCTCAGCTTTTCTTATCCCTCACATGTCATAAATGGAGGGCATTTTCCTAAGGCCATTTAGGCCAGTTTTGGGTACAAAATAGGCTGAGTGGCTGTTTCGGCATGCCAACATTTTCTTAACCATATAATGTTTTTCAAAACTAAGACAATGGTCAAGTGCATACATCATCCTCTTGCAAGCTGATTTTGTCATAAATCTTTTATCCCTCACAGATGAAACATGACGATAATTTTCATAAGGTCATTTAAGCCTAGTTTTTCAATACTTAGCCAAAATTTTCCTTTCACGGGATTTTTCTGGCAGAGTTAAAAACAAGTTGAGTGGTTGTTTTGGTAGGAAAATATTTTCTTGACCACAGACTTATTTTAAAAAATGAGTGAATGTTAAAGTGCATAAATCATCAAAGTGCAAGCTTATGTTTTAAGAATCATTTTATCCCTCATCAGTGAGAAATGGTGGGAATTTTCTCAAATCTATTTAGGTCAGTTTTAGGTGCAAAATAGTCTAAGTGGTTGCTTTGGAAAGCCAATATTTTCTTGGCCAGAGATTTTTTTTTCAAAACCGAGACTATATTTAGATGAATTAATCATCCACCGATAGGATGGTGCTTCCAAAATTATTTTCTCTCTCTCAGGGAGGAAATGGCAATCATTTTACCCAAGGCCACTTGGGCCACAAGCTAATGTGTGCGTTTCATGGAGGCACTGAACCCTGATTTTTACCAGGTTGGGTGGTTGTTTTGGCAACATAAGTTTGAATTTTTATTGGACAACATATGCTTTTATGTATGAAATTACAAGTATGAAACTTTGCTTAGTGTTTTTATATGTAAATACACACTCTATAATTAGGACATGTTTCAAATATTATAGGGACATTTATGATAAATTTCATATTTTTTTAATTATAGAAATTCAATTTGACATCTATTGCCAATATTTATTGTTTCTGTTTATTTTGCAGCATAATTCATCAATGAATCTTTTAAATGATCCATCTCAAAAAAAATTCCTCGAAAAAGAGGACGACGTAAGGGTTTAGATTACTCAAGTCTTCCAAATTTGGAACCACGTGACATTGTCCTTCAATTCACTCATGCTAGAGGTAAAAAGACTAGTCAATGTGTTGCTCATGGACATTGTTGAGGATTTGACGAACATAACTCCATACCACATAATGACTTCAGAAGTTTCCCTCAAACAACAAGCATTCATCCAACCATTGTTCAAACTCATTGTCCTCAATGTAAGCAACCTTTGACAAACAACAATGTTTCTGGATAAAACACACAAATTTTGTCTCCAATTATAGTTGAAGGGAATGTTAATGTACAAAATGTAAATCTTTATGACATAATGAACTCTGTTTCATAGAATGTGAGGGTCCCAAATTCCCCCTAGAGAACAATTTTTTTTCTTGTTTCCACTACAATGAACTCTGTTTTAGAGAATGTGAGGCTCCCAAATTTCTCTCAGAGAACAGATTTTATTCCTACTGCCACTATAATGAGCTTTGTTTCAGTGAATGTGCATGTCCCAAATTCCCCTTAGAGAACAATTTTTATTCTTTCTGCCACTACAATTAAATCTGTTTCAAAGAATGCGTGTTGGGCACTCTATATGCAAGTTAATTAAAGCCAACATACATAATGTTGAATATAAATTGTCAACCTAGGAAAGTATTTTTATTGAAAAGATAATTTACACTGTCTGTGCTTAAACACTAAGTAGCTGATGCTGTTGAATAAACTATCCTACCTGTCTATTCAACCCAACTCTTCCCATGATTAACTTAATCTAATTTACCTTCCTAAGAATGCATAATTATGATTACCTTACTACAACCTTGGTCTAGAAATAAAAGATTCAGGAAATAAACATCTAGACTTACTTTTGCAGAAATTTAAATCCTAATTTACCAGGCCATCTGAAGATCCATTATAACTATCTCAATATTCCAACTTAATCTAGGAACCATAAATGCAGAAATTGAACTCGACAATTATAATTGTAAATGGACTGAATTAGCAAAACTCAAGAAATACAGTAATTGAAAGAAATTGGGGATGAGCTTGGCTGTTACAACTATCACACAAGTGCATAAGGAAAATTAGCCTACACAGTCGACTGCCACACCACTATGCTGCAACTTACAGGAAATGCAATTACTATTCAATTAAGGAAACACACAATGAATCATTATTGTCGCAGTTGTTATAAAAGAATACATCTACTGTAACATCCACACCACACGGCATAAAATATAAATGCCTAATTAACTCGACAATATCTGTAGGAAGGTGGGCCCAACCTTCGAGCAGAGACGCTGGAGACTAACACAAGTTAAAACATAGAAATCAGAAGAATCCTGCTCCTTGTATTAGATGATGGAATGCAAGTACAGTATCTGTCATAGCTTATACAATATGATCAATTATTTTCCAACCCTTGGCTCTGAATAATTCATAATATTTATACATCAATCTTCATAACCTCTACCCACTAATATCGGGCATCCATGAAGATCTACAATCTTCAGGATGCCCTATTACAATGCGCTATTACAACTGTGGGAGAAACATAAGCAAGGAATATAGGAAGTCTCTTGCATGCACCGATAATGAAATAACAAAACCCGATCAAGAATTACTCCGTCGGTTGCAGCTACCCTTGAATAATGGTGTGCTGCTAAGGCCGAGTCTGTTGCAGCCTTGCCTGTTGCAGCTTGCGTAGAATGAGGATATTTGACTGTGTTCCACCTACAAAGAAGGATTCCGTGGGCACAACTGGCAATAGATGTTCGTCTCTTCTAGAAACCACATGACTTGATGCACCTGCATCCTTCATGTCTTGAACAATCTTCATAAACTCTCAACTTATTAGCATAATTCAAGAGGTAAAGCACTGTTTATTACAATCATAAGTATTAATAAGATAAAACAATAAGTAATCATACCTATGAGGAATCAGGGCTCTAATGAAGGAAAAACATCTATTTGGTGCATAAAAATGGGATAAGATAAGGCAAAAAGAGTATAGTGAGTGTGGTAAAAAAGGTGTCATTTCTGGGCCCAACATCTCCCCCCAACTGTCCTGTTGCATGTCCCTATGCAACAATCTCCATTAGTCTGAATCTGAATCTAGCCTTGTACTTTGTTCATGGAGAGAGGAAAATTTATAAGGGAGCTCAAGTGATCCTTGTGCTTCTAGAAATCCATTGTAAGAAACCCAATATCTCCAACACTGCTCTTCTTCTGCCTTTGTCAAAAAGAAATATTCCCTGTATGATTTTGCTGGCCAACAGATAAGAGGAAATTTGAACTTGAGTCCCAGCCAATTAGCTCTACACTTCCTTATACATCCCACATATCCTTCGACCCTCAAAAGAGCATGTTTAAAGTTCCTAAAATAGAAAGGGTCCCTATTCTGCAATGTTAAAGGAGCAGCCTGCCATCTATGCTTACTGCCTTCCAAAGCTGATTGTTGTTGCATGGTAATTTGGACAACACACTTGGAGATGACCCTTTCTTGAAGTTCAACTATCTACTGGGTCTTGATGGAAGATGTAAGACTTTGTTGCTGCAGGGAAATGAGAAGGCGAGGAGATTGAGGCTCACTCCGAACCCAAAGATTAGTGCTGGCCTCATTATGAGAGTAGGTCTGGAAAGATCTTTTCCATTGCACATGATTGCTGACAAAGGAGGAAAAATATATCAGATGAACATCTCCAAGATAAGGGGCAGGGTTCAAATGGTGGTCTAGGGGACAAGCCATTTCATGTAAGTAAAGTTCACAGAGTAGTTTCTGCTCAACGAAATTACTTTCCATAAACGTTTCTAGAAACTGGGCTGAGGTTTCCATTTGATAAGGTCTCCCCTACTTCACCACTTTCAATTTAAACCAAATAAATTGTTCAAACAAAAACACAGTGTAAGAAGGAGATGGTGCTCTGGTGCTTAACAATTCTTGGGAAAGAGTATACATATGGTCCTTCTCCACCTGCATAGATTTGAACTTTTTCAGCTCCTTCAATTCTTTCTGTATCTCTTCCCATCGTAATTTTTGGAACATTAATTCTTCTTCCCATTATTCCCTCAATTCTCTGATAGTCTTCTCGTGATCAATGAGGGGGATCATTCCTTCTTGATACTTATCCACCTGCCTCTTCCATTTTTTCACTTCCATTTTTAACAATGAGAGCTCTTTGATTAGCCCATGGATTCTTTCATCTCCTACATTTTCCTCATCATCAGAGTCTAGATTGACAAAGTTCTGGGAAAATTGAGTGCATACCTTTCCATCCGATGTTTCAGCTTGAACATTCTACACTGGGAGTGTAACAACTTCTTCTATAAAGGTTTCAACAGTCTCTTCCTGCATGGGAACTTCTGCAACCTCTCTTGGGGATGTTGGTTCTTGTGTAACATCACCTTATTTTTGAAGCTCCCCTTCTTCAACTTCATCCTGTGTGGGTAATTTTTCCATTAATTCTGACGGTGATGGTTCTTGTGTGACAACATCCTTTTCCTGAAATTATCCTTCAGCAACTTCAACATTCAATTGTGAAGACGTTGGTTCTTGTGTGACAACTTCTTCCTGAATTTAAATTTCTGCATATGCCTAAGTCTCAGCTACAACTACTTGGATTTCAGCCATGGATTTGACAGGGAGTTGCAATACTACTAGTTCTTGTGTATCAGCATCCAGTCTCCCCATTTCTTCATGCTCTTGGAATTTCTCTTGATTTACTTCCATATCTCTCGAAGGATAAGACTGTTCCCCAAATACCTTAGTGTCCTGTGATGACTGTGACTGCATCTATTCATCTTCTCCCAGCTCCACATGAGGGATTATGTCCACCTTAGGATTCGTTGTTCTTGACTGAAATGGAGTTTCAACAAGGATTTCTGAGGATGTTGGTTCTTGTGTAGAAACATCCTGATTGACTTCATCTTTTTGTTGCTGGGACTCCTCCACTAGCTCTGTATCCTGACATGGTTCCTATGTAGTATCTGCCTGCATAGGAACTTCTGCAACCTCTCTTGGGGATGCTGGTTCTTGTGTAACAACACCTTCTTTTTGAATCTCCCCTTATTCAACTTCATCATGTGTGGGTACTTCTCGCATTAATTCCAAGGGTGCTGGTTCTTGTGTGACAACATCCTTCTCTTGATATTCTCCTTCAGGAACTTCAACATTCAATTGTGAAGACATTGGTTCTTGTGTGACAACTTCTTCCTGAATTTCAATTTCCGCATCTGCTTGAGTCTCAACTACAACTACTTGGATTTCAGCCATGGCTTTGACAAGGAGCTGCAAGACTACTGGTTCTTGTGTATCAATGTCCTGCCCCCCCATTTCTTCATGCTACTGGAATTGATCTTGAGTTACTCCCATATCTCCCGAAAGATAAGACTGTTCCCCAAAGACCTCAATGTCCCCTGATGACTGTGACTGCATCTGTTCATCTTCTCCCAGCTCCACATCAGGGATTATGTCCATCTCAGGATTCATTGTTCTTGACTGAAATGGAGTTTCAACAAGGATTTATGAGGATGTTGATTCTTGTGTAGAAAAATCCTGATTGACTTCATCTTCCTGTTGCTGGGACTCCTCCACTAGCTCTGTATCCTGAGATGGTTCTGGGGTCACAATCAAGAATTCTAAATTTGGATTAGGAATTACCTCAATTTATGGTTTAAATGCTTCTTTTTGAATGGCAGATTCAACAAAAATTTCTAAAGGTGCTGGTTCTTGTGTGGAAACACTCTAATTGGCTTCAATATTCCCTTTATTAGGCTGATCCATCAATTCTGATGGTTGAGACTGTAATTGCTCAGCTTCTTCCAATTCTATATCAGGGATCGGTCGTACTTTTGGTTCATCTTCTTTCCTTAATTCTCCATCAGGTGCTTCTTGTTCTTCTCCAGCTCCTGGTGCAGGATTTTGGGTCTCAAATGCACGCACTATGACTGTGTAACCTGATTGACTAAAAATTTCCCCACATGCAGGGCATACTAATTTCTCCACTTCTTAATCCTCCTTAGCGGGAGATGATCCTTCTAGCTGGTCTGCAACTTCTACCAGTGTATGCAACCTTCTCTCTACCTGTTTCTTACATACCTCCTTCCAATTCTCCAATTATTTCCAAAGAAATTGCACTTCTTCCTTCAGTAACCCATTTTCATACAAAAGCCCCTCAATTTTAGGTTCTTCTGCAACATGCTCCTCGGTCTCAAAGTGGGGAATTCAATGTTTGCTTCAATATTTGCCCATTTTTCTTGCACTGATATGGTTGATCTCGTTCTCCTTCTCCTCACTGGTCAAGATGCTTGTATTTATTCTCTTGACCTTCTTGTCTTCCTTCGGGGTACAAGGGATTCCAACCCTGCAGTTGATGTAGAAGGAATATTTCTTGTTTCAGCATCCCCTCTGTCCTCCACTATCTCTGTTTCTTCTTCTATTAAAGTTCCCTTCCATTCAAGAGAGTATTCGATGGTGAGGACCTCTATATTCTCTTCTATCGTCACAACTCCCACAACTTCAGCTTCAAATGTCATAGCATCCAATGCTGCTCCAGCTTCAGCTTCAGCTATTGGAGCTCCCAAATTCTCTATCTCCTCTATAGGGTTTGCTACTGCTACGTCTTCCTCTGATTCTTCCTCTTCTTCTGATCCCGTCTCAACTCCCCCCCCAACTAAATTGGAGTGACTCTAGTCCTCTTGCTCTTCCTCCAATTGAACACTCAAGAGAAGTGTAGGTGCTCTTACTTCTCTGATGGGAATCTCAGGCAAAAGTATAGGCCCTTGGGATATCTGAGGTTGGCCAGTAAATTGTTCCCTTGTTTGATTTCTTTGAGCTAGGGCCCTTAAGATTAAAAGTTTAATGAGGCCATGATGGGTAAGGGAAGAATATGGATGCTTAGCTGCTCTAACAAATCCTGCCATGTGATGGAGGTCTTTAACAAGAAAAAATGGAATGTTAAGTAGATTTCTGTGGCGTAAATGAGATAGTAGTGGAAACTCAAAATAATAGACAGTATGGTACCTACCTTCGTAGGTGATATAAATTTTGAGGAAGATGACCTCTTGATCCCATGGGAGAGGCAATGACTATAATTCTAATCCCCGTCTTGATGGACACAATTGTTCACCTGCCACCAAAAAGTCTTGTACTGCAGAGGCATTGGGAGTTATTGTTCCAAACCAAGCTCTTCCTACCTGCGGTAGCCCAATAACCTCAGCTACAATCGCCTCAGAAAATTCTATCCGCAAACCCCTAACCTCTGAGTGGGTTTCTGTAAGGTTTAAAGCAAACTGCAAAGCAATTTCATGATGAAAACCATTGAGATGTTGGAAAAACACAGTCCAACCCATGGTTTCGAAGATAGCAAAAAATTCAGCATTCTTCCGCAATGCCTGCATGTTTGGAGGTTCATGCTGGGATGGGATACCCATGTTATATTTCCTTCTAAATTCTAGTATCAGCTTAGCAAATTGCAGGGTTCAATAATGGGTATTTTAGCGCAGGACATGCACGAACAACGGAGGTTGGTGTTGGAAAATTTGGAAAGTTAAGATGGAGGTAAGCATAGGATCATTGATATTATTTTTCCCCAAATTAGGAAAGGGTAGCAGTTGTGAAATACATTTGAGTAGCCATTAGATCGTGGGAATGGATAGTTAACGAAGTACGGGTGTAACGACAGATATAAAAAGGTAAGTATGATTAACCCTGTCAAATATGCTTAATGCTTAATCATGTAAATAACCAGAACCGTACATTAGTAATTATGGGCTGAATCGTGACTTCCTAGAGTAATACAATGTGTCAATGGGGCCTTCAAATTTAAATATTATTGCGTGCGTGCTACCATGATCCTCATCCCGACAAACCAAAAGTTGGCTTGTCGATCTTGACAGAATCATAATTAAAGTTGTGAAGTGAGTTGAAATTAGAAAAATAAAGGGTGACATAAATTCTATATGAATTTGAAGGAGTTGTATCCTGAATGTGGACAAACATGGAGGAGTTACAGCCACAAGCCATAGGAAAAGTCAGCCAAATTAGCCTAGTTGCAGCCTCTAAAAAGAGTAAAAGTAGGCAAAATTTTAACGGAGTCACGACTACTGTAACGAGAAAATGGCTGATATTTTACGGTGCTTCAGCTGTGGAATCAAGAAAATAGGCAGGATTTTACAGTGTTGCACTTGCGACGTAATGAAAAAATAGGCAAGGTTTTACGGTGTTGCAGTGGCGGAATGGGAAAATAGGTAGGATTTTATGGTGTTGCAGCTGCAACGAAACGAAAAAATAGGTAAGGTTTTACGGTGTTGTAGCTACCGCAAAATAGAAAAAAAGGCAAGGTTTTACGGTGTTGCAGCTGTGGAATGGGAACAGGATTTTACAGTGTTGCAGCTGCGACGGGGCCGAGAGAAAAAAAAAGGCAAATTTTGCAGAGTTGCAGCTATGTCGAGCTGTTCATCATTCAAAATTTTCTTCTGTAAGGAGCTCTTCCAGAAAAAAAAAATTACATAGGTGCTCATGGTTTTCAGGCTCGGTCATAACCATTGCTCCTTGAGTATATTCCTGCAAAAATTCTAAAAAAAACAATAAAGTGTAAAGGGAAAAAAATGAAAAAGGAAATAAGCATTAATTTATTTATGTACAAGAATTTTGTGTGGAAATTGCAGCGACTTTCTAAAAATTGATAGGGGCATAGAAAGATTCCTTCCCTTGCTCCAATTGGTATCTTGGATCAGTTGCAATCTGTGAAACAAACGCGTCCCTTGAAATAGGCTTATGATACAGTCGCAGCATGTGACCGTTAGCGAATAATGGTGTACGATTCTCATCAATGGTGACTAGGTGAAATGTACTATTTTCGAATACTCTGTCTATCAGATATGGACCTAACCATCTTGTGTATAGCTTACCTTTAAAGTCCCTTTTGAATCTTGAATCATATAATAGCGCCCAGTCTCCCTCACAGAAGACTCGCTTCTTGATGGACCGATCATGCCAATTGGATATCTGTTGCTGAATTAATGTTGTCTGATCCACAACAGCTATGCATTTTTCCTCAAGTTCATTCAATTGATTCAATCTATTCCTCTGGGATTCAGTTACATCTAATTTTACCTCCATGGCTATCTTCAAGGTTTTGATTTTGAACTCAATGGAAAGACAACGCTTTTTCCATACACCACATAAGGGGAGAAACCTATAGTATTGTGCCATGTAGTATGATATGCCGACAGTGCTTCCAGAAGTCTGTCAGCCTAGTCTCTACGATGGCTCCTGACTGTTTTGGTGAGGATAGCTTCAATAAATTTATTGGTACTTTCCACCTGGCCATTGGTCTGGGGATGGTAAGGTGAAGTTATCCTATGTTGAATATGTTACTTATGTATCAAAGCTTCAAATTTGTGTGACACAAATTGTGGTCCTCCATCTGTGATTGCTTCCTTGGGTATTCCAAAACGAGTAAAGGTTTCTCCATACAGGAAATCTATTACAGCCTGGTCATTGGCCTTCACCAAAGCCATAGCTTCTACCCATTTTGTCATGTAGTCTGTGCAAACTAAAATGTAGGCTTT
Source organism: Pseudotsuga menziesii (assembly GCA_001517045.1). Taxonomy (NCBI): domain Eukaryota; kingdom Viridiplantae; phylum Streptophyta; class Pinopsida; order Pinales; family Pinaceae; genus Pseudotsuga; species Pseudotsuga menziesii. Next base: position 361,934 of record LPNX011063078.1, read on the forward strand.
CTGTTTTGAATGAGGATTGATAGGCCCAACAAAATCTAAGGCCCATATGTCAAAAGGTTACACCACCAACTACGGTAGAAGAGGAATTTCATCCAATCTATTAGGTTGGCCCATTCTTTGATAGCTCTCACAAGACTGGACATATTTCTTGGCATCCTTGAAAATTGTTGGCCAATAATAACCCATTATCAGCACCTTATGACCTGTTCTCCTGTCTACTAAATGTCCCCCACATGGCTCATCATGATAGGCCTTTAAGATATGGAAGACTTCATCCTCCCTTACACATATCCGGATCTCAAGATCAGGACCTGTGTAGAAAAGATGTCCATCTATCCAGCAATACCTGGCACTTTGTTGAATAATCTTCCTTTCCTCTCTTTTTGACAAGTGTGCCGAAATCTTATCTGCAGCCAAGTAGTTAGCAACATCTGCATACCAAGGGGATGAGCTGAAACTGCAAACAAGTGTTCATCTAGGAAAGTATCCTCAACTGGTAGGATGTTATCACTATTAGTAAAACGAGATAAATAATCAAAAACAACATTTTATTTCCCAGGCCTGTCAATAATGGTAATATCGAACTCCCGTAATAGTAACAACCATATACTTATCCTAGCATTTGTAACTGGTTTGTTCATTAGATACTTGATGGCTGAGTGGTCAGTGTGTACAAAGGTGGGATATCTAGTGATGTAATGCCTAAATTTGTTAATGGAGTAAACAATGGCTAAAAATTCCTTCTCTGTAATAGTATAATTGAGTTCAACAGGGGCCAAGTTCTTATTGATATAATAAATTGCATATGGTGCTTGACCATCCTGCTGACCTAATAATGCTCCAATGGCAGTGTTAGAGGCATCTGAAGAAATGTGGAAAGGTAGAGCCCAATTGGCCCCCCTTAAGATAGGAGCTGTAGACAACCTCTTCTTAAGCTCAGTGAACGCTGTCTGGCATGCATCATTCCAAGAAAACTGTAAATCCTTCATCAATAAGGTAAATAAAGGAGAAGCTAGTTTGGAAATTTTTTCTATAAATCTTCTATAATACCTAGCTTGCCCTAGAAAGATACGTACCTCTTTCTGTGTTCCAGGAGTGGGTATGTTTTCAATCACCCTATTTTTGGATGGATCTACTTCGATACCATCAACAGAGATAAAGTGCCCCAACACTACACCTTCGCTCATCATCATAGGGAACTTTTCAGTGCTCAAAGATAGCTGAGTTTGCTCACAACGTGTTAAAAATTTTTCCAAGTTTTTAAGTGCCTCTTTAAAGTCATTTCCATAAGGGGTAAAATCGTCCATGAAAATATCCATACTATCATTAACCATTTTCGAAAAGATGCCAATCAAAACAATCTAAAATGTGGCTGCTGCATTGCATAAGCCGAAGGGGAGCACCCTGTATGCAAAGGTACCCTAGGGACAGGTGAAGGTGGTTTTGTCTTGGTCTCTAGGAGAAATCTGGATTTGATTGTACCCGCTAAACCCATCTAGAAAGGAGAAGAAATTATTTCTAGAAAGGGTGTCAATTACCTGGTCAATGAAAGGAAGAGGAAAGTGATATTTCTATGTTGCCTTATTCAGCTCTCTGCAATCCACATAGACTCTCCATTTACCATTCTTCTTGGGTACTATCACAAGTGGAGAAATCGACTCTCTATCTAAGATTGGGTATATAAACCCGAATTCCAAGAGTTTTTGAATCTCATCCTTCACTATGTCCCTAAGATTGGGGTTCATCCTTCGTTGTGGCTGGCACATAGGCCAGGAGTCACTTTTTATATATATGTGGTGGGTGCACATATTAGAAGGGATTCCCTTCATGTCTGTGTACTCCCAGGTGAATGCCCCCTTATGTTTTTTCAAGAGAGTGATTAGGCGTTCCTAGTCATCCAGAGTAAGATTGGGATTGATGTTCAGGGTTTTTCCTGGCTCTATCTCGACTGGAACACTTTTTTTGAACTTTTCAACACTGGAACTATGTGAGTGTCATTGACTAATGTCTCCTCTGTGATATTTTCTTGTTCTTCTTCACCTAGAGTGCTATTCAGGATCTGATAAATTTGTTTGTTGACAGAAGTGGGTTCACTGATGAAATTATTGATGGCATCATCCTCTGTTTCATCCTTAAAATTCAAGGCTTTCCCTATCATTAATAGTGGCTGAACGCCCTCCTCTTCCTCTAGATCCATCCATAATGGAGTTTCAGCTTCTAGAATCGGTTGAGCTGGAGGACAGAGGGTAAGGTTCTTTGTTTCGGTCCCATTTGATATGTTCATAGACTATTATAGCTGATTTTACCACACCAGGTGAATCACACTTGTATGGCATTCCCCTGTCCCTCTGCAGACTCCTTAGACCCCTTGGACCATTTTTTGTCCTTTGATGTTTCCTAGACCATCCCTAAAAACATGTGAAAATTGATATATGCGACTTTAAAACCCCTTATCGCGTATATACACGGGTTTGACCTCTAAAACCGCGTACATCGGGATGTGTACAAAATCCAAATCCTTTTGGAGTTTTCCTTGACATGGATTCGACTCACTTGTCTCCTAGCCTTCCATATGCCTTGAGATCGCTTGGATTCGACCTTTCATTACCCCATTGAAAAGCTATATAAGGAACCCTTTGGATACATTGAAGGCATAAGAGAATTGAGAGCAAAGAAATTATAGTCCATTGTTGCCAGAACTTGTGCTTGAGTTTTCATCCCTTTGTTGCTTGGAGCAATTTGGTGTTCTTCCCAAGCTTGCCTTTTGCTTGTGAGATTGCTATCGAGACATGGAGGATTGAGGTGGTGGAGGCCCAGGTGGGGGATTCAGTTTCTCCGATTCGCAGACGTGCTGACAGAGGTTGTAGTCATTGTAATCTCTGATTTTATATTAATAGAAATATCTTTTCCTGTCCAATAATGTATGTTTGAATGAATATTTTATCCATGGATGATTTCAAATGCTTATACATTGTTGATTATATATGCTAGAGTAGATCTAACACCAATATATATAGTATGCTTGTCTTGTTTACTTGTTGTTGAGGAAGTGATTCATCAATTCAAGCTGAAGTTGGAAAGCTCAATGGGGATCTACTTAAACCGTCCGGAATAAGGTACGAGGTCTGATCCTTTAGTGTTAGATATTTGATTTCTCTTGCATATTGGAAATGATTGATTTCTGGAGTCAAGCTGTCTGTTGTGGTACCCCAAGCGATAGGAATTTCTCTCCGTAACAGAATTGGCGACTTTGCTGGGGAGTTCCTAGTAGTTGTCCTTTGGGGGTTTTTTATCAACATTCAATGACTTTGAATTGCTCTTATTTCTCGGTTTCTGTGTCGCATCTGGGGGTATGTTTTCCTAGTGGTGTCTGATTGGTGTGAAGTTTGTCTCAACTTGTCTGTTTGCCTTTATTTTGATGCACCTTTCTTCCTGTACGCGAGTTTTTAACTCACAATCGCGTATATACGTGGGTTTCACTACTATTTCCGCATACACACGCGGGTTTACTACGAACAGTCGCGTATGCCCTTAGTTTTTCCTTCTAGAGGAAGATTGATTGTTGGTAGGTGAATTTTGATGATTGCTGAGTCTCCTTTGATACTGCTAGAGTCTGTATACACCTCTGTTTCTGACCAGAGACGTTTTTTTTAGGGTAAATTTTTTTTTTTGAAGAATGTTCTTGCCATTTCATTTTCAATTTTTTGTTTTGGGATTAGTGCATTAGATTTCTTTTACCTTGGTACTTTGCTTGAGTGCTGCTTGATTGTGCTTGCAGAGTCTAGGGGTTGTAGAATCATTCTTTTGCTTTAATATCTTATTTTTTCAAAAAGTCCAAAAATATTTGATTATCATTATGCATTGCATGTTGCATTTTGCATAGTACTTGCACTAGATATGGTTTGAAGTATTAGCCAGGATTTCATATAGGAAAGCTTGCATTTATCATTTGAAGAAAATTGTGCATTTCATGTAGTAGCATACCCTGTTTTTCATGGACACAATGCATTTGCATTGATTGTTAGGTGTGCAATTTGCTTCGTGTTGTGTCATAACACCATTAGTTGCATGGCCATATACCTCTTTTGAGTAATAAAGCCAATTAAAATCAACGCTTAATTAAAATGAACTACACTATTTTATTTGATAGGGTTCACCAACAAGATTAGGTTTTAGGGTCTTGGAATAGTTCATTGTGAGTAAATTCTCCAAGACCACTAAACAACAAAATGTATGTGTCTGTCCAGTTGAGTGTGTGAAATTCCTTGGTATAACCAGTGTTTCTCAGGATCCTCCTCTCAAAAGGGAGTTAAGCACGAGGCAGTGTGAGCAGTTATTGATTGGGATGACCCCTAGTCATAACTGAGTAGCATCGGAGATATTTCTAGGATTGTATTTGTATCTGGGGGCTCTTTCAAGAGTTTCAGGCTTTGCTACCCTGCCCATACAGTCAATCCCGCCTGCACCTGTCCACCTGAGCATTGATTATATTTAGGTGACCTTAGTGGCATTACCTAGGATATCAAGGGGGTACTCTGTAGGGGTTATTCTGTGGATGTCCCGGCTAGGTTAGGGTCGGACAGCACAGTCGATTTACGCGTTGAACCTGAGGGCCACAATAATTGGTTACATACCTCCGCTTGTTGTGTATGGGAGTCTCAAGCCTCTCCTAGGCAAGACATACCTGCTTCATTCGGGAGCTCACTTATCCTACCCTTGATTGCTTGTGTTTGGCTTTAGATTTTATTGATGTATGCTCTATGCATGTTGGCTTGCCTAGAGTTTGTGTAACTAGAGAGTCTTTTATATTTTTTGAGTCATTGTGGATTTGGGTGCGGCTCCTCGTCGTTCTCGTCGTTTAGCAGGACTTTCGCCTTCTACATCTTGTCCTCCTTTGGGAGAGAGAGATAGACAGTCCAAGCGGACTATTTCGCACATTGATTCACACATGATGGGAGACCATGTTGAAGGTATTCCTGAACCACCCTCTCCCATTCAAGTGGAAGATGGGGAATTTACTCCTACTTATGATCCTTCACTTGATATGATTGAGTTAGGTCCTATAATTTCTGAGATAGGTACTTTTCATGATAGACCTACTTACTCTAGCATTGATCCCCCATTGACGCATCACCGGTATGGAATGCCAAAAGATGATGAGACTCATTTTGAACCCGCGAGCACTAGTTATGGTAGTTATGGTATGTCTAGTTTTCCCACACATGATTTGGAATTTTATGTTGAGTCTGAGTTTGAGCCTAACACTACGCCTGGGGGCACTCTCATTCCTTTCCATGTGGAGAGGTTTGGGAGCACAAGTCACATTGCACCTTCCATCCTGGCGGTGGAAGCTACATCACATATTCCTCCTAGGCCTAGGGTTAGTGATGCCATTAGGATACCAGATCCAAGATGAGTGACTATAGGGAACAACATGTACATAATTTCACAGGTCCCTTCATCCTCTGTCCCTAGTTCTTCGAATGTTCACCCTCCACCTCATTCACGTGGTCCTTCGGGCCAAAATGTTGCTACGAGTCATGTCTGTACTGCTGCTTCTTGACTAGTTGTGGCTCAGGTTCAAGTACCACCCGTTGTTTCGAGAGGTCGTGTTCATACTTCTAGAGGCCATTTTACTACTTCTGGAGAGTATATTCCTACTTTTGGAATGTATATTCCTACTTCTGGAGCATATATTTCTACTTTCAGAATGTATATTCCTACTTCCAGAGCGTATATTCCTACTTATGGAGTATCTCATGGGACATCTCATGCGATGATTTATGGACCTTATTATGGGATGTAGTATCGACAGGGTTCTTCACCGTATGGGTATGGGTATCAGCAACCCGCTTACTCTCCAAATTACGGCTTTGTAGCCCTGAATAGTCAAGGTACACCACATTATGGTGCTTCCATGCCACCCTACACGGGTCAAACGGGAGGAGGGAACTATGGTCAAGGCCATGGTGGTTATGGTAATTAGACCTATGTGAATCAAAACTATCAGGGAGCGGTGCATCGACCTGCTCATCCTAGGCTTCCTTTCCTCACAATGCTAAATCTTCCTGACTTGTCAATATTGATGAACGATCCTGTATCTCATGACCCGGCTTGGCCGACTGTCCCTACTAAGATTCCCTCGAACATACCCAAATTTGAGGGCAAACCGGGAGAGAATCTGAGCGAACATGTTACTACCTTTCACCTATGGAGCTCTTCAAATTCCTTACACCAATATTCGATCCGTTTAAGGCTGTTTCAACACACCCTTACAGGGCCTGCCGTGAAATGGTATATAGAGTTACCTAGGGGGGAATTCGCTTTGTTCGATGACCTAGCGATGAATTTTCTTAACCAATTCCAGCTACCAGTGCGTTACAACATTGGTACAGAACTCTTGTCGACATTTCGGTAGGATAAAGCCACGCATATCTCGGACCATATCCAAGAGTGGCGTAGATGGAAGAGGTTGATTAAAGCCTTTATACCGCCGGAATTCCTCCTCGAATGGTTCCTTAAGTCGTTATTGCCTTATATAGCGAAGGATGTTTCTACATCCAGAGTGCAAAATGAGGAACAAGGCATTTTTAGGGTGTAGGAACTGGATTTGATTTATGCTCAATCCGGTTTGTTATATGAGATCATTCCCAATGCTCCGTGTTCTAGTTTCGACCCCAAAGTTAAACCTGGACCACATGCCGATGGAATTGTTGGTTGTGCGAAGGCTAAACCTGCAGATTTGGTTGTACAACAGGTCAAACAATTGTCAATCAACCAATATGCTTTGGGACAAGCCACAGCTTCGTCTCAACCCACCCAAATGGTGAGTGTGCTTTCGGTACAATCATCGGACCAGAAGGGTAATCAACAACCCGAAAGGAATAGAAAGAAGGGTAAGAATAATCATAAGGGTGGGAATAGGAATGAAAATGCTAATACTAATGACAAGAACGCCTGTAATGCTGGGGGGGACAAGAAACCTCAACATAAGGTTAAATTTCCTTGCAAGTTATGTAAGGACGATCACCTCACTTACTTATGCCCTCATATCGATGAAACCTCGATATTATTAGCGTAGGGCCCAACTGTGCTGACTAACCCTTTACCTTAAAATCAAAACATGAACTCGAGGACCCACGATTAGTCTGGTGGGGATCAAGATCCGCTGGAGGGTAGTGGTCATGGTTGTATTAACATGGTGCTTGCTACGAAGGTTGTGACCCGTGCGAAGGACTATGGTTCGTCACAACCCAACCTAGAAAAGGAACCTGATCCACCAGGGACTCCTTTACGTATTGAAAAACCTGTGGATAAACCGGAAGTTGCACCTCGCATTCCTAAGGGAGTCCTTAAGTGTTCGGGGCACAATCCTAATGCCCGAGTCGCCTAGAACTATTCTGGTGTCGAGGATTTGGGCCACACTCCTTGTGCGATGTCTGCACTAGAAGTACTTCAGAGTTGTCCTTCGCAAAGGAAGGCTTTGCTTTCTGCCCTTGGTGTGAATGACGATAATTCTTCCTCTATGATTAAATTTGAAACCACAGGACTTCAGCCTCGCTTGCCTTACTATGTGTCTCTTTTGATTCATGTAGAATGTCTTAACATGACCGTCAAGCACACTATGATTGACGAAGGCTCTGCTGCTTCTGTGATGTCTTTATCGTGTTGGAAGGGTTTAGGTTCCACTGAGTTGTCTAAATCCGGTACCTTGTTGAATACATTTGATGGGAGATCATTTAGGCTGCACGGGATCCTTCCTTCCCTTAAATTCTATTTGGGAGGGAAGACTGTTGCGATAGAGGTCGAGGTGGTTGATGCGCCCCTTGACTACAATCTCTTGCTAGGTAGGAATTGGATGTACAGTATGCAAGCCGTAGCTTCTTCACTATTTCATGTTGTATGATTTCCATTTAATGGGAAGATAGTTATGATTGGTCAAACGTCATTCAAGAATCCGTCGGTTACCGCATCTTCGGGATCTTCGATCCCGATTTTAGAGCACTCTCAGCCGGCAACTGGGAGTGTGGGTGTGGGCATGTATCCATCCCTTATGGGAAGCTTTAGTTGTCTTGCACCTGTCCTTATGATAGGGCGTAGGTCTGGTGAGGCTTCGACATCTGTGAGATTGATGTCTTTTCGCACGAGTCATATGGAAGATCCTTGGATTCTTCCTACACTGAATACTTTGAGTGAGCCCATCGTGACAGACATGTCGTTGCCTGCAACTATGGTAGCTTATCAAGCTAATCTTGGATGTGTTGTAGAGCCTAGTCCTTCCTCTTCACGGACGGAGGAGGAGGACCCATATGTACTTCCTGCATGGGAAGTTCAGTCTTCTCATGCACACGACTGCCTTGATAGTTTTTTTCCTTCAGACAAAGCGATTATTGAGGCCATGTCAGGAGTTGAGCCACCATGGGAAGAGTTACATCATAGATCTTACTTTCTTCCTGAGGTTGATCGCTTGGAGTGTGAGGAATTTAGGGAGGTTCTTACTGAGAGAATTCATAGTCCCATGGTTCCATTAAGCTCTCCTGGTTCGATAGCTGATGGGAACATGGAAAATATATCTCCAACGATTCCTATCAATATCTCTCGCGATCCTGGAAGGATAGAGAATGTCTATATTGGGGCAGGATGTTCCCATGTTGAGATTCAAGAATACATCGAGCTGTTTGTATAATTTCGTGATATCTTTTCTTGGTCTTACAACAAAATTCCAGGTATCGATCCTCGCATTGTTGAACACGAGATTAAGACTTATCCCAATGCTAAGCCTGTTCGATAATGCTTGCGTGCAGTGAATCCTAGGAAAGCACCCGTGATTAAGGCAGAGATAGAGAAATTGTTGAAAGATGGTTTTATCTATCCCATTCCCTTGACAGAGTGGGTTTCAAATCCCGTTCCAGTTGATAAGAAGCAGGGAGCGATCCTCATATGTACTGATTTTCATGATTTGAATCGTGCCTATCCTAAGGACAATTTCCCCACACCATTTATTGATCAGATTTTGGATGAGTGTGCGGGTAGTGAGGTTTTTTCCTTTCTGGACGGATTTTTCAGATACAATTAGATACAAATTAAACCTAAGGACCAACATAAGACTGCATTTATTTGTCCTTGGGGAACTTTTGCATATCGAAAAATGGCTTTTGGCCTTAAGAACGCCGGAGCTACTTTTCAGCGGGCTATGACCTTGATCTTCCATGATCTCAAATCGATTATTGAAGTATTTTTGGATGACCTTGCTGTTCATTCTCATATGAGAATGCGTCATTCCTATCATTTGAGATTAGTATTCGAAAGGTTCCGCCATTATTTGGTCAGGTTAAATCCTCACAAGTGCATCTTTTGTGTGAAGTCTGGTCGCGTATTAGGATTCATTGTTTCCAAGGAGGGTATAAGAGTCGACCCTTTGAAGGTTGAGGCAATACTTAAGTTGTCTCCCCCAAAAAACATTAGACATCTTCAATGTTTGGAAGGCATGACAAACTTCTTACGGAGATTCATTGTCAATTTTGCCAATTTGACTAGAGGATTTATGCGTCTTTTGAAGAAGGACACCACCTTTTGTTGGGATGAGTGAGCCCAGGAGTCCTTCGATGCGCTTAATTGAGCCCTAGCATCGGCCCTGATGATTAGTCCCCCAGACTATAGCCGTGATTTTCTACTTTATGTGGCCGCGTCCATGGAGACGATTGGTATGGTTTTGGTTCAAGAGGATGAGGAGCTCCAAGACCATGTCATATACTATCTGAGTCGGAATCTTATTGATGCGTAGATCCGTTATTCCCATGTTGAGAAGCTTGCCTTAGCTACTGTACATGCGGTTCAACGGTTGAGACATTATATTCTCCTTCACCAGACCTTGGTTGTAGCCCATGTCAATCCATTTCAATTCATTCTCACTTAAAGAATGATTGGGGGAAAATATAATAAATGGATTGTCATCTTGCAAGAATTCGATCTCGAGTTTGTTTTGGCAAAATCGAAGAAATCGTTAATTTTTGGGGAGCTTATATCGGATTTCCCAAGCAAGGCCGAGGATTTGGTTTCTGAAGATACATTTATCGATGAGCACATATTATTAATCTCAACTTTGGACCCATGGTATGGGGATATTATTATATATTTACAAACATTGAAGGTCCCTACTCACCTCTCACGGGATGAACGACGACGGTTACATCACGTGTCTAAAAATTACCTCATACTGGATAACACTTTGTACCGCCATGGGGTAGACTCTATTTTAATTCATTGTTTAACTCATGAAGAGGCTGAGGTAGTGCTGAATGATTGCCATGGAGGGGCATGTGGTGGTCATTTATCTGGGCTTTCTATAGCCCAAAAAATCTTAAGAGCGGGTTATTTTTGGCCGTCGATCTTTAAGGATTATGTAGATGTGGTCAAGAGGCGCCATCCTTTCCAGGTGTTTGTACGTAATATGCACTCGAAACTTTCCCCGTTAGATCCCATCATCACCGCCGGTCCCTTCACTAAGTGGGGGCTTGATTTTATGGATTGCAACCCAACTTCAGCTGGGGGGCATCATCATATCATAGTGGCTGTTGACTACTTCATGAAATGGGATGATGCTATGCCTACAGTTAAATCCGACGGTGAGACAGCTGTACACTTCATATTCAACCAGATTATTACTTGGTTCGGTATTCTGAAAGAGCTTGTCACTGACCATGGCTCTCACTTTCAACATCGTATGATGGAAGAGTTGGCATCAAAGTTAGGGTATAAGTAAGACCATTCCTCCTCTTACTACCCTCAAGCAAATGGACGGGTAGAAGTAGTGAACAAATCACTCAAATCCATTCTCCAATGAACCATTGCACAAAGCAAGACGAATTGGCACATTATGTTATATCCTGCTTTGTGGGATTATAGAACCGCTGTTAAGACTGCCATGGGTTTTTATCCATATCAAATTGTACATGGAGTGGATTCGGTACTGCCGGTTGAGTGCGAGATTCCTTCTTTGAAGCTAGCCATAGAACTCTTACCAGACACTTCACCATTGGAGGAGCATTTGGTCCACCTTGAGCAACTTGATGAGCAGCGCCGAGATGCCTTGGTGGCTCTAGAAGTAAATAAGCGTCGCTTTAAGGTCTAGTACGATAAGTCTGTTTGTCTAAGGAGGTTTAGAGAGGGAGACTTGGTCCTTTTGTGGGATCAACCGAAATAACCCTTGGGGGCAGGAAAGTTTAACCCCATGTGGCGTGGTCCTTACGTCGTTAAACGTGTGTTAGAGAAGGGCGCTTATGAGTTAGTGGATTATGAGGGTACAACCTTGGTGGAGTCTAGAAATGGGCTCTATCTTAAAAAATACTATGCATGATTTTCAGCCAAGGTTGGTTATTGTATATTATTGTACAATTTTGCATAGGTAGGTCTTTTTCTTATGGTGATCGGGTTTGTGATTAGTTTCCGTTTCTTTTGGCAGATGTCAATGGAATCTTCCACCTTCATAGGATTCACAGATGGTGTGAGACGTCACACTCAACACTCAACCTCTGCTACTTGGGTGATTTATACTCCTATGGGTCAGGTATTATCTTCAGGAGGTGTATGTTTACGGCCATCTTCAAACAATGTTGCTAAATATAGTGCCATTATTGAGCTTCTACGGGATGCCATTTTACATGGCGTTCTCTCTCTTGAGGTACGTCTTGATTCGGAGTTAGTAGTGTCACATCTTAATGGTTTGTACCATGTTAGAGATCCGACATTATTAAGAAGATTCTTATGTGTGAGATTGCTAGAATGATAATTTGACAATATAACATACATACATGTTCCAAGAATTAATAATCAAGTTGCTGACTCATATGATAACTACGTGTTAGATTGGCATTTGTTTCATAGACAGTAAGCTCATCACAAAAATAAAATTTTTACACATGTAAATAAATAAATCGATCATCATAATTTTTTTTATAAACATCCAAAATGTGGTAATACATAGTGTCATAATAGAAAAATGGGGCTCTCAAGCCACCAAAATATAAATACACGGTAGTACAAAATGTATCACGCCCAGGTATCTAAGCCTGTGGAGGAGGAGGGGGGTTGTGATCATGGAACGTCACTATGGCTCTAGCTAGCCGTCGAAATAGCCGCACCCATGCTCGTGGTACACCCACCACCTAGCACTGCATGGCCTCAAGCAAGTCCTCGACTTGCACCATGGGTACTCTGTGTGTCAGACTCATGAAGTTGGTATGAATGCTTTGGAGCATCCGCTCCACATCCACACCCGTGATATCCTCTCCTCTTCCCCTCCGTCTATGATGAGGGAAGCCTTCAGGCTGCCATGGTCCCACCTCTGCATTCATATGGTAGATGTTACTATGTATTGTCACCCAAAAACATGTCTTTTGATTACACATAATTAGAAAACACAAAAAAAAATTAAATAACTCAAAATTTTTAAAAAGAGGGTCGAGATTCGTTACCAATGTCACCGTATGCCAATCCTGGTGGTAGCGGCATGTCTGGGTCTCCTCGAAAATCTATCCCCGCATAGGGGTAGTCATCAATGGAAACTATCTGTCGTCGCCACCATGGAAAGAAATCAGCTGGATAGGGGTTGGACACCCTACCTCCACCCAGTTTGCGCATCGCATCTGCCCAACACCGTTGGGCCGGATCTTGAACCCCATGTAGAGGAATGTCAACTCTAGGACTCAATCCCGGAACACGCTCAAAGAAAAACGTGCTCAGTATGCTGCTGAAACCAAAGTTTCGCACTCTGCCCATCTTGCACTCATTGAGTCGGTGTTTCATGTTGCCCAATAACACAGTGCTCCAATCATACACAGTGGGTCTCATGCACTCCACTGCATAGAACATTAGAGGCCGTGAGGCCTAGTGGAGTGAAGCTAAGCCTGCTATCCTACCAAGTGTCAGTAGGATGGCCTTTAGGCCCAACACCTATATGGAGTTAGTTGGGATCTGACTCCCCACCTTCTCTGTGTCTGGATAGCAGTACACTACAATGTACTCATCTATAGTCAGGCCACCTCCGGGCCCATGAGAGCGTAGGTTCACCACTTCCCCCCGTCGAGAAAGTCCAGTAATAAAATATATGTCCTCCACTTCTATGGTGAGGGACATCCCATCTATCTGGAACGAATCTGAGTCTGGATCCCAGTAGTCCACCAACATCTGCAACAGTCTTGGTTTGGCTCTTAAGCCACCAAGACACCAAAAATTATAAATCCCGCATGCACGTAACGCTTATTGAGCCATTAGATCCGCCCTTACTACCTCTTCTACATCACCATGTTCACATTCTCTCCATTCTAGGACCATCCTGCACATAAAATTTGAGTTTGATCCATTAGAACATTTAAAAATCATTGAGCGCAGTCGCATATGTGACTGTTTTCTAAACAACCGCGTATGTACGCGACTTCGAGGGCGTTTTCCGCGTATATCCAGCCCTATACGCGGAAAAACCCTCGATTTCTGCATGGGCCATGGCGTGCATCTTAGACTAGCCTAGAATCCTAAATACACCATGGAAATTGATAAAATTTGCATCAAAATGAAAGAGTAGAGCATGGGTAAGTACTTGGAAAAAACGGTAGTGGATTCCGCCGGCTAGATCTCCTGGAATTCGCTGTTGAAGTTCTGAGCTCAAATGGGTAAAAATTTCAAATGTTTTATAACGATCTGAATTTTTTACTATTTATAGAAATTTTTCAAATTTTTGAAAATTTTTACCCCCTTTTCTATAGTTTGGACCGTTTCTAATTCTTTTGGACTGCTTTTGGACTAATTTATGATGTAGGAGACCCTTTTGAGCACTGTTTCGGTCGTTGGATTGACCCATTCGTGCCGATTTCAGGTATCATGTCTAAACTGGCATATAGGTTAGGTTTCATCACCGTTTGCATTTTGCATGACTTTATGACCGTTTCATTATAGCCTTAGGTACAAACCCATTCCATTATGTCATGGAACCTTCTTGCTATTTTAGAAGTGGCACTATGTGAATGGTAGATATTGACCTTACATGGGTACCCTAGTTATCACCTTATTTGCATTGGGTGCCCATGTCGACATTTTGTCCCTTAGGGTGTGGGAGTTCGTTGTATAGTATTGCCATGACATTTCGCAAGAGCTTCATACTCCTCTTGATTTTTCGCTGGCCTATTTCCCTCAGGACTCGCTTATGTCAAGTTGTAATTGCATTATCATGAGCTTTGCCTACCTTATTGAGCCTTACGGCGGCTTCCCTGACAATGAGTTTTAGCCATATAGCCCAAGCTTGTCTCATGTCTAGCCATGCAGAGCCATTTCATATATCCTTTGTAGCTTGATTCCCTATTTTTACCGGGAGGGGACTTTCCCTCGAGTGTTGCTATCCTACACATGTATCCTTACATTGAGCATAGGTATGTTCCACTGCTCGGAACTAGTTTGTTTTCCCATATGACACTCGTCTCCTGCTAGTCTGTAACTATAAAGCAGTTTTACTCTTTTTCAAGCTTTTTAAATATTTGGAAAAGTCCAAAAAAATAAATTAAAAAAAACCAAAAAGCCGGACAAGGAAAGATGTTATCTTTTGGTAGCTGTCGAGTCATGTCGCCTTCGAACAGAGCACTGTATATCACATTCGTTGGTTGGGTTTATAGTTTGAATTTAGGAGCTGTACTCATTTATCTAAGTTTATCTCCACCGACTGGTTAAGCTTCCAGTCCCCATGGAGCCTCTTTCGATGCCTCCTATGTCGCAGAGATGTCCAAGTTTTGTATATCAAGTCTATGCTACCTTTATTCAATCACCATTCACTGTTATGCTCTTGTTCGAAGGAAGTTGAAACCTGAGTTGACCATTCCTCAGTTATCTTGACTTTGCATGTTGGCCATTCTTGGTACAGTTATTGGTTTGTGCACCTTATGATCGAGTCCTTCCACAATATACAGCTTTGCTGATTACCTCATGTTGGATGATGAGGGATGCCTTAATTCCCTCCTTCCAGTGGATTTCATCCCATCGACTCCAGATCATTTATTCTGGGATTGGAATCTAGAGTCATTTTTGAGTGCCTTGAGACTTGCAGTCATCAGTGGCAGGTTCTCTTGCCATTGACAGTTTTTGGGAATACATTAATGTCCCATGATCAATGGATCCTCTCAAGTGTTCGAACTCAACACATCTATTCGCACTTTTTAGTTTGCACTCTAGTACCTTGATTCACATTATGATTATCGGTGGGTGATCTCGCGTCTGTTAATGGTATACATCAATGACCGGTAATCAGACAATCGACTACTATGTTCGACCTCGACACCTCTATTCACATAGTAGGACTTGTACTCGTAGCGGTTTGTGTAGAAGACCTTCCAGATTGGTGGCATCTCTTATATGCTACCTCCTTGATTGTGCCAGTGTTCATGATATTTCAGCTCTCGTGACTTGATTCCAGTATATGTTAGACATTTCCAGCTATTATGGAGATCTTGATCCATTGTATATCTTCAGCCATTATGAAGATCATGATCCTTTGTATATATTCATCATGGAGATTCTGATCTATGTATATTGTATGTGGTGATGACCACTTATGTCATATTTTGTATCAGGCCTATTCATGACCATTGTACTCTTATGTATCCGGGACTGCTATATGTATTTGCAGTTATGTGCAGAGTTGTATCATTGTACTATGCTGATTGGGTGGTTGGTATTCCATTTGGGATTGTTCATCACTCCACTTCTGGGATAGACTTATAATGTATTTTGGACATCATATGACCCCTCTGACCTCACACATTAGGGGGCATCTCTTATAGCTGATTTTACCACACCAAGTGAATCACACTTGTATGGCCTTCCCCTATCCCTCTGCAGACTCCTTAGACCCCTTGGACCATTTTTTGTCCTTTGATGTTTCCTAGACCATCCCTAAAAACATGTGAAAATTGCTATACGTGACTTTTAAACCCCTTATCATGTATATATGCAGGTTTGACCTATAAAACCGCGTACATCAGGATGTGTACAAAATCCAAATGCTTTTGGAGTTTTCCTTGACATGGATCTGACTCACTTGTCTCTTGGCCTTCCATATGCCTTGAGATCGCTCGGATTCGACCTTTCATTACCCCATTGAAAAGCTATATAAGGAACCCTTTGGATACATTGAAGGCATAAGAAAATTGAGAGCAAAGAAATTATAGTCCATTGTTGCCAGAACTTGTGCTTGAGTCTGCATCCCTTTGTCCCTTGGAGCACTTTGGTGTTCTTCCCAAGCTTTCCTTTTGCTTGTGAGCTTGCTATCGAGAGATGGAGGCCCAAGTGGGGGATTCAGTTTCTTCGATTCACAGACGTGCCGACAGAGGTTGTAGTCATTGTAATCTCTAATTTTATATTAATAGAAATATCTTTTCCTGTCCAATAATGTATGTTTGAATGAATATTTTATCCATGGATGATTTCAAATGCTTATACATTGTTGATTGTATATGCTAGAGTAGATCTAACACCAATATATATAGTATGATTGTCTTGTTTACTTGTTGTTGAGGAAGTGATTCATCAATTCAAGCTGAAGTTGGAAAGCTCAACAGGGATCTACTTCAACCATCTGGAATAAGGTACGAGGTTTGATCCTTTAGTGTTAGATATTTGATTTCTATTGCATATTGGAAAGGATTGATTTCTGGAGTCAAGCTGTTTGTTGTGGTACCCAAAGCCATAGGAATTTCTCTCCATAACAATGACCTGGACTGACAACTGATGCAAGTATTAACTATATCTAACCAGGGCCTTCCCAGGATCAACGGGTGTCCTCCTAGCTACGACTTGGGTTGTAGAACCAAGAAGTCAGCTGGATATTCCCATGAATCAACTGAGATGACGAGATCATCCAAGATTTCCTCAGGTTTGATGGTGGACCGATCTACAAGTTCTAGAACTGTAGGGGTTGGCCTGAGATTAACGAGCCCAAGTTTTCTTACAATTTCTATGGTCATGACATTAATAGCTGCGCCTAAATCTACAAGTACATTTGGTATTTGCGTATTCCCAATTTACATCGTGACAGTGGGGTTCCCAGGATCGCCGTATTTGGCCAGGAGGGTTTTTCCCATTTTCAGCTCATATAATTTCCCTATAACATGGATAGTGGGAGGATCCCTGGGTTTTCTTCCTGGTTTCCTAGTACATAGATCCAGAATAGTTATGGCATAGATAGGCACATCATGAAGGGCCTGCAACAGTGGAATTTTGACATAGATGTTTTTCAACTCTCCTAAGAGGTTAAATTGAGGTTGTTCCACTTCCTTCTTTAATATCAGTCTTTCAGGATATGGCGGTTCCCTAATCAGTTGTGTAGTATGTGTGTCAATAGATGGTTCTTCTTGTGTTTCATCTGGTGTCTTGGTAGGAATTTCAACGTCCTCAATAATGGGTATCGCTGCATTGGATAAGTACTGCTAGTTCATCCTTTCTTCAAACGTAGAGGATGGAACATCCTCAATAACCAAAGGCTCCACTACCCTCCCTGATCGTAATCGGATGTCGTTATAGGGAACTAGAGTAATGGAGTAAGCGGGCATGTTGGAAGTCTCAAAATGGTGGACTGCTTTATTGTTTGGGTTGGGGTTAGGTTGAGCAGGAAACTATGGTCGTTTAGGCATATTGGGTGCAACATTGTTCTGGAGTTGCAGCTGCGATTGCTGATATGGCTGAGGGTATTGTTGAGGAGGGTATGGTTGATGAGGAAACTATTGAGGAGGTTGGTTATGGGGAAACTGGTTTCCAGGATGGAAGTTCCTCCACCCAAGAGACCAAGAATTCTATTGGTTTGGTGGCTATGACTAAGAATTCCAGGAGTTAAAATTTTGCATCAAAGGTTGAGAAGGATACCATTGATGGTTGGAATAAGATGAAGGGAATTGTGTATTCATGTGATGCATATTATTCCAATTATTCATGTTATTTGAAAATGGAAATGAGTCTGGAGTCATACCTTGATTTTGAGGCTGCCAAGGCTTTTTCTAGAAAATGAAGTAGGATGGTTCCACGTATGGAGTTGATTTCTATAGAACTTCCTTCACTTGAGGTAGTGAGGGGAATTCCTTTATATCATGGTTCAGCTCACAGAGCTGACACACTTCTAATTTGTTGAGTGGGTACTCCTTCAGGGGATGTTTCTTCCTCATTTAGGGAAGAATACACCGAGTGTTAGATCCTCTACTGCTTGTTTCTGCTTTTCCCTCAGGACATCTATTTCTGAGGAGATGGATCTCATCATCTATGTCTTGAAATTCTCAAGAAGATTTCCTATTTCTTCCCGGGTAGCTCCTCCATTAGATGACTTCTGTGTTATGTCGAAGACATCTTGTTCTAATTTATCCCATTTGTTGTTCCTGGAAGATCCGCTGGAATACCTCTTGCATATTTCAACAATCTTTTCAAAGGATTCCTTTGAGATATCCCCCTTTCCTAGCAGGTTCAACATGTCTAGGAAGTCTTCCCTAATACCATGAAGTAGGATTATATTGAGCACATCCAACCCCATATTAGTCTATCCAGCTTTTTGCACATTGTACAAAATCCTCCCAACAAAATCTTCCAAGATTTCTTCGTTCCTTTGTACCATTTTAAACAATTCTTCTCATTTATATTTGGTGTTGCAGTACTCTTGATATTTTTCTAGGAACACCTGTTTCATTCGGTCCTAGGTGGTGACAGTTCCACCACCCAGGCTCATGAACCAACGTAGTGCATTATCCTTCAAAGTAGCAGGAAAAAGTTTCAACTTCTGCTCACTGGAAGTGTAATCATAGCTACGACAGAGGATGTCAAACTCAAAAAGTAATTCATCCGGATCTTATGTGTCTTTTCCATGAAAATGAGGTAAAAATGACGGTGATATATTTTTCATGGGGGCTATTCCCTCTGGTTGTTGAATGGGGAACTAGAGTGTGGAAACAGTTCCCTTAGGTGGGGGATCAACCTCATTATGATGATTTCCCCCCATCACCTCTTCATGATCTTCTGGATCGCGTCTGTTGTTCATGTTTTCTTCTGCTCTCTTCTCTTTGTGCTTCCACTGATCGTTTAGTTTCTGATGGAACCGTGTCCACTCTTCTTTTCTCACCACCTTCTCATTAATGTGATAAATCGAGTCTCAGTTAGCTGATCCCATAATACTAACTCTGTCTTTATTTGCAGGGACACCTGATGGTGTCACAGCTTCTCCTGTGTTCTCCACTGTGGAAATTGATGCTTCCACCCTGGGAATAATTGAGCTTCTTTTGATGGAGGACCCATGATGGTAAGATACTATAGAGGAATTTGTTCTGGCAACCAGATCGTCAATGCATGTTCTTCTTCCCAAGGTTGGATTTCTTCCACGACCTCGACCACCTGCAATGTTAGTATTTTGGGGAGTTCTGGGGGTTGTAGGAATTTCACGTTGTACCCTTCTCGTATTCATGCAACCCAAAACATTAAAACTAAAAAAAAAACTGAAGAAAAATGAATGGATGCAACTACTATGGTGTCTAATAATTATCTTCCCCGACAACGATGCCAAAATGTTGGGCACTCTATATGCAAGTTAATTAAAGCCAACATACATAATGTTGAATATAAATTGTCAACCCAGGAAAGTATTTTTATTGAAAAGATAATTTACACTATTTGTGCTTAAACACTAAGTAGCTGATGCTTTTGAATAAACTATCCTACCTGTCTGTTTAGCCCAACTCTTCCCATAATTAACTTAATCTAATTTACCTTCCTAAGAATGCAGAATTATGTTTACCTTTCTACAACCTTGACCTAGAAATAAAAGATTCAGGAAATAAACATCTAGACTCACTTTTGCAGAAAGTTAAATCCTAATTTACCAGGACATCTGAAGATCCATTATAACTATCTCAATCCAACTTAATCTAGGAATCAGAAATGCAGAAATTGAGCTCAACAATTATAACTGTAAATGGACTGAATTATCAAAACTCAAGAAATATAGTAATTGAAAGAAACCGGGGATGAGCTTAGCTGTTACAACTATCACACAAGTGCATAAGGAAAATTAGCCTGCACAGTTGACTGTCACACCACTCTGTTGCAACTTACGGGAAATGCAATTACTGATCAATTGAGGAAACACATAATGAATCATTACTGTCACAACTATTATAAAAGAATACATCTACTGTAACATCCACACCACATGATAGAAAATATAAATTCCTAATTAACTCGGCAATCTCTATAGGAAGGTGAGCCCGGCTTTCAAATAGAGACGTTGGAGACTAACAAAAGTTAAAACACAGAAATCAGAAGAATCCTACTCCTTGTATTAGATGATGGAATGAAAGTACAGTCTCTGTCACAGCTTATACAATATGATCAATTATTTTCCAACCCTTGGCTCTGAATAATTCCTAATATTTATACATCAATCTTTATAACCTCTACCCACTAATATCGGCCAGCCATGAAGATCTACGATCTTCAGGCTTCCTTATTACAATGAGCTATTATAGCTGTGGGCGAAACAGAAGCAAGGAATATAGGAAGTCTCTTGCATGAGCCGATAATGAAATCATAGAACCTGATCAAGAATTACTCCATCAGTTGTAGCTACCCTTAAATAATGGCGTGCTACTGAGGCTGAGTCTGTTGTAGCCTTTCCTGTTGTAGCTTGCGTAGAATGAGGATCTTTGATTGTGTTCCACCTGCAAAGATGGAGTCCGTGGGCACAACTGGAAATAGATGTTCGTCTCTTCTAGAAACCACATGACCTGATTCACCTGTATCCTTCATGTCTTGAACAATATTTATAAAATCTCAACTTATTAGCATAATTCAAGAGGTAAAGCCCTGTTTATTACAATCATAAGTATTAATAAGATAAAATAATAAGTAATCGTACCTATGAGGAATCAGGGCTCTAATGAAGGAAAAACATCTGTTTGGTGCATAAAAATGGGATCAGATAAGGCAAAAAGAGTATAGTGAGTGTGGTAAAAAAGGGGTCATTTCTGGGCCCAACAATGTGAGGGTCCCAAATTTTTCTCAGAGAACATATTTTATCCCTACTGCCACTCCAATGAGATCTGTTTCAGAAAATGTGCATGTCCCAAATTTCCCTTAGAGAATTTTTTTTATTCCTGTTTCCATTACAATGAACTCTTTTTCAGAGTATGTGAGAGTCCCAAATTTCTCTTAGAGACCGGATTTTATTCCTGTTGCCACTAGAATGAGATTTGTTTCAAAGAATGTGCATGTACCAAATTTTCCTCAAATAATAAGTTTTAACAATGCTACCATTACAATGAACTATGATTTGCAAAATAAAAATATGTACCAAAGAATGAACCCAATTTTGCAAAATGAGGCCCTAGTTTTCCCTCAACAACCCTTGATTGATGCTACTGTCATTACAAATTACTCTGGTCAAAGTGAATCTTGTGTTTCTCAACAACCGAGGGATCCTTTGACTGCATTTACTGATGAAGGGAATCAAAGTGTAGAACCCGATGGGAAGCAACTGGAACATGAATCTCTTAGGAACTTGGATGAAAATGGAATACATGAAACAACTGAAATAATTGCCAACAAATGGATAGAAATGCAACTACATAAAATCAAAATTCTACAATTGGTTAAGTTGTAGCATAAATGCCAAAATAGTTTTTCAGAAAATTAAACCACACAAGGCTAAGATAAGATCACTAGGAAACTGCTTAAGGACATCCTTATTGCATCTTAAGGAGCGATTGAGATGGTATAACCACAAAATAAATGAGGGGAAGACAAAATTTAAAGAAATTGGGAGATGGTTTTATGGAAAATCACTTCAAAATGTAGATGAAAATGACATTATTGCTGGAATTGGTTACTTCATGAGAAAAAACTATAATGAAGAATCTAAATTTGAGGATGCTATGAACATCTAGATGGAATGCTTAATAAACTTAGATAAATTTTTGTGGAAGAGATTCGTAAGGATTTTATGTAAAGGAACATGGATTCATTATTTATCAAATCAAGCATGACTCATAAGGATTTGCAATGTCTGAAGAGAATTGATGCTCATGCTCTACTAAAGGGGATTAATCCAACATCAATTTTTAGGAAATGAAAAAGTGGAGCAAAGAAGCCGAGGATATTGATATGGGTTGGGAGAGAAATGATGGTTTCGCATATGGAGTTAGGGTCAAGCAATTAAATTCATATGCTTCCTTTATGGTTGTGTTGCAGTTGCAACTATTTTCCCAAATTTTTTAAAATTTTGGACCCCCCTTGTCGATTTTATCTTACTTGGATTTACTTGGTTTCTTGAACTTTGTTTTTTCCCTCTAGTGCAAATTTGGATTTTCTTGAGTTTGAATTAAGGTCAATTGTTTCCTTCATTTCGAAAGTTGGATGATCTAAATATGCCTTTGTCTAGCCAAATCTTTTGACTATGGAGTTTGTTTGTTTTTAACATTTGCTCTATCTATTATTTTGTTTAGCACTATCGGAATTCAGTTGAAGTTTGGTAGGAACTTTAGTTATCTATGCCACCGTCGTTTTGGAAGTTGAGCGAACTGATTTCATCGCTGCCCAGCCAAGAATCTTTTGAGCACTTAACTTTTCTTTGATTTTTTGATGGTTGGTTTTATCGCTATCGGAGGGCAATCGAAGTTTGAATCGGGGACGTAGTTCTCTACGCAGCCACCATTGCAGAAGCCAACTAATGAACATTCCGACGGATTAGTCCTTGCACTCGCTGATGCTGTTGTTTTATTGTTTTAACTTTCTATTTTTTCTTTGCACTATCGGAAGGGTTTTTGACTATTGATCAGAGGGCTAGTCCATTACGTCGCCGACACAGTGGCACCATTGAGCTCACCATCGCCGACACTTAGTTGTTAAAACTTCCGATCGCCGTAGTTTTCATTTGAAAGTGGAAGCCGTAGTCCTTTTGTCTTTCGTCGTTGTGGCTCCTTAGTGCACTAACCACCCGACTGATAGTGTTTCTGCCCGCCGAAGAGAGATTTGTTTTCATCCGATGCTTAGTATTTTTCCTGCCGGTGAGGGTTTTCCCGCCTTTCTTGTGTGCTTTTACTCTATTTTTTGATGGCGGTTACTTTGTCATGATTCATGGTTTCATCAGAGGATTTCGACTTGGTCCAGATGCGGCCTGGATTGAGATAAAGAGTCTGTTTTTTGGACTTGTGATTTTAGTTTGGACAGTGGATTTAGCGGAGTTCAAGATATGAACTTGTAGGATTTTCTTGTATGCATTAATATTTTTGATAGTTCACTTTACAAGATGTATGTTTTAATACAGTTTGTGTTACTTTGTCAAATGCTAAGTGATATAAGAACTGGTTATTCATGACAGGGTGATTGCTGCTGTAGAGAAGATATGTATAGAAGACAAAGTAGAAGAATGTAAGGTTCTGAGATCTCAAACAGATCGATAGCAGTAGAGGCCCAGGCTTGGGAAAATTTCATCAGCTACCAAGCTAGTCCTTCTTTATAAAGTGCTCTTAAAATCTAAATCTGAAATGTAACATATTGTATGAATCATGAGCACTCGCTAAAAGAAAAAATTGTGGGACTGAATGGTTGGGGGAAGCCCAAGGGTCACCGAGGGGCAGCCCAAGAGTTTTTCTTGTAGTATAAGTATAGGAGAGTTAGATAGCCAAAGGACTTTTTTCCAGATAGATTTGTGAGATTATGTTGTAAGAAGAACTATTTCCTTTTGTAATAAGAATTACAAGTTTCCTGTTGGAGAAAGCTTGGTGGAAGATTTCAAATGCCGTGCTATGGATTTGTTGAATGTGAACTATTTTCTTTTCAGCTGTTGTCCATTAATTGTGAGATCGTTCTAACTTTTTGAACCTATGTTCTTGTTATGAATGCGCTCTAGTTTATTCTATGAAATTTCCACTATGAGTAATGAAGGCTTTTCATAAACAATGAGCTATCTTGTTGTTCATATATCTTTTAATGTTCATGTGTTTTGAATTAAATAACAACTATTTGTGATTTTTCTTAATGCATGTGCAGAAATACATTACTCATTGATAAATGATAATATTTCTCCCTAGGGATAGCTTAGATAGTTAGTTTTAGTTTCTTGCTGTGTGTGATTTAGATGCGAGTGAGTTAAGATGAGAGGTAAGAACCTGCGCATCACATTGTGACCGCTCCTTATATTCTCTATCAATTTGCATTCTTAGATAGGCACTTGCATATCATACTTAAATTAAAAAAACTAAAATATACATGGTGGATCGGGCTGTAACCGATAAAACCTTTTATTTTTGTTACTTGACCTACGGTAGCCGGACCGTAAACCGGACATATTCCCCATACCAAATAGTTACGGGCTAGTTGGGAACGTTTACTGGGGATAATCCCTAACTGTTGTTACCTACGAATTTCCAAGCCTCAACAATTTTTGGCTCTAGAAGGAGGGCCACCAGGGCATGGCTGGCCGAGGAAACCCATTTTCTCGAGATTATTCCACTAGTGACAGTTCTGAGAGTAGTTTGTTTCCCAATCCAATTCCTGAAGAGAAGGGTAAAGAGTTTTTGTATCCTGTCGATAACGAAGTAGTTGACGTTTTGAGAAGAATTAATAGGGCTTATGTGAAGAATATCGTAGTATTGCTGATTATCCCTGCCTTACCCAGGAGAGAATACCGGAAGAAAGACTGCCCTATATTGGAAGACGCAGTGTTGGTTGGAGATTTTGAAGAAATGGTAGAAACAGCCTTACAGGAAGTTCTTCAACCTCTAAATCAGTTGGGCCTAGATACACCTTACTGTTCACCTATTCATACCCCTGTTCATTCACCACCTCATTCTCCACCTAGAATCATGGCAAATGTAAACGTAAATCAGCCACCCAACGCACCAAATCCACCACTTGTGTGGAGGGCTAGATCACCACTAAACCTAGCACCTCCTTTGCATGACTTACCTTAGGATTTTGAGAAAATGTTGCCAAAGTTTGACCCAAGTGAAAAGATTTTGGTAGATGATCATTTGCAAAGCTTTTACTTGGCTATAGAAGGACTGTGGGCTGGAGAACATGAAGATGTAGTCTGCAGATTGTTCCCTCATACCTTGAAAGGAGCAAAAACCTCATGGTATTTTTCTCTTCCTGCAAAATCAATCATAGACTGGGATACTTTTGAAATAATATTTAGAAGTAAATATGTATTCAAAAAAACTCATGTAGCTCTAATGAAAGGGTTATGCACTTTAAAGAAAGAATGAAAGGAAAAAGTGCATAGTTTCACTCAAAGGTTCACTGCTTATCTAAAGAAATTTTCTACGACTGATAAACCATCTAATAAAGTTCTGAGTGAATACTATACTTCAGCTCTAGGGCCTGAATTGGCCATGTTTGTCAAGATGTCAGTCAAACCTACATTGTCAGAAACTTATGAAGAAGCCAAAAGGGTAGAAGCTGAAAAAGAGAGCATAGAAGATTATCCTGAGCAGTTGGGAGAACAAAATTTTGGTAAGAAATAATTGTTACTGACTAAGCCTAAGGATGAGCAATCACATGAATTTGAAGGGATGGTAAAGATGATGCAGAAGCTATCCAACAGAGTGATCGGTTTGGAGAAAGAAAATGAGGCTCATAAATCATACAAGCCGTACTATAAAAGGAGAGAGGACAACAATCAATCTAAACCTCCTCCACACAGTCCTGCATCAATGAATTTAACTGAGGTGGGTATAGATAATTTTTGCACCTTTCACCAACAACCTCATTCTAAAAAAAATTGCCCTAAATGGATCAATTCGATGACATTAGTAATGAATCAGCTATTGGACACTAAACTAACAGAAGCTAACGATGAGGAAGAAAAGGGTAATAAATCCATAGAAAAGCAAGAGGATAATGCTTTGGTTTTATGGGACTGTGTATCACTTTTTTATACGGAAGACGAAGGTTCTTTGAAACATGAAGAGATATCAGAAACAAATGTGACAACAAGAAGTCAAGGTTTGCTAAATAAAGACAATTCCATACTCCAGAAAATTAAGAGACTTCAAGAGAATGTAAAGAAAATTCAGAAGAACAACACAGATGATCAAATACCTGAATTTACCATTACCGGTCAAGATCCGAAACAAGTCAAAATGCCTGTTAAGCCTATTGAAGAAAAAGTTGATAATGTCAAGGAAAATCTCAAAGCACTTGAGATGGGGTACGATATTGTGGAGGACGTTAAAAGGGCTAAGGCAAATATTTCATTATTTGAAATGTGTAATGTACCTCAATAGAAAGATAAATTGTTAAAAGCACTTGAAGTACCAGAGGAAGAGCTTCCCACTAACAACCAGCCTGTACAAGAAATTGTTGAAGCAAGTGTGGGAGGTAAGGCTAGGTTTAAAACTCCACCATTCCTTTTGAATTTTGAGATTTTGAACCATAATGTACATAATTGTTTAGTGGACTCAGGGTCAATAGTAAATGTTATGCCACTTTCAGTATGCAAGAAGATCAATGGACAACCTAAACCAACTACCTGGTAGGTTACTCAGCTATATAGGACCAATGTGAAAATAGTCGGGGAAATGGAAGATGTTCTGATTCGATTATCTACAAATGAAAAGATATGTCAGTACATTGATATTGTAGTAGCAAGCATACCTGATGTTTATGGACTTGTTTTGAATCGAGACTGGTCAGCAAGGCTAAATGGGTATTTCGCATCAGACTGGTCACATCTGTGGTTGCCTCATAAGGGAAGTCCAAATCAGATAAAAATATTAAGAGAGCCCCACATGAAGCACAATGTTACTCAATTGGAAGAAAACAATGAAACAATGAATTATGTATTGGGAAATTATATAATTGAGCTAGAACCAAGAAACTACCAAGCAAAAGAATCTAGCAGTACACCAGACACCCAACCCGATCTCCTTCGATTTTCACGGGCTGATGAGATTGATTGTAAAATAGTAGACTTAGTTTTAGATATAGTTTTTGATTCAAGTACAGTAGAGGTAGATAGTTTCTGGACACTTTTTTTGATGGATCTAAAACTTTGGAAGGATCAG
The DNA here is from genome assembly GCA_001517045.1 of Pseudotsuga menziesii. NCBI lineage: Eukaryota > Viridiplantae > Streptophyta > Pinopsida > Pinales > Pinaceae > Pseudotsuga > Pseudotsuga menziesii. Next base: position 389,005 of record LPNX011063078.1, read on the forward strand.
GAGTTAGCTGTGTCTTGATTGATCTAAAGAAAAATAAAATTTTTCTTTCATGTAGATTAGAGTTTGAATGTACCAATAATACAGCCAAATATGAAGAATTAGTTCAGGGACTAATAAAATCAATTGAATTAAAAGTAGAAAATCTGAAAGTGTATGGGGATTCTGAAATAATTGTAAAGCAAATTCGAAATCAGATACATTGAATTTCACCTCATTTAAAAGCTTACCAGAATGAAGTGTGGGATTTGCTTAAATTTTTTTATGCATTTAATATTGTATCCATTCCTATACTAAAGAATGCAGCAGCTGACTTGTTAGCTACCTCAGCTGCAAGGCTTGTACCTTCAAATAACAGATGTTCTATTGAATTACTTTTCAGGCCTTCAGTTAGAGACATGATTACCAATCTACGAGTTTTTGATGATGATCAACAAATCTTGGAATGTTTGATGAATGCTGAAACCTTCAAAGGAGCAATAATTGATGATGAAGAACACCAAGCTGAATTAAAATTTGACAACTTTATTCCTAAAGGAGTCGGAACCTTAGAGCAAATGTTTAATCTAGATAAAAAATTCAGAAGGCCAGCGAATGTCAAAAATCATAGCTTGTCCTTAGAATTCAAGCTAATAAATTTGGGAACTGAAGTTAAACCTAGATATGTAAATTTGGGAATGTGTTGTTCTCTAGGTGAAAGAAATAAGTTCATTAGTTTGTTCAAACAATACAAAGATGTGTTTTCCTGGACATATGAAGAGCTTAAAACATATGCCATGAAGATTATACAACATGCCATCCCTATTAGATCTGGAGTCAAGCCTTATCGATAGCCTTTGAGAAAAATGCATCCAAAACTAGAGCCTTTAATTCAGAGTGAAGTGAAAATTTTTTTGGACACCAAAATTATATTCAAAGTTAGACACTCAGAATGGGTTTCGAATTTGGTTCCAGTAAGGAAGAAATCTGGAGAAATCAGGCTATGTGTGGATTTTAGAAACCTAAATCGTGCTTCGGATAAAGACAACTATCCAGTCCCACCCATGGAACAGATATTGCAGATGGTTTTGGGTTCTGAGTTATTTTCATTATTAGATGGATTCTATGGATATAATCAAGTATTAATAGCTGAAGAGGATAGACTTAAAACTACATTCAACAAAGTGGGGAACGTTTGCTTATAGAAGAATGCCCTTTGGACTCATCAACGCTGGAGCTACTTTCCAGAGGGCTATGGATATAGATTTCTGCGGTCTGATTGGCCATAGTGTTGTAGTATATCTTGAAAATGTCACGATATTTTCAAAGAAGAGAGAAGAACCCGCATTCCATCTAAAACAAATTTTCGAGCGTTGTTGAAAATATGGGATCTCACTGAATCCTAGGAAATGTGTGTTTGCAGTTATAGAAGGAAAGCTACTGGGTCACGTTGTTTCTAAAAAATGGATCTCCATATACCTAGAAAGGATCAAGGCCATTGAATAGATCCCCTTACGCCATAACAAAAAAGGTATGCAATCATTCATGGGGACGATTAATTTTCTGCAAAGGTTTGTACCAGATTTCACTCAAATTGTTAAACCTTTGCAGCAAATGGTGAAACAAACTATACAATTCAAGTGGACTGATGTAGAGAAGAATGCATTCAGTAAAATAAATATGTCTATTGCTCATGCACCATCTCGCAAAAGTCCAAATTTTGAAAAGGATTTTATTTTGTACACTTTCGCATATGACGATTCATTAGCAGCAGTGCTTACACAGAAGGAAGATGGGGGAGATGAGTTTGATATATCATTTATGAGCATTGGTATATAGGGAGCTGAATTGAATTACCTAGCTGTCGATAAACAAGCTTATGCAGTTTTCAAAGCAGCAAAACAATTCAGGCCATACATACTTAAGAACCCGACGAAGGTAATAGTTCCACACCCAGCTGTAAGGTCTCTTTTCATACAAAAAGAATTAGGAGAGAGAAGAGGCAATTGGGTAACAACTTTACAGGAATATGACCTCTAATTCAAACTGGCATCCATAGTTAAAGGGAAAGGACTGTGCAAACTAATGGCTGAAGTTAAAAACAATGAAAGAAACAATTGGGACAATGAAGCTGAGTTACATATGATGGATGCATGTCCTCTTTTCACAGCTCCAGATTCCTGGTACCGAGACCTTGTTCATTACCTTCAGGAAGGATTGTTTCTATAACACTGGAATTCCAAACAACGAAGAGCATTGTGCCTTAAATCAACTTCATATCAGATCATTGACGGAATATTATTCAGAAAGAATTATGATGGAGTTCTTCTCAGATGCTTAGAGAAAGAAGATGCGAAGAAGGTCATAGCAGAGTTACATGATGGGCCTGCTGGAGGTCATTTTTTCGGAGATACGACAGCCCATAAGATTCTGAGAGCCGGATACTATTGGCCCACATTGTTCAAGGATGTGCATGCCCATGTCAGAAAGTGTGATATCTACCAGAGGTGTGGGGGAAGACAAACCAAAGCAGCAGGACCATTGAAGCCTGTGATGACAACATAACCATTTGAGCAATGTGGGATTGATATCATTGGAGAGATAAAACCAAATTCTTCCTTGCAACACAAATACATTTTGATGGCAACTGACTACTTTACTAGATGGGTCAAGGCCATTCTGTTACGTAAAGTGAATGAATATGTGGTCATGGATTTCTTGCAAGATCATATTATGACCAGGTTTGGGGTTCTAATTTCCCTGGTTTTTGATAATGCTACTTATTTTTCTTCTATTAGATTAACTGCAATTGCTCATGAAAGAGGAATTGAGTTGCATTATTCTGTGAACTATTACCCACAAGGAAATGGTTTGGCAGAATCTACAAACAAGAATCTCATTAGGATCTTAAAAAGGACTATGATAGAAAACTAGAGAAGTTTGCATTTAGCATTACCAAATGCTCTTTGGGCTGATAGGGTCACTCCCAAGATTTCCTTAGGTGTGTCACCATATACCCTCATTTATGGAAAAGAAGCTATTCTTCCTCCTAACATTATGCTACCATCTTCCATAATAGCTCAGGAGTCTAGAGGCGCAGATAATGAAATCCTACAGCTTAGAATCTACAATCTCTTGAAGGCAGAAGAGTCTAGGGCTAGAGCCAAAGAACGGTTTAAGCATCAACAGGAAGTAGTGAAATGGTGGTTTGATAAACATAAAGCTGGAAAAAGGAATTTGAAGTGGGAGATCTGGTTCTTAAGTGGGATCATGTGCATGATGAAAAGGGGAAACACATGAAGTTTCAACAGTTATGGGTAGGCCCTTTTCAGATTGCAACAAAGCTTGGCCCATAAAACTACAAGCTACGAGATTTACAGGGGTGGGAAGAGAACTTACCAGTTAATGGTTTAGTTCTCAAACCTTATTTTTCCTGATTTTTTGTTTTTGTTTTGTACATAAATAAATTGGGTTGTTTGTTGTTTGATTTATTTTGTTTTGGTTAGATTTTGATTAATTTCAATAAAAGAAGCAAAATTTTGGTTGCATGGAGAACATCAGAATTCTGGATTAACTAAAATCCTTGGCTATAAGACTGTGTACTATTGATTTATCTGGAGGAATTTCTTCTAGTTTAGCAGTTTTTCTAAATGGCTATGAACACATTGAAGTTCTACTTAATCCTTGTAAAATAACTTAGGATCAAAAGGTCTGGAATACTATTTCGAGGCTCCATCCATCTCACATTTAAAAATGTCTGAGGGAGTGACAACAAGGATCCATGGAAAGGAAGCAGGGTAAACAATATATTATATATAAATGATCCCATGCCAATATTTGAAAGCCAAAAAGGAAAATACGAGTCAAGAAATCTCCTGAGAAAGAAATGTGTATCAAAACAAAGTACTGAACCATATGAGTACAAAATTGCCAAAGTTCTTCTCCGTCCGTGAGCTGAAAATTAAATACATCTCTCACACAAAAGGACACTATGGATATAGGAGCCCGAATAAAAATTCAGAAAGAAAGGCATGCAGGAGGACTCAAAAGAAAGGACAAAAGTCCAAAATCACAAAAAGTGCAAAATGGCATGGGAATGAGGAACAAATGAATATTTCTATTTACCATATGTTACAATCCTGTGGTGTCCAAGTTGGAAGCTACCCGAAGACAGAGGTAAAAAATGTAAACTCATATTCTTGGCCTCAAAAGAGTTATCTTCACTTTGAAATCTTAGTTTCCATTTTCCTAAATTGGACTATCATCAATGATTAAAAGTACATACATTTTCCATTTGGGAAATCCAGACATCTAGAAGACTTCAACATGTTGGTTTTACTGTCAAACAGTCTATTGCTCAAAGAAGCAGTTTTCCAGAGATCTGGGTTCACCAGGTAGTCGCCAATTGTTGCAGCTGCAACTTTTTTCCCAAATTTTTTAAAATTTTGGACCCTCCTTGTTGATTTTATCTTACCTAGATTTACTTGGTTTCCTGAACTCTATTTTTCCCTCTGCTACAAATTTGGATTTTCTTGAGTTTGAATTAAGGTCAATTGTTTCCTTCGTTTCGAAAGTTGGATGATCTAAATCTGCCTTTGTCTAGCCAAAGCTTTTGATTATGGAGTTTGTTTGTTTTTAACATTTTCTCTGTCGATTATTTTGTTTAGCACTATTGGAATTCAGTTGAAGTTTGGTCAGAACTTTAGTTCTCTATGCTGCCGTCATTTTGGAGGTTGAGCGAACTGATTTCATTGCTGCCCAGCCAAGAATATTTTGAGCACTTAACTTTTCTTTGATTTTTCGATGGTTGGTTTTATCGCTATCGGAGGGCAATTCAAGTTTGAATCGGGGCCGTAGTTCTCTACGTAGCCGCCACTGCGGAAGCCAACTAATGAACATTCCGACAGATTAGTCCTTGCACTCATCGATGCCGTGGTTCTATTGTTTTAACTTTTTGTTTTTTCTTTGCGCTATCAAAAGGGTTTTTGACTATTGATTGGAGGGCTAGTCCATTGCGTCACCGACATGGTGGCGGCGTTGAGCTCACCATCGCCGACACTTAGTCATTAGAACTTCCGATTGCCACAGTTTTCATTTGAAAGCGGAAGCTGTAGTCCTTATGTCTTCTGCCGTTGCGGCTCCTTAGTGCACTAACCACCTGCCCGATAGTGTTTCTGCCCGCTGATGAGAGCTTTGTTTTCATCCGATGCTTAGTATTTTTCCCGTCGGTGAGGGTTTTCCCACCTTTCTCATGTGCTTTTACTCTATTTTTTGATGGCAGTTACTTTGTCATGATTCATGCTTTCATCAGAGGATTTCAATTTGGTCCAGATGCGGCCTGGATTGAGATAAAGAGTCTATTTTTCGAACTTGTGATTTTAGTTTGGACAGTGGATTTAGCGGAGTTCAAGATACGAACTTGCAGGATTTTCTTGCATGCATTAATATTTTTGATAGTTCACTTTACAAGATGTATGTTTTAATACAGTTTGTGTTACTTTGTCAAACGCTAAATGATCTAAGAACTAGTTATTCATGACAGGGTGATTGTTGCTGTAGAGAAGATATGTCTAGAAGAAAAAGCAGAAGAAATTAAGGGTCTAATATCTCAAACAAATTGATAGCAGCAGAGGCCCATGCTTGGGAAAAGTTCATCAGTTACCAAGCTGGTCCCTTTTTATAAAGTGCTCTTAAAATCTAAATCTGAAATGTAACGTATTGTATGAATCATGAGCAGTCGCTAAAAGACAAAATTGTGGGACTGAACGGTTGGGGGAAGCCCAAGGGTCACCGAGGGGCAGCCCAATAATTTTTCTTGTAGTATAAGTATATGAGAGTTAGATAGCCAAAGGACTTTTTCCCAGATAGATTTGTGAGATTATGTTGTAAGAAGAACTATTTCCTTTTGCAATAAGAATTACAAGTTTCATGTTGGAGAAAGCTTGGTGGAAGATTTCAAATGCTGTGCTATGGATTTGTTGAATGTGAACTATTTCATTTTCAGCTATTGTCCATTAACTGTGAGATCGTTCTAACTCTTTGAACCTATGTGCTTCAGGGATAATTTTAGGGGCGAATTTTAGCCCAGTGGGCTATTTTTCCATGTTTTTCTCCCAAAAAAAATTCGCCATTTTGCATTAGTTGAAGCCCTAATTCGCCCAATTTTGATGGGGTAAAATTTTTTCACCTTAAAAATCGCCAAATTATTATATAAATGATATAAAATCCTTGGAAATTAAAATATTTTTTGAAAAATATCGCCAATCATTGTATAGTTGGCATTTTAAGAATTGGTAATATTCGCCAACATTTATACACTTTTAAATAAGTATGGTTCCTTAAAATCATCCATGATGTGATTTTTATGAATGCGCTCTAGCTTATTCTATGAAATTTCCACTATGAGTAATGAAGGATTTTCATAAACAATGAGCTATCTTGTTTTTCATATATCTATTAATGTTCATGTGTTTTGAATTAAATAACAACTAGGTGTGATTTTTCTTAATGCATGTGCAGAAATACATTACTCATTGATAAATGATAATCTTGCTCCTTAGGGATAGGTTAGATAGTTAGTTTTAGTTTCTTGTTGTGTGTGATTTATATGCGAGTGAGTTAAGACGAGAGGTAAGAACCTGCGCATCACATTGTGACCGCTCCTCGTATTCTCTATCAGTCTGCATTCTTTGATAGGCACTTGCATATCATACTTAAATTAAAAAAACTAAAATATACACAGTGGATCGGGCCGTAACCAGTAAAACCTTTTATTTTTGTTACGTGACCTACGGTAGCCAGACCGTAAACTGGACGGATTCCCCATACCAAACAGTAACGGGCTAGTTGGGAACGTTTACTGGGGAGAATCCCTAACTGTTGTTACCTGTGAATTTCTAGGCATCAATAGGCTGAATCATATGAAAAGAGGTCTGGAACTATAGTCAAAGAAGTTTATTTAAAACTCAGTATTGATTCCCGCGTACATTATGATTGAGGTGGGTATGTATGTGATATATTACTTGAGTTATTAGAAGACAATAAATTGATTTCCTATGTAAACATTGGAAAATGGGATGTAAAAAAAGAATATAGACAAGTTTTAGCACATGTTTCTGATCCTAAAAATGAGGAAAAATTAATGAAACAAATAAATAAGTTTTCACAAGATGTCATCAAAATGGTAGATGGAAGGGTTGTGAAAATTAATTTGTTTGAGTTTCATGATCTAGTGGCTGTTAGAATAAATAATCCTCCCTTTGGCTAAATCAACCTTGTTAACCCAAAAAATCCCTCACTAAGCTCTCTATGACCTACACCACCCAAGGACACCACTCCACGACCCTCCATTAGACCCCCACACCCTAAAAAATGCTTAAGGATGAAGAAAAGGGCTTAAAAACCCCAAAATGGAGCCTAAAATACTCTCCTAGGAGCTAAAGCCCCAAAAAGGGGCTAAAACCTGAAAATGAGCTAAAATTAGGGAAAAAGGGGCTAAAAGCCCAAAAAAGAGGCTAAATCCTGGACCAAGGGCTTAAAACCCTAAAACCCCAAAAAATCTATAAAAGGATGGTGGGGGGTCACTCTCAAAACACTTTTCCCTTCCATACTGGTATGCTATCCATGGATGCCTTGAGACCCTTTGTCTCTTAAGCCACCCACACTCCCTCTCCTCCATCTCCATTGAGCCATAGCTCCCCCACCCAAGAGAGGTGCTTCTTCAAGCTAGGGAATGGTGGCCCATTCCACCCAAAGAGAAGGTATAGCTTGTTCTTTGTTGTATTTGCTTAGTTTTTTCTTTGCTTTCTAATCCATGGTTTCATTTGCAGGATTATTTCCTCACTTGTTTTGCAGGTATTTTGATTTACTGTAGCTTAATGATTGTTTGCAGGTTATTGGAAGCGAAACACTAACATTTGTTTGCAGAGGGGTTCTCAATATTTCTCTTCCATCCTTGTTTTTATTTTTGTTCTTTACATTCCATTTTTCCTTTCAGTATTTTTCCAAGAAGGAACCTACCCTTCTGTCCTATAGACATAAGGGAGCCATTCCTACCATTGTAGCAAGGATAAATCCCTTCTATAGAACTGGCGACCATACCAGGTTGTCCCACAGGATCCCTGGTCCAAATTTTTAAAATTTCAAGTTTTTCAAGTTTTGCCCTAGTTTTTAAAATTTCATGTTAAATTCAGTTTAGATCTAGTTTATTTCTAGTTATTAGTGTTGCCGAAGCCTCTACTAGGAAAATTCGAGTCAGTTTGGCCATAGTACAGGTTACTATCGGCTGAATCTAACTTAGGATCAGAAAAACCCCAAATCTGGGTAGGTCGCACTTATTAGGCTTGAATAGGGGATGAGGGCGCACTTAATGGCCTGATAGGCACGCCCAGGGTGCACTTAACCCCCCGAAAGGTGTGACTTCTCTCAGAAACACAAACCATGACTGTCTGTGAAATCTGTGCGACCCCCTCGCCTATTTCTGAAATGTTTTTGCTATCCCCTCGCCAAATTTGATCAGAAATGTGCGGTCTGTCAATCAGAAGTTCAATTTCAGTTTAATAGAGGTTAAATTTCAGTTTAATAGGGACTTTCAGTGTGGCTCAGCTGCCTCTATCCAACATACTAGTTTAATTTCAGTTTCTGTTTCAATTTCCTGCAATTTCTTTTACAAACAATGTGTAAATTCCAAACAAAATTTGTGAAATCTGTGCGACCCCCTTGCCTATTTCTGAAAATGTTTTGCGATCCCCTCGCAAAATTTGATCAGAAATGTGTGGGATATCAATAAAAAGTTCAATTTCAGTTTAATAGGGGTTAAATTTTAGTTTAATAGGGACTGTCAGTGTGGCTCAGCTGCCTCTGTCCAGCATACTAGTTTAATTTCAGTTTCTGTTTCAATTTCCTACAATTTCTTTTACAAACAATGTGTAAATTCCAAACAAATTCTAATGGCTTAATTAAATGAATTTAGTTCAACTAAAATCAACCTAAAACTAACTGTCTTGCTTACCCTTCCTCCTCTACCCAGTCATCACCCTCCGGGGTATTCTGGGATACGACGAAGGGCAAGCTCGTATACACCTAGGCCCTTGATTGAATATTTTTCTAAACCACTAAAATCGGATGACCTGGAAGGTAGAGGGGGTAGAGAAGGAGGGCTTCTCACGGTGCTAAGCATCCTCCCTGTTGACCAACCTTGCATCCAGGAGGTGACCTGTGGATCTACATATGGGATTAGTCCCATTGTGTTGAGAGCCCAACACCTTCTGTTGGTTGAAGAGAAATATCAGTGTGAGCTAGTCATCTAGTTAGGCCATAAACATTCAGGGTTAAGAACTGTATTTGTTTACAAATTTATAATTATTCATTGCATGCACAAAAATATGATGAATTCATAAACCATTTGTAGCTACCAAATACTAGAAAGACAGACAAACAAATACACCATACCAAGTAATCAACCCAACTCAGTTCGTGACACTGAGAGAGCCTTAAAATTTATCAATTTACACTAAGTATACAAAAATATGTAGTCTTTGAGGACATAATTCCCTGACTGCTTCAATTGTGGGAAGTACTTGGGCTCTGCCCAGAAACTCATTGTGAGGAGTACCACAGGAACCCCAAAGTAGCTGGCCACTGAGAGGAATTGCCATGTGAAATGGGCAAGGACCCCTTACGATTGAGTAGAAACACCTGTGAGGAAAAAGCCAAGCGCTGTCTTATGGCAGTCTTGGTGGCCAAGTGACCACCTATAGCCAATAGGAAGCCACTGAAACCTAGGTCCAAACATCATTCCCATCAGTTTGATAAACATTTAACACAATTGATCCCTCATGCTCTTCCTCACGCCTAAGAGGTGAACCACCACCATTCGAAACATTGAACCGACACCGTCGAGCCTATTCTTGATGACCTCACACGCCATCAGAAGGCCACATAGCCTCTGATTCAGATTTAGACCCGTATCAGTATGAACCAGACCTCCATACAACACCATCAAGTACCATAGCTAGTGCAAACTTGGATCCATTTTCCGCCATAGCCATAGCAAGTGGACCCATGTCCACACCACAACTTGTCACCAACAACCTCACAGGTGGCCCAAGCATAGTCATGCAAACTATTATTAGTCAGCTTCCACCACCAATAGTGACCAGCCAAGCTGGCCCATCTACAACACATGGGGGCAGTGGCCCCTTCACCTACACTACCCCTCCTGCCACACAGGGGGGCAATGGACCTTCCACTTACGTTACCCCTACTATCATACATGGGGGCAATGTCCCAACCACCCATACTGTCCCCCCCACAACACTTGTGGGCATTGGACCATCCACAATGGTGCCACCGCAAGTGCCCCTAGCCGTGCAGATGCATTATGCACCTGCAAATCCCACCACCATTGTAGCTCCATCCCACATCAACCTGGGGTCAAATCTACCATTCATGGCTCGTCTTAACCTGCCTAATTTGGCTTGGTTAACAAACGACCCCATCCGCCACCAAGCTTTCTGGCCATCCATGCCAACTAAGCTATCATTAGACATCCCCAAGTTTTTAAAGGCAAGGCATGAGAATGTCCCCAAAACCACATAATGACATTCCATCTATGGTGCTCATCAAACAACATCATAGATGATTCCATCAGACTGAGGCTATTCCAATGCACCCTCACAGGTGCTGCAGCCAAATGGTACATTGAGATACCACAAGCCAAGTACCATGATTTCAACTCCCTAGCTTTCATGTTCCTACAGTATTTCCAACTACCCGTCAGATATGGCGAGGGAGTGGAAATCCTTCTATCCTATCGTCAAAACACTGCCACTCATATAAATGACCATATCCATGAGTGGCGGCGATGCCGTAGCTTATGTAAAATCCAACTTGATGACAGGATATTGTTGGATTGGTTCCTTAAGACCTTGCTCCCACCCATAGCAAAGGACGTCGCATCTGAATGTCCCCAATCTGAAGAAGAGGCCATACTGTAAGCTCAACAATTTGACCTCATCTATGCTCAGTCTGGATACCTATACACCGTCATCCCAGATGCTCCCCATGCAGGAACCTCTTACCATGATGCACCAGGGGAATCTCATGTTGCAGACGACATCATAGGTTCAGTATCCCAACAACCACAACACTGTCTGACACCACATTTCGTTACATACAACCAAGCAACACTGCTAATGTTGCTTACCAAAACCAAGATATGGACTACGCTAAAATGATGTCCTAGTCCAGAGCAACAACTTCCTATGCACAACTTGTGCCACCGCAACAGGCTTAGGCCATGGCTTGGCCAACACAACAGTATGTGGAGAAAATTCCCACATTTGTGGCCCCACCTCCCACTCAAATCTACTATGCACCACCAATACAAGCGGTTCAAGCCCCCACCCCAGCTCCACCCACTTCATTGGGACAACTGTTCGCACAACAAAACTGTCCCAACTAGCCTACCCCCAACAACCAACAAGGGAAAGCTAGAAATAATCGGCCCCAGAACCAAGGCAACAACCAACCGTAGGGAGACGGTCAACAACTGAACCCTCCCAACAATGCCACAGCAAACCGGCCAGCTCAAAACCCCCCATGACCAAACGCACCAAGACACAATGCCCCATTGCACACAAACCAACTATGCACACTTTGTGATGTTTATGGGCATTACACATTCAAGTGTCACCTCATGGGTTGAGCTAAGCAGGCCATTCAGAATGAGGTTCAACAGGCCACCAATGCTACAAATAAATCCCAACCCAACCCAGCACCACAAGGACCTCCTCCTATGGTGCTTCAAAACCCACTACCGGTCCAATGGTTGGTGGCAACCATACCTCCTCCCCAACCCAATCCCAATGCTTCGGGGGAACCTCCCACGACTGAAACATGTGTTCACCACCTGCTAGCCATGACGACTGAAGAGGTCAACTTACAAACTAGAAAAAATTAGTGCGGTACCACCACCGAACTCGTTGACACATCAGCAGCCTCAACGTCCAAAATAGTCAACCTACCTCTTCAGTTACCCCCATTCCCACGCCTTCCTGTATGCAGGATTTCCAATAACGCCACGGCTAGAGCTGCAGTTAGTTATAGCAATGTGGATGATTTGGCCCAAACACCAATCGCCATGTCCACTCTTGAGGTATTAAAAATGTGCCCAATGCACCGGAAAGCCTTACTAGCCTCCCTTGGGGCAGTAGACCCCTCTGAATCCAAGTTGATCACATTCGACACGGAGAATGAAGAACCACGCATGCCATCCACCATCGCCTTCCAAATCCCGGTGTCTATCCAGACCTTGGTTTTGCACCGGTGCATAGTGGATGAGGGGGCATCCACGTGCGTTATGTCCACCTTGGTTTGGTAGAAACTTGGATCACCAATTCTGCAACCGTCCTCCACAACTCTGTGGGCTTATGATGGACATCCCACTAAAGCCCAAGGAATCCTCCCCGATGTCCCCATCACATTAGCCAGGAAGACAGTGTTTCAACGCTCAACTAGACTATAACCTTCTCCTCGGGAGAAGTTATATGTACACCATGCGAGCTGTCGCATCAACTATCTTCCATCTCATGATGTTCCCCCATGAAGGGAAGATTGTGACAGTTGATCAAATCACTTATCATGATCTGCAAGGGTTAACGACACCCGCCAAAATTATCCCTACCATCACCACCATTGAGCCACAAGGGACGACCACACACGCCAATGTCATCCCTGGAATCAACACTATGGTTGACAACACACCAGCCGCTGCATTGTTGAATGTGGGCCCTGGGTTGTTTGCCGATACCACCATGACGACTCCTTTCCTGTTAGTGTCACCACCACTGACACAAAATGAAACTGTGGACTTGTGCATGGTCTCATCTAGCACTGCTACACCTAAACAATAACCACAGCCGCATCCCTAACCACAACCACAACATCGTCTGCAACCACAACACCAATAGCAGCCACAACATCACCCGTAGCAGTAGCATTATGCGCAGCCACAACCACAACCGTATCCCCACATGTAACCAACAGGGAGTTATCTGGGCTCATCTCCAGTCCATACAATTCCCTTCCTCTTTCCCTCACCTGGTGTCATGAGAAAACTAGTGATGGCCACCTTAATCTTGCCCAACTTTACATTGGGAATTCTGGTGTGTTATCTTGAGCCACCGGCTCAACCAACAATGCCCCAGGTTGTCTTAACCCCGGTGCAACCCATCGTGGTCGAGTCCCACCCTCCACCTGGCCTGCAAAATCCAACCGCCACACTTGCACCCGCACCACCCCACCCAAAAAGGGCCAGGGGCAAGAATGCCAAAGCTATCGTAGAGCCATGACAAGTCCCACCTTGCGCCATCTACGAGCAACAAGCCCACCCAACTCAGAATTGCACTAAAATCCCAATGAACCATGTGCATTTAGATGCCATGGATACGAACGAAAAAATCCCCATGGTTGAACTCCCAACCGCACCAATATTCAGGAACAAGGCATTGAGAACAAACCATGATTGTGCCCTTTGCAGTTTGTATGGACATTACTCTCACCATTGCCAAGACCTGCCAGAATTTTGAATGGCTCTAGCTAACCTCCGTCAACATTCCCTTGAGTCTGAAATCACCTTGATCGAAGAAGTCCAACCCCCACCGTCTTCTTTAGACACCATGTCCATTTACATGATGTCTAGTTCAACTAAACCGCTTATCTCCACTTCCAACGATGGTCCATCAGACCTGTCTCTTCATTGCTTCAGGAACGATGAGGAGATACTTGAAGCTCTGACTACCTCGGAATACCCATGGGACGACATGCACCATCACTCTTTCTTCCTCCCTGAAGAAATTGTGTCGCAGTCTGACCAGTTTTCTGTGGAGACCAAAGATTTCTTCCATGGGAAGGTTGACTGGTTCAAGAACCCCATCCCAGCACCAGATGCCTTCTAAGAAGGGAATATGGTGAACATTTTGCCAACCATTAAAATAGACATCTCAACCAATTCTGAGATTGTTGAAGAAATTATGCTGGGGGTATCTTGCTCCCCGGAAGAGGTCGATGCCTACAAAGCTCTCTTCCTAGAATTTTGTGATATCTTCGCCTGGTATTACACCAAAATTCCTGACTAATATCCATTCTTCATGGAACACCACATCGACACATGGCCTGATGTGGCTCTTGTATGCCAAAAGCAACGACCCATCCATCCTTCCAAAGTGGCCACGGTGAAAGATGAGATAGAGAGGCTGTGTATAGTCGGCTTCATCTACCCCATTGTGTACACCACTTGGGTTTCTAATCCTGTTCCTGTGAATAAAAAACAGGGTACCATTCACGTCTGCACAGACTTCCACGACCTTAATGGGGCATGTCCCAAAGACAACTTCCCCACACCCTTCATCGATGCATGCGCCGGACATGAAGTATTTTCCTTCATGGATGGTTTTTCCGGATATAACCAAATCCAAATCCAAAAAGAAGACCGTTATAAGACAACATTCATAACCCCATGGGACACATTTTCTTACCAAGTCATGCCCTTTGGCCTGAAAAATGTTGGAGCCACCTTCCAGCGTGCCATGACACATTGCTTCCGCGACCTTGTTCACATTATGTTGTTTTGTCTCGAAACCTCATCGCGCGATCGCAGAAGCAAACACAACACATAGAGGACCTGTGACAAGTGTTCTTATGATGTCGCAAGTACGAAATCTGCTTGAACCCTTTCAAGTGTGTTTTCTGTGTCCCCACGGGTCATCTACAAGGATTCATCGTGTCACATAAAGGAATGACCGCTGACCCGTGGAAAGTCGAAACGAATTTCCCCTTAACGTCACCCCTTTGAGTGACAATGTTACAACTTGTATTATAGTCTTTCCATTTTTTGTTTTACACATTTTTCAAAATTGAGTCTTATGTATCATTTCCTCTCATTGCTTCAAATGGAGCACACCTCAAATCGGTATATGGGATTCGCGGATGGAGCAAGCAGATGGTCTCTGAACCTCGCCTCGGCTGCATGGGTCATCTACTCCCCATTGCATGAGTTGATCCACATCGACGGAATATGCGTGGGAACTGCAACCAACAACCAGGATGAATATGATGGTGTAAATGGCCTCTTGGCTGCTGCTCTTCAGTTAGGCATTCACCATCTAGATGTCTTCTTAGACTCCTAGCTACTTGTTTCTCAGTTGAACAACTACTATTGAGTATGGGATCCCTGCCTCCTTAGAAAGTACCTGTGCACTAAAAATATGGTTAGAACATTTGAATCCATCACATTCACACATGTTCCCAGAAACCTCAATAGTGTCACAGATCAAATGGCTAATGATATTCTAAATTGGCACATCTATAACCACATATAGGAAACATACAAACATAACATCATGCATAACTATGTATGGAAATACACACACAAGTGTAACAATACATCACATAGACATTTTCATTCCACATCATCATAAAAAGATTCACATGATAAAACCATAAAAGCGCATCCACATGCGTAAAAAATATATAGATAGATAAGTCGCATGTCCAAAACATGTCCAATACAAAATGAGAAGCCACATATGCTTTCTCAGCAGGATATACATAGCAACACAAAAACCCCTAAGTGCACCAACACACTAGGGACAGCCCTACTAGGCTGCTAATCCAACTCAGACTCGTCATCTGAATCGGTGTCATCATCTTCCTCAGAGGACACATCCCCTGCAGGAAGATCAGCTCTCGCCGCCCGGCGAAAGTGCTCACAAGCCATCGCCATCTTCCTCATAAAACCAACGAACTCTGGACAAAGGTTGTGAATAGCGGCAATCATATCACTAATTAGGTGCTGCTAGCCATCATCTGAGACTCCAGTAGAAATCCGCTCTAGATACAGAAGCACTCCATCCATCTCCCACCATCTCCTACGGGATCTCCCAGCAGGAACCGCCGCAGGAGCTATGGTAACGACCCACCTCCGATACCCAGGCAGCGGGCGAGGACCAATATTTGCATATACAAACAAGGACACCATAAGTCCACATACATCAATAATACAAACTACCAACCAACTCAAATAAACTATGTATAAAGATGAACATAAAAACATCATGCATACATACCAGCTGGTCCCCAGGCCTGGCCAGGAGGTCAGGGCATCTTAGGGTCTCCCTGGTAGTCCAAACCCGCATACGGGTACTCCTCAATCACTACAGGAAGCTGGTGCCACTACTCCAACAGATCCTCAGTAAAAAAGTGGCCCACTCTATTGCCACCCTCTCAGATCATCATTTGACACCATTTGTACATCCGGGGCTCCCGTGGTACACAGCCCGATAAGGATGAAGTGTAGGTCCTTTCTCAAAAAAGAAAGCACACAGGAAGGAGCCAAAACAAAAAACAATGCCAAAACTCTTTGACTTGTTCAGCTGACGCCAAACAAACTGCAGATACATTTGGCCCCATGCATAGTACGTGCCACCTATAGCACACTCTACTAGCTAAAGCTTCCCGCCAGAGATCTTGTGGTTCCCCGTGGAACACAAGATACGCTGCAATAAGGTAGCCACCACCCATGTCAACAAATCCTTGATGTCACACATCAGGATATAGGAGCCGCACATGTACGCCATAGCGTAACAGTGCCAATCGCACAACTCCTCCATTGTCTCCCCCTGAGACAACACAGGTGTAAAGTCACCAACCACTCCCAACATAGGGAGCCCAGTAATAAAGTATACATCTGCCAACATAATCTCAATATGCTGGCCCTGAAAGAGGAACACCTCCTCATCAGCATCCCAGAAACTCACCAGTGTTTGCATCAACAAACGCAAGCTCCGCATGAGGGGTATCCTTATAAACTTCAGCA
This sequence comes from Pseudotsuga menziesii, assembly GCA_001517045.1. Classification (NCBI taxonomy): domain Eukaryota; kingdom Viridiplantae; phylum Streptophyta; class Pinopsida; order Pinales; family Pinaceae; genus Pseudotsuga; species Pseudotsuga menziesii. The sequence goes on from LPNX011063078.1 coordinate 405,857, forward strand.
ATCCGCAATGGGCTAATGTATCTCAGACATTCTCATCTCGTAAGGCTACATCCTTGAGACTCTTGCAGTCTCTCTCTCACTACTTGATCTCAGCCATCCTACACAAGCAAAAACCCCGATGTGAGCCACTGCCATCCTAAAAAAAACCTAAAAGAGGCCAAGTCACACCTATTTGGGAAAAATGATCACCCAGGGCGCTCAAAATTTCCCCATAGATGTGACCAGGGTGCACCTTTTCCTTCAAAAGGTGCAACTTGGCTCCATGAAACCCCAAACTACTCATGGGGGGCCTTTGGGTGACCAAATCCAGAAAATAAACCACCAAAAAGATGAGATTCAGTGAGAGCTCTTACCTGCAAGTCGCGGCACTCAAAACCATTGGTTGGATTAAGAGAAATCAGCAAATGCATATTTAGGGCCACCTCTCCAAATCCACAATGAACAGTGACAATGACACCTCATCAAGTGGACCCCACCCTTATATAGGCCCCATTTGACCTAATTTCTTTCGATCGACATAACAGGACCATATAGACTCCGTTTGAGACACCGTTTGCACCATTGGTTTTAGAATTATTCCCTCTATCTCTTTATGAGACCATCATCTCATGTTTAATAAATAATTTTCGGGACCATTTCCCACATGTCACCTTGATTTATGAGCCATGACATGACGATGCGAGTGTCTATGGACCTATACTTGTATCACACTTGCTGATCACTACTCATGCAAGTTTTTGGGCCACCGCCTGTTAAGGAATGCCATTTTTTCCTTTTATTTTGTATTTTAACACATAGTTGTCTTCTTCATCCATCGCACTATATGCAGACTTCTGGACCATTTTCCACAAAACGATTTACTTTTCTTGTATGTATTTGGCATATAAATGCCCCCGGAATTGCACTCACATTGCATGTAGTCAAGTTCGTCCACCACAACACACACACATGCTCTCCTGATCTCTGTCCGAGAGCCACCTCGGTTTGCATGCCTCTGCTGCGATCTATCCCACGCATGTATTGGTATGTTTGAGATCCTTCTGCTCCATCCATACTGCACGGATGAACTTTGTACCTCTGTCCACCGTCTTGACATGGGGCACCGCCTGTGCCACTACAATTGGTTGACCACACTGAAGTTTCGTTTAAGCTATTTTCTGACTCCTTAAAACAATGAAAAGATAGCCAAGCACAGGTGCTTCCTTTCCCGCTCGCTAAAGTATAGGAAAGGGCATCTATATCATCTCATTTACCTCCTTTTGCGGACCATGTAGACCATCAATTGAAAAGGACTTCCTTGGCACACTCAAGCCAAGACCGTTCCCCTCTGCATACTTTTATGCTTTCTCAGGCAGAGGGGCCGCACTTTATGAAAAATCTCACCACAGGTTTTCGTTAAGCTCTTTTCCAGCCTTCTCATCAAGAAAATATTTCCGAGCAAGCTCGGTTTCGTTCATGATCGTAAAAGTATCTGAATGACCGTCCAGTCAGTATAGGTTTAACCTTTTCTGGCTTGATTGGAATACCAACAGTAAAGAAGTCTCTCATCCCCTACAAGATGGGTGATCTCTCCTATGTATACTTTTATCCCTTTTTTGGGCACAGGAGACTACCAATGAAAAAGAGCCCCCACTGGAGTCTTCTTCATGCTTTCAGACTCTCTAAAATTGAAAGCACCATCGAGCATTTACCTTCTCAGGCTCGCCAAAAATCCATGAGATCGTACCATAACGGTGTCCCTAGACACCACCCCACAGAAAAAAGTTTGGCATCATTCCCCCTTTGGGTCACCTTTGTTTAGAGTACTCTACAATGTGTCTTCCTTGGATCCCATCAATATCAAAAGTGTCCACCTCTTCCAAGTATTTCCCATCTGTAGTGACATTCCCGGTATTACAACTATGATCCCATTCCCATGAGTCAAGTTTCATTTGTTGCCTGGTCTGCCCTACCATCATACTCTGAACAAAGGAAGTTTGAGTCCACCACACTCCCCCTACCCCTGTTCAATTATTTCCCTCCCCATCCCCCCCCATTCAATGGGTCAGTCTGCAGATTGTCTCACACCTTTCGGTTATCTCCCTCGCGCTCCTGGTCAAGGAAACATCATTGCCTTGACTAGGGGCGGGTATCCCTCTATCGACGACAACACATATATTCTAGAGGATAGACCTAGAGGTCCCTGTATCCTGGTTTCATTAACCTCATTGATGAGTTCCTTGGACCACTTGAGAGGAGTCCTTAGTGCCTCTCGGGATGGTTGTTTCTCACGTGCTTGACTCCAACTACATCATCGCACCATTGATATTCGTATAGGGTTTGGTCCACACAATACTTGGTTGAAGACCTTGAATGTCACTTGACTCTAGCACATTGATGAGTCTACTAGAGGGACCTAAACAGGTTATGTCCCTTGTGATTTTTGGGTTGCGTTGGAGACAGTGTTCAGAAGCCCCAGCAGTGCTTCTATATAGATTTATGATTGATGAAACATACTTGTACCACAGAGACTCTGACTCTCAATCATCGAGTCCATACAGCTATGTACTGTTACAGATCCAGCAGACTGCCAGTCATGAAGATATAGCATTCCATGAGAATTCCATGGGTCCAATGTACCAGATCATTATTGTATTCAGCCTCACATTGAGGAAACCATTATTGTATCATCAGTTGTATATGATCAGCTCTTGTGTTTTAGAGCATAGATCAAATTATTCTTTTGACATTTTCACGAGCATGGGGATGCCTGCCTCGTCCATATACATGTCACACATTATTTGTATCTCACCCATTGATGGGAATCATATTAATACAAAAACCAAAAGCCACCATGCCCTAGCCCAGGAAGCACCACCTCACCGCAACAAATCCTATGATGTCTATCGTCCATACAATGAGCTCCTACCCTCACACATCAGGGGGCAATCTGTTAACCCAAAAAATCCCTCACTAAGCTCTCTATGACCTACACCACCCAAGGACACCACTCCACAACCCTCCATTAGACCCCCACACCCTAAAAATGCTTAAGGATGAAGAAAAGGGCTTAAAAACCCCAAAAAGGAGCCTAAAATACTCTCCTAGGAGCTAAAGGCCCAAAAAGGGGCTAAAACCCTAAAAGGAGCTAGAATTAGGGTGGAAGGGGCTAAATACCGGACCAAGGGCTTAAAACCCTAAAACCCCAAAAAAGCTATAAAAGGATGGTGGGGGGTCTCTCTCAAAACACTTCTCCCTTGCATACTATTACGCTGTCCATGGATGCCTTGAGACACTTTGTCTCTCAAGCCACCCACATTCCCTCTCCTCCATCTCCATTGAGCCATAGCTCCCCCACCCAAGAGAGGTGCTTCTTCAAGCCAGGGCATGGTGGCCCATTCTAGCCAAAGAGAAGGTATAGCTTGTTCTTTGTTGTATTCGCTTAGTTTGTTCTTTGCTTTCTAATCCATGATTTCATTTGCAGCTTTATTTCCTAACTTGTTTTGTAGGTATTTCGGTTTACTGTAGCTTAATGATTGTTTGTAGGTTATTGGAAGTGGAACCCTAACCTTTGTTTGCATAGGGGTTCTCCATATTTCTCTTCCATCCTTGCTTTTATTTCTGTTCTTTACATTTCGTTTTTCCTTTCAGTCTTTTTCCAAGTAGGAACCTACCCTTCTGTCCTATAGATAGAAGGGAGCCATTCCTTCCCCTGTAGCAAGGAGAAATCCCTGCAACAAACCTAAATTAACACTTATCCTAAGTTATTGACTCTAATATGTGACTTCATCATCAATTGGATCATCCTCCTTCAATCAAGGAGCTTAACAGGGTCTTCTCCTGTAATCGGGGAGCCTAACTGAGTCTCCTCCTTCAATCTAGGAGAAATTATGGGTTGATCTACATGACATATTTTCCCCAATTAGTTAATTGATGGTTGTTTCAACCACTTTTAGTTAAACTAGAGCTAAAAGGTGCCTTCCTCATTAATTAGCCTATTTTTGGTTAATTTTAGTTAGATGGAGTGATTAAAGGCGCCCCCACCTAATTTTGGTGACTCAGTTCAGTGCAATTCAATTCGAATCACCTAACAGAAGTCAGATATGCACCCTCACCTAATGATTGACATGTAGTTGAGTTCTATTTAGTTAGAATCAGTCTAAACCACCTCCGAGTCAGTTAGAGTCAATTAAGGATGATTTAAGTGGTTAATTGATGTGCTGAGTGGTGTCTAACTGACAACTAAGCCACTCTCATGCACTCAATTCGAATTACCTCTCATGGATTCGAATTTTCTGGCTATTAATGCGAGTGTATTGCATTGTAACAATTATCCATATTACTTTTGATTAATGAAATAAATTATACAGCTGCAACTCCTTATTGCACTATTTCATATCATTTTTTGAGTAAAATTGTTTTGTGAAATCTATTGTAAGTTTTTGTCCTGATTTGTAGATTTCTATGCCTTCAATTTTATATGGTATCAGAGCCATGGCAGGTTAAGGAAATTCTTCTACAGGTTTCTTGTTGGATCTTTGAAGAAATTTGAGAAAAATTGCTCAAAACCATTCCAACACTGCACCAGAAGTGGAGAGTTTACCACATAATTCTTGGACAAACTGGCATTGTTGATCAAGCTTGCTTGATTGGATAAGCTAGGTGCGATGCAAACTACAAAAGTGCAGGATTTTCAACCTTAATTTGTTTTTTTTTTGTAATTGCAGGTACAACTTCATATGGATTTGAAATTATCAGTTCCTCTTCTTACTCCATACACAAGATATTCAGAATGGAAATTGAAGACGATTTCATCTCTAAAGGGACAAGGTCTCTATGATGTATCTATTGGACTTGGTAAAGAGTCTTATGAAGATGAGAATGACTGGCTAAATCATGATGATAGATATTTATAATAATATTTTTGGCCCTTTCTCCAAGCTTAGGTTACCTTATTTCTTCTGCTGAATACCCAAAGGATCTCTAGAAAAAATTGGATAGAACCTTTGGCAAGTACAATGAGGATCATTATAGCAATTTGGAGATCACACCCAGCACCACAAGAGTTCTTTGTTCAAAATTATCGGCCTCTATTCTCTCTGATGAAGTTCTTAAAGATGAAGAAGAATCAGAATCTTCCACACAGTCAATTCGAATTGAAGAAAGTTTCCTTGCAGTGACTCCTTCTCCTGCCGCTCCAGAATTTTATGAGATATATGATATCTCATATTCTCATATGGATGATACAAAATAATACATTTGAATCTATGATATTTAATAAAAACTCTCCTTCCATTTTACGCAAATATTCTCCAATAATTCTCCTTTAAATTCTGTGCAAAATTTGCCAGTGATTGCTTCAGAAAGTGAAGAGGAATTCAATTTCTCTCCCTCTATTGTTGCTTCTGGTGTGCAGATAAGTAATACATTGGATATTTTGGAAATACTATCATATTGTAGGAGTGATCCATTCACTCTTATTTATCTATAGCTTCCAGCAAATTCCTACAGGATTGATGCACAAATACTCAGAATTTTGAAGACGGATGAAACTGTGCATCTACCATCTTGGTGGAGCACACTCTTGGATCTGATATGAACCTATTTGGATGTGATATGATCACATTTGGATCTGATCTGATATTAGTTGGTTCAGGTTTTAATTTTCAAGAGCTTTCAATAATGCTTGTAGCTTCTCTCACTAAATTTGCTATGAAAAATCAAGTACCACAAGTCTCCTTCAAAATTGTTGCTGGGGATTTGATGGCATTCCACACTTTTGGATCTGATATGAAATTATTTGGATCTGATATGATCTTATTTGTATATTATATGACATTATTTGGTTCAATTTTTAAGTTCCAAGATCCTTCAGTAATGCTTGTAGCTGGTCTCATCAATTTTGGTGTGACAAATCAAGTACTACAAGTCTTCTTCAAACTTGCTGCTGGGGATTTGATGTTAGTTTCCTCTTATGAGGTTGATGATATTGTATTTTGTGAATAATTGGTTATTTATGAAGATATATCAGATTATGTATCTCAAGCATTTTCTCTCCATAGTCCCAGGGATTCTCTACCTTTGTATTTGATCACATGCCCATCTCCTCACAGAACTAGTAAAGAGGGAGACATTATGCATCCGCTTGGACACTTGCTCCAAACGCTTGGAGCTGATATTACCTCACATGGTTTTCTGTTCAAGGCTGCAATATATCAGTTGCTTGGGTGTTCCTCACATGGTTCAAATTCTCAAGCACTTTTTCTCTCTTATCAGTTGATTTTAGTTGCTCTACATGGGTCTAGTTTTCATCTAGCAGCTGTCTATATTTATGATTTAGTTGAGCATATTATTCTTCTTCCAAAGAGGAAAATTCCTCCAAAATTAATCATTTAGTTTTTATTCATAGGTTCTCATGCATAGTCTTAGGATTCTGCTACACAAAAGAACCAGAATACTGCCTTGTTGCTACACAGTGCTGCAAATTGCCCAGTTAGTTTGAGGGGGGGTATTTTTCCCATGAAGTTTTTCCCCATTTCCTTGGTTGTGTTAAGCAGTTACTTTTGGATTTAATTTGTAATGGGTGACCTTTGGTCTTAGTTTCCAGGGCCCAAGTTATCCAAAGTCATGATTAGAGGGGGGTGTTAGGATAAATAATCCTCCCTTTGGATAAATCAACCTAAATTACCACTTATTCTAAGTTCTTGACTCTAATATGTGACTGCATCATCAACTGGATCATCCTTGTTCAATCAAGGAGCCTAACTGGGTCTTCTCCTTCAATTGGGAGCCTAACCGAGTCTCCCCCTTCAACCTAGGAGCAAATATGGGTTGATCTGCATGACATATGTGCCCCAATCAGTTAACTGATGGTTGTTTCACCTACTTTATTTAAACTAGAGTTACAAAGGCGCCTTCATCATTAATTAGTCCATTTTTGGTTCATTTAATTTAGCTAGAGTGATTAAAATCTCCCTCACCTACTTTTGGTGACTCAGTTTAGTGCAGTTCAGTTGAACTCACCTAACTAAAGTCATATATGTGCCCTCACCTACTGATTGACATGCAATTGAGGTCTATTCAGTTAGACTCAATCTAAACTTCCTCTGATTCAGTTAGAGTCAATTAAGGATGAGTTAAGTGGTTAACTGATGTGCCGAGTGGTGTCTAACTAATAGCTCAGCCACTCTCATGCACTCAATTCAAATTACCTCTCATGGATTTGAATTGTCTAGCTATTAATGTGAGTGTATTGCATTGTCACAATTATCCAGATTACTTTTGATTAATGAAAGCAATTATACAACTACAAATCCTTATTGCACTGTTTCATATCATTTTCTGAGTAAAATTGTTTTGTGAAATATATTGTAAGTTTCTATATTGATTCATAGATTGTTGTGCCTCCAATTTTATAGTGGCCATATGTAGTTTAGTATGCAATAATAGTGTTTATCCAGTGGGAAATAATTTGTGTCCTAGGTGCACATGCCATAAACAAGCGATACACATGGTTATAGATGAAGTCAAAATTGAAGAAGGAGATACCATCTGTAGTGTTTTTGAATGTTATGTAATGCCAACATAATTGCTCCTTATAAGCTATGAAAATTTATTACAAGTTTTGAAATTTTTGTTTATATATTGCCATTTATTTCTTTATCTAACTATGTTGTTGAATGTTAGGAATTGAATCTCGCTTTGGAACCAAGCAAAATATGGGAAGAAAAGTTAGATGAGCATATTATAAACATTGAACCAACCTTATATGGTATAAATATGACTATTGTGAAGAACTATCCCATTGATAGAAGAAATGATGAAAAGATACACACTTTCATGATTAGTTCTTAACTATAAATTAATATTCTTAGTATTTCACTAATTCCTACCTACTAAAACATGTGGTGCCAATTACAGTTGAATTTTGACTCAATGTCCAAACTTGTATATTGTTCATGGCATCTAATGGAGAATATACGGTGAGAAGATTTATTGTCAACGTTTCGAACCAAGCGTGGTTCATCTTCAGGAGAAAGCGATACCTGAAGAGAACTTGTATATTGTTCACGCCATGCCAGGATCATAACAATCTTGAAGATGTTTCATGAAATTCAAAGAATTGCACAAGATTATGACAAGGTTCATCCCACTGGAGGCATGGAGAAAACAAAATTTGTTCAAATTTGGGAGGATAGGGAGAAAATTGGTGTTCCATGTAAGCCAAGAGAACCACACCATCATAAAATCCAACAATACAATGATCTTAACCATGGTAAATCAGATGGATCATCATCAGATAAGATCCTCATTCAACATGAGGGAATTTTAAAGGTTTAATAATTAAGTTAACATATCAATTATTTTTTATGTGGGTCTTAACTAATAATAAACGATGATGTTATTATATTTTGAGTATTGTTGAATGGCTCTCAATGTTATTTACTTTGAACATAAAACTTAGTATTAATTCATATGCATTGAAACTTATCTATTGTTTCTAGGTTATTGAAGGCCTACCAAATGAAGAGAAGAATACAAAGTTGGTGAGGATGTGGAAGTGTTATAAAGAATTCCACATGTTGCAATTGCAAGGGTGTAGAAGGGATGATGTATATGCATATACAAAAAGGTACACTAGTTTCATCATATTATATATATTGAATGGTAGTATCATTTGATTTATGATAAACATTTTTAGCCACTGTAATTGCAGGATTGGATTCCTTGCAAGTGAGTTTCTTTGGTTATGTTATTTTTGTTTAGGATATGAGATTGTTACTTATATGCATGTCCAAGGGGCCCGTGCTCTTGAGATGACACAATCGATTCATCCTTATATGTTGGAACGGTTAATGAATGAAGTAATGGAGCTTAAACATAGAGAAATGAAACATATGAATAACAACCAAGGAGGAAGAAGATGAGTTCATAAGGAGAATAGAAGCACATTTGTACATGATAGAATGTGTCTTGTAAATGAGACAAGATAACCATTTTTCAATCTCGTTATGAGATCAAAAGGTAATTTCCAAAAGTTTAGACAAAGAAGGTTCTTTCCTTCAAATATAAAAGGTAAACTTCATGTTGAATATGACAAGTCAAGAAATCAATTGAATAAAGAAACTGCAACACACTTGGCATCACATTTCCATGATGTCACTTGTCAACACGTGGAACAAATATTTAACTCATGGGAAAAATAGTCTGAGAAATCATTGATTTCACCACCAACAATAAGTTTGTCTTAATTTTAAATGTTATCTTGTCTAGTTTTCATTTTATAGTGTGAGGAGTCATATTACATGTGTTTAATTATTAATATGTACTCACAGTTTAATAACTATCTTCTGAGAACAAAGCCAATCAACAAATATGAAGACGAGGATTATCTGGAATCACAACGCTTCAGAAAGCACAAGGAAGAAAATGGTGTTAAAAAAACAACAACCTGTTTTCCCCTCCAATAGTGAGTATTATATTCGTTCAATTCATTACATATCAACATGTCTTTATCAATCGATTTGATTTGTGGTCGAAGGTACAAATTTTGCTTGAACTCTAACTTTGTCCACCTCACTGATCATAGGAAATGAGCTAGGCCAGAGTGAAGTTGATTATGATACCCTAATGATTATTAATGACAATAACAATAAAAGTTTGGGTGTTTCATCCTCAACAATAGAGGAATTGGAGACCAGTTAAATGTAAGAATTGAATGGAGGAACCACTGTTCATATGCCATTGATGGAATCTATGATTCACAATAGAAGGTGTGTTTCATCCTCGATAAATGGGGTAGATAAAAGTGGTGAAAACAGGAAATTCAAGGGACAACTTTTGGCATCCGAGTGATGGAAGCTAACAATTATATTAAAAATGGTGTTGTTAAACCAAGTAAGAGACACACAAAAAAGAGAAAAGTCCAAAATGATCATAAAGAAACATTGTACGCAAATTGTTGAAGAATAGAACAATCATAATGATATGACATTATTATGGTCTTAATTGATTAAGAAACCTATTTTGATGATATTTTGGAGATTAGATATATTTTGAAGATTGTTGGATATAGTTATGAAAAGTTATAATATTGTATGCACATTTAAGCATTGTATTTACATTTCTCTGTGGAAATAAAAACTTAAAGTTTTATGAGTAAAAAAAGACCATTTACTTGATTTCGTCATTAATTCATTAATCTATTGTGGTGTGTTCTGTTACATGTGTAGTGATAGTTTATTTTACCCCAGAAAAGAGAAGTATAATTATTATTTCATAGAAATGAAATCAAGCACACTTGTCGATTGTTACTGCTGAATTCACCAAGTCATCATAGACAATATATGGAAAATGATAATAAAAGAATTTGGACAGTTGCAAATGCTCTAAAAATTCCCTGAGTGTATAAGAAATGAAATATATTTTCTATCACTCAATAATGTACAACATAATAAATGGAATATATTTTCTATTACTCGCTAATGTACAACAAAAGAAAAAGAAAGACAACTAAAAATGAGCCAGCATTTAGAAAACTCCATCATACAAAAAATGCATTTTTCATTATCTGTCGAAAAATACATATATGCAATGATTTATACACATGTATCATGTTTATGAGATGTCCACAATCCATTTGCTTAAGAAAAAGACAAATATGTATGGTCTCTCTTTCCTTTCGTAGAAGACTCTGATTCTTTAGAAGTTGTAGGAGGCACGTTTTGTAATTAAGTTTCAAGCTCTTTAACTTTCTGTGTACTTTTAAATTTTTTTTTTCATGTAAGACAATATTTTATTCCATCAATCTCTTCAACTTGTGCACATCATTCTTATACTTCTCCGATTCTACTTTTTCCTTACTTACCAATTCTTGTTTTTTATGGTTAAACTGATTGGTAACTTCAGCTAATTCAACTTTTAACTTCTTTATTTTTTTCTCCTGTTCATCTACCCTCAACTCTGTCTCAATGGGAATGACATGAATATCCATCATCACATCAGCTAGACCCAGTAATTCCGTCTGCAAATTAGCAATTGTGGATTTAAGTGTTTGAATTTCCATATTACATCCCAAATGCTGAACTTTTTGGCCGTCCAAGAGTTTTGATTCTAGCTCTCTTATTTTTGCATATTTTCAACCATCTTCTCTTTTATTTATTTATGTAATGATGATGAACTGAACACATCACCTAGATAAAGGCTCATTGAGAAGCATTCCTATAGCATCTTCTCTCGTTTTTTTAAGGACTTCTCTCGCTCTTCTAAGGACATTGTAACTGTAGGAGTTTTTTTCTTTTTACCCTTACCCTTGTCTCCTTTTTCACCCTTACCTTTACACTTACCCTTGTCTCCTTTGGCACCCTTACCTTCAACATCATAACCTTCTATACTTGATGGAATATATTAAACCCACTCATAACTTAGGATAAAATAATTAGTCATTATTTGATTAATTATTCACCCACTAGCATAATTAGTTGGCGTCCACTTGCACCTTAAAGTCAATACATTCCATCTATATCCTAGGAATGATTTATTTCTAATTCTGGGTTGATCTTGACCACCTTTTGACCATCCAGGATTAGTATACAACACTTTCTAGCAGATTTTGCTTTATTCTGCTTTTCCTGCTTTTCTATGGATAAGGTAAATCTAGTCAAACTAGGAAACTGGGTGCTTTTGTTAGCAACCCATCCTTCTTGACTTTTCCTCCATTTTATAGGATTATCATGTTTTTTCCATCTCCTTGGAAACTCACTCATGATTTTTCCAATTCGTGAGGTCCTTGATAGATTTGGGAAGTGCTTTATCCACCTATGGGGGTTTGCTATATTTTGGTAAGTCAGCCTTTTTGAGCTTTATGAGTTTTCTCCATACAACTCGATTTTCCTATGAGGGATGTACTATTTCTGTACACTATTATTCAAAATTATTCAATGGAAGGATACACACCAATATTCATCTCTTCATTCATGTGATTCACTCTCTTTTCTTCTCTCTATTTTTCCTGTGTATGCTTGTGAGAATTCTTAGTAGCAAGATCTATTTCCTGTGCTTCTTCTTAGAATCATTTCCCATAGCATTGATCTATTATTTATACATGGTATCAGAGCTACAGGGAGCACAAACTTTTCATCTCCTACATGGTATTAGAGCAGCAAGGTTGATGATCAAGTTCTACAGAGTTTAGGAGCACATCCAGTCTCCCATCCCTCTTTGAAGAAGATATTGTCTAGCTTACAATATTTTCTCCTAGTTTGTTTTTTAGGTTGTAGATAGCATATCCTAGATCATATCAACAACTTCAATATGGATTCAAAAGTTCCTCTACTATCTCCTTTCAACTATGCTGATTGGAAGCCAAAGATGAGCGCATACTTGAAGATGCAATGTCTCTTTGATGTCTCCATTGGTGAATTGAGTGAACCTGAGTCTTATGAAGATAAGGTTGATTGGATAAATAATTGTGATCAAGCTTATGGAATTATGTGTTTGGGAATGTCTCCAATCATCTCATAGATTCTGCTGAGTATCCATTTGAGCTTTGCCAAATTTTGGACAAAGCTTTTGGTTTGCTGGAAATAAAAGATGAAGCATGTAGAGAACCTATCATCTCCTCTTGTTATCTATCTCAGTATTTATTGGAATCTAAATTATCTGATGAATTTGATCATGATTAAGAAGTTTCTCATACATTTCATGTTGCTGCTACTTTCCTTGATTCGAATGCTTCCTCCTTCAATGAAGAAGCAAATATTGAAGAGCCATCTTTTTCTGTGTCTCTTGAAGGTGATTTTTCTTCTTGTGATACTATTGATGAAAAATAAGTGACATATGGAGATTCTATTGATATTTACGATGATACTATAACCCATTAATTTTTCTCTAAATCTCCTACATTTCTGAGATCTATGTGCTAGATCCTTCACACGTTGTGCATACCTCTCTCATTGATGGTGCGTGACCCAGTGATTTCCAGGATGTTTTCTTAACCAAATCAAGACTTATTTGTGTCATACCACTTACCTTAATTTATATCATGTGATTCATCATCTACTCCTATTTTCTTGGCATCAATACTTAGGACCTCCTTGAAGATTGTGAACATCTCATTCTTTCCTCCTTTCATACAGAGGATTCATTACCAATGTATTCCCATGAGTCTACTGATATGCTTATATGTGATCCTTTGGATTATGATTTAGAATAATATTTTCAGGTTGATACACATATCATACCACCATCCATACCATCTACCATACCTCTGAATAATCCTAAGACTATACAAATCCCAAGTTCACTAGTTGATTCCTCCTTGCTCTCTTATGCAACGTTACTTATATTACATGGTTTGAAGTCTTTCATATCTTTCAGTGGTTGGTTATCCATGAAATTAGTCATATTTGGACTGATATTAAATATGTTTGGATCTGTTCTAAACACTTATGGTTCAGATATTATGCCCATCCATCATTCAGATTTTTACAGCTATTAGTTTTCCCCAGTTGCTCATAATTTTCCTAGTCTATCCCTATATCCTCATTGAGCCACTGAAGCCTTTGTCTTTGCTGTTCCATATGCTAATGTTTCTAATTTATCATAGTTTTATCAGCCTCATATCAGATCTGGAAAGGTGCTACATCATATTGGAATATTGACATGTGATTCACATCACAATTTGTCAGTTATTCAGGGAATTGGGTGTGAAATAAATTGTCTTAATTTTCGTACTCTTTGGAAAGGAGTATGCAAAGATATATTTTCCATTTCAGATTATGTTTGCAGATCATATTTTTACAGCAAAAAGAAGCATTCATATAATTCTCCTACTTCATCAGTTGATGAGATACAAGGAGTCTCTCCTCTTCCTTCTTGCAGGTTCTACACTCTAGCGCATGATCATGGAGTTCATGATTTCTTCAACAAGTATTCCATAAAAAAGAAGTTCATTCAGCTCATTCAAGTGAATATAAGGATATGTTGAAGACATATTATTTCAAAATTTTGTGCCTTTCCTGTCTTGAGGGAGGATTTTCCCCATGTGGCTTTGCCTCTTTCCTCACTTTTCTGGACATAATAATTGTTAAAGGGTGACCATAGCCTTGTTGTTGGGCCCTATATGCATCCATATGCATCCATATTTTTTGTCATACCATCATAAAGTCAGACTTATAGGGGGGTATTGGAATATATTAAACCCACTCATAACTTAGGATAAAATAATTAATCATTATTTGATTAATTATTCACCGACTAGCTTAATTAGTTGGCATCCACTTGCACCTTAAAGTAAATACATGCCATCTATATTCTAGGAATGATTTATTTCTAATTTTGGGTTGATCTTGACCACCTTTTGACCATCCAGAATTAGTATACAACACTTTACAGCAGATTCTGCTTTATTATGCTTTACCTACTTTTCTATGGATAAGGTAAAGCTAGTCAAACTAGGAAATTGGCTGCTTTTGTTTCCAACCCATCCTTCATGAATTTTCCTCCATTTTATAGGATTAGCATGTTTTTTCCATCTCCTTGACAAATCACTCATGATTTTTCCAATTTGTAAGGTCCTTGAAATATTTGGGAAGTGCTTTAGCCACCTATGGGGGTTTGCTATATTTTGGTAAGTCATCCTTTTTGAGATTTATGAGTTGTCTCCATACAACTTGATTTTCCTATGAGGGATGTAATATTTATGTACACTATTATTCATCATTATTCAATGGAAGGATACACACCAATATCCATCTCTTCATTCATGTGATTCACTCTCTTTTCTTCTCTATATTTTTCCTGTGTATGCTTGCGAGAATTCTTAGTAGCAAGATCTATTTCCTGTGCTTCTTCTTAGCATCATTGTTCATAGCATGGATCTATTATTTCTACAATAATTTCAATTTGTTTTCCTCTCCCTTATTTTTTAAGTTCCAGTGTTTCAAAGATCCTTTCTAATCTTTTGCTTCTTAACTTCTCAACTTGCTTAGAAATGTTTTTTCTCAAACTGTAAATTAATGATTCTAATTCTCCAACTTTTTGTTCATGGAATTCCATGCAATCTTTCATCTTCAGTTGATATTATTCTATTAAGTCTTCCTTTTCTTTCAATTTATTCTCCAATACCTTTACACAACCCATTTTTGTCCTTATTGGTGGTATATTGAAAACACGTGGTATTTTTTCTAATCTTCTCTAAGTTTATTTTGTTCAAATTTTGCTTTTTCTAAAGCCTCTCTAAACATAAAACTCATTGAATCAAATTCTTTGGATAATTATGCAAACATTACTTCTTTTCCTTTTATAATTCCGTTCACTTTGAATTGATTATCCACAAATGTATTTGCAACCTTGGTATCTGTTTGAGGCATTCTATAATATTATTATATTTTATCAGGCACTCTTCCTCCAAATTGCCTATAGAAGAAGCTTTTTCCTTGAAATGATTCATTTTATCTATAGGATGAACACAAATCTATTGTCAAAATATATGATGGAATGTCTAAATGCATAGTGGAGTCCCTTGAATCAAATTTGACAAAACAATCATATTCAATTTGCGTTTGTTTTTGAGAAATTCTATCAAGAACCTCTCGAGGAATGAAAAAGTCTGCAATAGTTTTTTCCATTTCACTACTCATCACCTCCTTCCAATGACCTCCATCTACATGTCCATGTAGCTCCTTTAAATCTGTGGCAGCATGGACTACATCAATGGTGACAAAATCAGGAGACTATACTGGTTATTCCTCATGGTGGTTAGGAGATTGTATTGCCATTATTTATTATGTTTCAAAGACCGTACTTGTATTTCGTCATGGTGCTCATGAGATTGTATTGGCAATTCCTCATTCTGCTCAGGATATTGTATTGGAAATTCATTATTATTTTTCCTGCTATTATATATCCTATAGTTTGTTTCATGAACATGTGGTTTTGGCCAATATTTATTTTCATGCTGATTGATATCACCAATATTTGTTCTAATAACATGGGATTGACATAATTCAATTATTTTTTGAAGTATTCCTGGGAAACTAAATTTAAAATTATTCAATTGGATCTCTTGCAAGGCGTGTGCAAGGCAGAGTGTATTTTCTTAACCAATAGATAAGGAATATATACAAGTCTATCTTCAACCCAATGTATGAATACCCTCGTACATTCACTCGAAATGTACTTCCTGTGATGGTTTAAAATCATCCTAAGGACAATCTGAATCAATGTTTTGTATATTTCAGGAGGGACATCCTGCATTCCAAAACCATTCCCTAGAACTGATACTTTTTGCTCACAAATTTTATTGGCCATCTTGTTCTTCTCCAGTTTGGGGGTTTTCCAAGAGCTAAAAATATTTCCTCCTATGTGTGGAATTTTTGTTCCTTGGGAAACCACATCAGGGTTGAGATATACCATCTTCACAATTCCATATTCCCAACATCATAATTTAAAATTGCCTTGTCTATCATCTCTTTATCAAACCTTAACATTCCAAACAAAAATTTAAACACTTCTTCTTTCCTCGGGATAGTTTCCATACCTAATGGCCAATTCTTTTCATCTCTCCATGCATCGGTACACTCCTAGAATTTTTTGACTATGAACCTATCATTTGTTGATGCCCATGTTTCAATTGTAGTAGCATAAGAGGATTCCCTTGTTTCAACTGCGCTCGTGGCAGAGGACACCCCTGTTTCAAGTGTGACCATGGTTTTCTAGTTTCGAAGTAGAACTTATGCATGCAGACTGTATTTTAGGCTCAAACAAATTTTGTACGCAGAATGTGTTTCATAAACATAACATAGGCTCGATGTAGTAGACTTACAAGTATTTCCAAGTCATAATTCATGACTTGGGCATGCAGGTTTCCATGGGTTGAAATCCAAATGTTTATATTTTTTAAGGCCTTGGGCTTGGAGGGAATTTTATAAATGAGTCGTACTTTGAAAATGAGACATGAGGCACGGTTTTGGTCAAAAAACATAAAAAAATATAGACATAAGCTATCACTTTTTTTAAACAAGTATATATCCATATTAAACCCAGATCTACCAAGCACCGAGAGGGATCCAATTTCTTGAGGTGTAAATTTGTATTATCTTAATATTTTTACATGTTAATAAAAAATTTCACCTCACGAAATTGGATCCCTCGATTGCTGGTTTTAAGTTTTAATTTTTTATTTAATTGGCCAAGATTGATTTTTTAATCATTTTTATTTTATGAGTCGACATGAATTTTTTTATTTCTTTCTTTTTTTTTTTTAATGTTATATTACATTATATTATGTGACAACATCTCCCCCTTACTGTGCTGTAGAGAACCTTGATTCTGTCGGTGTAATGAAACATATACCAATCATGGCATGCGTTTTTCTAAACCCACTCACGTAGTTTTGTAACTTGTTTGAATAATGAGCTTGGATTTTTGAAGAAATTAATACAAATTCTACATTCTTGCTAAAGTTTCCAAAAGGAACGCCTGTATGCATTTGAAAAAATGAGCCAATTATCAAGTAAGTAAATCATCCACCTGCAAGGTTATGTTTTTAGAATAATTTATCCCTCACTGGTGATAAATGGTGGGCATTTTCCTAAGTCCATTTAGGCTATATTTATGTGTAAAACATGTTGAATGGCTATTTTGGCAGGCCAATATATTCGTGAAGTGCATTAATCATCCACCTACATGATGGTTCCTTCATAACAAATTTCTCTCTCTTATGTAGGAAATGGAGAGCATTTTTCCAAGGCCACATGGGATAATTTTTTTGTACTCATCAAATTTTTCCAATGAGGGCATTTTCTGGCATGGTGCAAAATATGATAAGGGCTGTTTTGGAAGGCCAATATTTTATTAATGATATACGTTTTTTCAAAACTGTGAAAATTATTAAGTACGTAAATTATCCACCTCCATGCTAATGTTTTCAGAATAATTTTATTCCTCACTGGTGAGAAATGATGGTCATTTTCCTAAGGCCATTTAGGCTATATGTAGGTGCAAAAAAAGGATGAATGGCTGTTTTGGTAGGCCAATATATTCTTAACCAGAGACTCTTATCAAAATTGAGTCAATGGTGAAGTGCATTATTCATCCACCTATAGGATGGTGCCTTCATAATTTTTTTTTCTCTCTCGGGTAGGAAATGGGGGGCATTTTCCTAAGGCCACTTGGGCCAATTTTTCAATACTTCCCAAATTTTGCCAATGAGGGCATTTTCTGGCATGGTGCAAAACAGTTTGAGTAGTTGTTTTGGAAAGACAATATTTTCTTAACCATAGATTTTTTTTCAAAATTAACCCAATGGTCAAGTGGATAAATCATCCACCTTCAAGCTTATGTTTTCATAATAATTTTATCCCTCACTAGTGAGAAATGGTGGGCATTTTCTTAAGGCCATCTAGGCCAGATTTAGGTGCAAAATAGGATTAATGGCTGTTTTAGCAGGAAAATATATTCTTTAACATATAATTTTTATCATAATTAAGTCAATGGTGAAGTTCATTAATCATCCACCTACATGCTCATGCCTTCATAACACTTTTCTCTCTCATAGGTAGGAAATGGCGGGCATTTTCCCAAGGCCACTTAAGCCAGTTTTTCAATACTAATCAAATTTTACCAATGAGGGCATTTTTTGGCATTGTACAAAACATGATGAGTGGTTGTTTTGGCAGGCCAATATTTTCTTGAACTTATATTTTTTTTAAAAACTGAGCCAATGGTCAAGTGCGTAAATCATCCACCTGCAAGCTTGTGTTTTCAGAATAATTTTATCCCTCACTGGTGAGAAATGGTGGGTGTTTTCCTAAGGCCATTTAGGCCAGATTTAGGTGCAAAACAGGCTGAATGGTTGTTTTGGCAGGCCAATATATTCTTTACTAGAGACTTTTTTTATCAAATTTGAGTCAATGGTGAAGCACATTAATCATCCAACTAAAGGATGGTGCCTTCATAATAATTTTCTCTATCTCAGGGAGGAAATGGAAGGCATTTTCCCAAGGAAAATTGGGCCATATTTTCAATGCAATTTTTTTCTTCCAATGGGGGCATTTTCTGGAATGGTGCAAAATAGGTTGATTGGTTGTTTTGGCAGGCCATTATCTTCTTGAGCAGAGATATTTTTTTAAGAAGGAGTCAATGGTCAAGTTCATAAATCATCCATATAAAAGATGACGCTTTCATAAATTTCTTATCCCTCATAGTTGAAACATGGCAAGCATTTTCCTAAGGCCATTTAGGCTAGATTTAGGTGCAAACCAGGCTAAATGGCTATTTGGGTGGCCAATATATTCTTTACTAGAGATTGTTTATCAAATTTGAGTCAATAGTGAAGCACATTAATCATCCACCTACAGGATGGTTCCTTCATAATAATTTTCTTTCTCTTAGGGAGGAAATGGCAGGCATTTTCCTAAGACCTTTTGCGCCAGTTTTTCAATACTTCACCAATTTCACCAATGGCAATCATTTTCTGGCATGGAACAAAACATGTTGATTGGATGTTTTGGAAGGCCATTATATTCTTGGACATATATTTTTTTATCAAGAATGAGTCAACGATCAAGTGCGTAAATCCTCCACTTGAAAGATGATGCTCTTAGAATTTTTTGATCCCTCACAGGTGAGAAATGACATGCATTTTCCTAAGTCCATTTAGGCTAGTTTTAGGTGCAAAACATGCGGAGTGGTTGTTTTGGCAGGACAATATATTCTTGACCGGATACTTGTTTCCAAAATTGATACTATATTTAAGTGCATGAGCCATCCACCTCCAGGATGGTTCTTTCAGAATACTTTTCTCTCTCTTAGTGATGAAATGATAATAATTTTCCCATAGCCACTTGAGCCGGTTTTTTAGTACTTAGCCATTTTCGTTAATGACAATTACTGATCCAAATTTCTTGGCATTTGCAAACATGAAATGAAAATACGAAAATATAAAATAATAGAGAATAATGAAACTCACATTTTCCAAGTTGAATCACTCAAACATGCCAAATATTGACTCGAATGTGTGAATTTTGGTGAACTAGGGAATATTTTCAGTATTTTTACACAATAGAAATTTTTAGGATAAAATTGAAAATATTGAATAGTGGAGTAGTGAATATCATGTTCAACTTGAATCACTCAATTTGACTATGTAGCGTTCTTACTAGCACATGAAGAATGTTTTTATTGTTGTGTTAGATTAAATAATGTGAATTTAGTCACTGGATAAAAATGTAAAAAATCGTTCAATTGTTTCCTCAAAAAAAAAAATTATATTTCAAGGAGAAATGTAATACATTCTTCAACAATCTCTACATTGGTATGTGAAAAGACCCCAAGATTCTTCAACAGACTGAAAGTCCAAAATAATAAACACATTTGATCCTAGAGCAACTAGTAACGTATAAAACCAAAGTGCATATACACATAAATTGCACTCCATGTAACTGTCAAAAAGAAATATTGTGTACAAAACTAAATACTAAGAAGGAAGAAAAACTATTTAGAACATTCCAGAGTTAATTTAATATGGTTTTCCCCACAAAGATGAATAAAATACCACTTTTGTAAGGTTTTTATTTTTGGAAATTTCTACTCTACGTTTTCTATAAGTGCAGATCCTCATAGGGCATGTTTTGATGATCATAGAAGACAATACAAAACCATCTTATCCATATCCCACATGCTACAAAATGTATATTATCATTTCAAACATTCATATTTCATATATAAAGAAAAAAATCATTGAAAAGAAAAAGAATTTATAACATAACATTAAAATACCAGAAACAATTGAATGCAAGAAATAAATAATTCATATATACTAAATGATATAATTCACCATACATATTACACAAAACCATATAAAAATTTATTAATTAAAGGAAAAATGTTTACAAGTCCAAATGGAGTACACCAGTCCTCATCCCTAATCCATAACACTAATGGAAATGATCCCATTGGTGTGAATCCCATGAAAAATGTACTCGTACATGAGGTTGTAGGATATTATACAAATAACGAAATCTAAATTTTGGTCCCACTCTCCATTTACCAAGAGGTTGAGTTTGATCACTAGAGCCTAAAGTTGGATGATATCTATTAGGAAATGTTGGCCATGTATAGAAAAATGTCTCCTTAAGATTCTTATATCCTTCTGTGCTGAACTCTAGAGAATTATTCTTCTTTACAATCCCAAGAGGTACATAATGCATTGCAATTAGTTCAAAAGTAACCATGAAAATTTCATCTGAACAAGGAATTTCCATGTAAGATTCACTGCGTATAATGTCTCGAGACCTTATGTGATTGAAAACTTTGTAGGAAAGAAGATGAATATTGTGACAATGTAATCGATTGGGCTGCAATACTCTGATATATGATGACAATACATTATGTGATCCATATTCTATAGAGGCAGCTAATCTAGCAGTCACAACTTCATTGTCACCTTTTGTTGCAAGAAGTTGAAAAGTGGCGTGCTTATCATTATTCGTAGCAATAAAATGAAAAAAACAAGATTCCCCTTTTCGACTTCTAGTGTCCCACATTTTAATAGAGCCCAGAATAAGTAAAAGATCAACAATGCATAAAACACAACATAATATAACATTAGATACTCTAAATGTTTTTTTCCTATATGAGTTGAATAACATATATTAAAAGATACACATGTATACTCACCATCAATTATTTCAGTTGGTATCAACATACCTTGTTTTGTGTAAAACACCTAATGTGGACAAATTTACACCTTCAAGAATATAGTGGCCTCTACCATAAACATCTACATGATTTTAAAATATTCTTACCAAACAAAATGTGCCACCAGTTGAAACATATTCTAAACAATCCAACACTTCTACATGATATGGAATTTTCAATGACTCATCTTCAGACATTCCAGACAATTTTTCATAATAAATACAGACATAGATGCCTTCCTTTATGGTAAAATCAAATGGATTTGTGTTGTGCACCAATAAACCATCCATTTGAATGAATTTATTTCTATCAATCTTCACAAAATGACCATTTTGAGTCAGTAAGGGAGTCACATCTGAACAAGATCCCATATAAAACCCTCGCTTGATGACCGCATTGGAGTGTTTTTATGATTTTCATCTAGCCCACTTGAAGATAATTGTGTTTTTATTTCACAAAGTGAAGGATGGTGCAACATAAGCATTCCACTTTCATATCCATACACCATTTGAAAAGAAAGAACATCATACATAGTATGTGTCCATGTGCCATTGGTACTAACAATCTAAAGAATTGGATAATCACCACAAGGATCCAACATTGTCAACTCTACATTTCTTGTATGTGACTCATCTATAACTTTGCATATAATTATTTGTTCTAAACCATTTTCTCCTTTAAGAATACCATTTGTATCAAAGTTTGGAGCCTTTCCCTTAACATATTACAGAGTTGAATGAACTCAGAGTTGATAAGGTATTTCCCTATAATTAGGTTGGTTCTCAACATCATTACTGTTGTTTAAATCATCCTCACTCCAACAATCAGCTTTTGCAAGTCTATATAATTTCTGTTACTTGTGTTGCTTTATAGACAATTGTTGCTTCATTTTTCGTCTCTTTTCTCATTCAACATCCTCTTCAACAAGTATTTGAAAAGCTTATTCCACAAAATTTGGAGGAAATTCCTTCCATTTTTTATGTGGGAACGGATCAGGGTCTGTATTGAACATGATCAAATTTATTAAAAGTAAAATTCTGCAATCATGACAGGAAGTCAAAATGGCCTACATAGGTTACACATGATCTCTTAATTGGAAAGAAAGAGTGAAAAAATAGTGTATTTATAAATGAATAATATAAACACTACATAAATTCTAACCTTTCGTAAAAACCTTCGATCTCTTTTCTCCTTCCAACCAAGCTTTTAGATTCTCATCCAGATGGTCCAAACTGATTTTTGTAGCAACTAATAAAGGGTAAAATTAATTACTCTACATATACAGTATCTGATAAATAATTTTCTAGACTACTTAAATACAAAAATTGAATAGGGGTGGCATGTGAGGGAGGGGTTATCTTTGACCTATGTGGAAATATGATCTATTCATATGCTTGGGGATTGGAAAAAAAATGTATAATCAACCATAATGGATTGTCTTTGGGGACTCTTGAATTGTCATCAATAGAATGTAAAACATTCAGGAAAGGAGAAATATTGATGTTGGGAGAATACATAAAAGAGTCTTATCCTTAATATTAGTATTGGAATTGGTAGGATTTTATCATATAAATAGAAACGACAATCAATTAGTCGATAAGCAGTCCATTGCTACACTAGTTGATGATCATAAAAAGTAAAAAAAATATCGTCAGTCCATCTTTATACCATCAATTTTTTTCACAATATTTCAATGCAATCAATTTTGGTTTGATCATAGACCTGTTGATGGGTTCGTAGATTTTGTTCAAGCAGGGTAAGAATATAAATTTTTTTAAGCACAAAAAACTAGAAAAATATTACGAGTTGTATCTCTACACCATTGATTTTTCTTAGAGGATTGCAATGCGATCCGATTTGGTTTGATCAGATAGATGATGCGCCGAATCAATTGGTTGATAAGTAGTCCATCACTACACCAATCGATTAACACAAAAAGTAAAAAAATATTGTTAGTCGATCACTATACCATCGATTTTTTTCATAAGATTTAAACACAATCAATTTTGGTTTGATCACAGATCTGTTGATGGGTTCGTATATTTTGTTTAGATAGGGTAAGAATGTAAAATTTTTAAAGAACAAAAAATTAAAAAAATACCTACTAGTCGTATCACTACACCATCTATTTTCTCATAGGATTTCAATGCGGTCCAGTTTGGTTTGGTCAGAGAGCTGATGCATTGACGAGTTCACATATTTCATTCAAGCATGGTAAGATCTAAAACAAGAAACGAGTTCACATATTTTGTTCAGGGTAAGATATAAAACAAAATATGTAAATTTTTAAGCAATAGAGGGTTCCTTTGTAATGCATATTTTGTAAGCAATATATGTTCCTCTGTACTTACAATAAGATTTGAAACATAAAACAAATTTGAAAAGATACAACCTAGGGCACAAAAATCTAGGAAAAAAATTATTCTTACCAATTGATCACGATAGCATCAATTTTCCTGAGAGGATTTCAACAAAATACGATTTGGTTTGATCATAGACCTAGTGTGTTGACAGGCTCATAGATTTCGTTCAAGTAGGGTAGATTCAAAAAAGACAAAATTTGATTGGAAACATATTTTGGGTTTGGGTAAATCGAATATTTGGGGAAAATTGAAAAATATGAGATTGTAGGTATTTTTCCATTGTTACCCGCTTTCGAAAATTTTGAATTAACCCCACATTGAATCGTGTGCCAAAATCCACATTGTTTCTTATGCAACATATTTTTTTTAGGGTGAAGTAAGGGTTTGAATAAATACTTGGTTAGTGATGTTAATTAGCTTTTAATTATTTTCTTATTTAGGATACATTTTAGGGGTGATAATATATGTTTATATTTAACACTTCTAAAATGTTGTTTGAGGGTCTTGTGGGGTTTACATGACTTTTTATATATATTTTAATTAGGGGTTTTACGATGCTATCAACAATGCCATGGATGAAGGGCAAGGAAATGAAAGAATGAGTACTGGGAGGAATCCTAGGGGAATGAGGTTAAGGATGGATAACTTGGCGAAAGGCTTATTTATGAGATGGTGAGGGTATCTATAGGAAGGGATTTAGTGAGGTGGGATCTTTCTTAGCTTAGATGGAGAGGATCAGAGATTCAGATGGCTCTAGTAACCAGAGATTTTAGGACAACATATTTTTGAGCAGGATGGAGGTGGGATTGTACATGGAGATACTTATCGTATCCCCCCCCTTTCATAATTAATCTCGTCTTTTCATATCTTATTTAATTTATAGCCTTATTTTTCTTCATTCTACTTTTGACGAAATCTATCTTTTCAATTTACCTCCTGTATCTTCTAATTTAGATGGTCTAAATTTTCCTTTCCCTCCCAAATCTCATGAGCATACATTGTTCACTTATCACTCCCTAAAAATTTGATTGCCGTTCATTGTAAAATCATCATAAATTGTAAATTACTATGATACAAGTAACCCTTATAACTTATTTGACAGAATCAAAGAAAAATTACACAATCCCCTTATAATACCATATAAATCCTTACACCTTAAAAAACCAATTACTTACAATTTGCAAAATGTGAATCCCGTCATAACTCATTTACAATTTAGAATTCATGTGATTATAGGAAAACTCAATATTAAGAAAAGAAAATGGGATAAGAGCAAACATCAATACATAAGGAGTATATAGGGAAAGGTCCTTAAGGCACGCTTATCTCTCTTGTGGAGATTGAGTGAAAGATGAAGTGATCTTACAAAATAATTATGAGCAGCGTTGATTGTAAAGAGGATTATTTTTTGGGTAAAAAGGAAAAAATTTCTTTAACCACTTTCTTGTGAACTTGATCAGATGAAGACAATCAAATTTTTGGATTCAATCACATCCCATTAAATTTTTTAGGTCAAAAGGAAAAAATTGCTTTAGCCACTTTCTTGTGAACTTGATCAAATGAAGACAATGAGATTTTTGGATTCAATCACATCCAAATGTAATGGGGAGATACAGGTTGAGAAAAATACCATTTTAATAATTTCCATTTATGCACATGTTGAGAAAAATTTAAAATATATAACACAAAAATAAAAATGCCTTACATATAATTTAAAAGCAACAAAGAGCTTCTCATTCACTTAAGTCTTATAATACCGAATTATAGGTCACCATTATAGGTTCTCTTTGATATCTCATTGAATCCGAACAATCTTCAGCCTCTTAATTAAGGCATATAGGTGTCAATATTTTCTTTGAACATCGCCATCATCACCAAAATATGCAACGTCCTTTCATTGGTAGGTAGAAGGTGGGGAATTTTATTATGGCAATCATAAGGAATATCTTCAACTAATCTCCAAATATTTTTTTTCTTGAACAACCTCAAGATCTCATTGTGGTTCGAACCTTGAAAATAAACAATACCTCGTGCATGTTGAATACTTGATCGCACCACCATGAAATACCCATAAAACTGAAATATTGCTTTGATACCACTTGATAACAATAAAAAAAGAAATACAACTAATCTCCAAATATTTTTTTTCTTGAACAACCTCAAGATCTCATTGTGGTTCGAACCTTGAAAATAAACAATACCTCGTGCATGTTGAATACTTGATCGCACCACCATGAAATACCCATAAAACTGAAATATTGCTTTGATACCACTTGATAACAATAAAAAAAGAAATACAGAACAAGAAAATAAAGAAATTCAGGAAGTAACAGAAAAGGAAAGAGTCGAATTGATCTTGTATTCACACAAAAATAATGCATTTATAGTATATTTACCCTTAACCATCTATATCTGTCCACCACACAATGGTCCCTTTAATTAAGTGCATAATAACTTAGATAGACACTATATCCCAAGATGCACATTAGGTGGTACAAGACTTGGGATTAAAAGAATAATGCTAACATATGTGAGCATAAACATTTATATAATCATTGTAGAGAGTAGTGTTATGCCAATCAATGAAATATACCATTAAAATAAGGTATGTGGAAACAAAAATCGTACGAAGTTTAAAAAGTAAAAAATGAAGTGGTAGATTTCCCAAACACATAATTATCCATTAGATACTTGAATTAAATAAATATACTATCATACTATAATTACAATAAACACAATGTTATAAATGTAAGATGAGTCCACTTCTAAGCTACGGAAAACAACTTTACTTGTGAAAGACAATATCAATGCCTAAGAGACACATAGCATTTAAATTTAGGATGAGAGTCTATACTTGAATTGAAATAAAGGATAAGTATATAATTATGTGCATATCATGTCTCAATTTCCTCTATACATGCAATTAAATAAATAACCACTCAATAAAGAATAAATATTTTAACAATTTGTTTTTCTTGGAATACAATTTACGATGAATCTTTTAAGCACTTTCCCTCACTTCAACGATGATATCTAGTTCCATGCACCTCTCCTTGAGGGAATCAAAGATATTTGAACCCACAACCTCCCCTACATTAGGGAAGAGATCTCATGTATAGATCACGACAACTTGAGATAATCCTCAACACTAAATAGAGATTCAAAGAACTTACAAGCTCATTAATTGAATTACTAAAAATAGTATTTATATTAAACAAAAATAATACATATATTAAGTTTTGATATGTTAAAAAAGTTAGCGGTTGAGGAGATATTATTTAGTCAACACATGTGTTTTTAGTGGAGATTTTTCATTTATTATATTGAGTAGTCTAGTCATGATAAGTAGTTGAGTTCTCAACATTAAATGTCATTAAGTATGTTGATTAGGTTAACTTTAACAAGTGGTTGAATAACTAGTAGTGATCTTATAAATAAAATGACGAACAAAGGTGATGGTGTTGTATGTTTTCCCCTGGAAAACAAAGGTGATGGTGTAGTATGTTTTCCCCATATTTTTGTATTTATTCATTTGGGTAACAAATATTGCTTGAATTTTCTTCATTCACCATAGTTGGAATGCATCCATTTTTTTATAGCATAAAGATCCTAAAGGAAAAAAAGTGTAGATTACAACTATTTTCTTTATACCTAAACATATAAGAAATATCCTTTGCTTGGTAGATTGTTGGAACCTTCAACACTTGTACTCTATGCTTTCTTCTGAGGCCTACTCCTGAATGGATCACATCCTATTATTTTTAACAATCTATAGCATTTCAACTCAATGGTCCCCTATATATCTCTATTATTTTTTAGTATTTCTATCTATCTTGTGACCTCGAGATTCTACTCCTACACTAACTACATCACATGGAACTAGAATTGGATTTTTTTTTGTAGATTCAATGACTCCCGCAATAAAAAAAAAAATGTATCCTCAAACTCCCATATCTACAACTTGATGTATTTAAATTTAGGAAGACATATTGTTTTATTCTCAACCTAATAACACTCTCTATAGAAACTGTCACATCCCCTCCCCTCTAATCGCCGAGAGAGGACGCGACTACACGACTGCTACTGTCAAAATGGGCAATCTAGCCCCATGAACATAACATAAAATGCATTGAACATAAAATTATACATATACATATGCATAATGCAATATACAACGGAAGCAATTACATTTCAACACATGTTCATAATAATTTATAAAACAAATACATTACATAGATTAAACACAAGAATATACTTATCTTGAGAAGAATATCCCTCGAAACTAGCTATGTCGCTACAACATTCCACCCAACCATAGGTCAATGTTCTCATGAATCTCTCAACACCACCGCCACCCTTGAGCCAAGCATGATTTCCACAAGGAACTAGGGAACAACAGGCTCACACATAGCCAAATACACATCAAATTCATCCAAGCCACTCTACAAATGGGTTTATCATGCTGCTAAGGTAGTGGGAAGGTAGAATTGCTAAGCTAGTGAGCTCAACCATTGAGCTATGGACACCTACACCATATTTGTCTTGGTCTCCACAATACCTACACACCCAACACAAGGAAGCATTCCCTTATTTTCTTCACAGTACCTCAGGATATGCCTTCCCTTCCAGTGCTCTTCAGGGTGTGCATGGAAAGATAACCAATCCCTATTGATCTTTCTATGAGGTTCCTTTCTGCACTAGGTTTATAAATCCAATTCTGGTCTCTTCCACTCCTAACGGTTCAGACCAAAGAAAGGATTTACATAACAACAAAAAACAAGTGCTAGGTATGGACAAAAACATCCTGGGAACCAAAATCGAAATTCGTAAATGGGGAAACAACCCTAGGTGAGAAATACGAATTTGAAAACTGTTCATGGGAATTACGGGAGAAAAACGACCTCAACAAACACCCAAAAATGTGAGTCTCCTCTCCAATTCATTGTGCAACACAAAAATGGATTTCTGGGCATGGAGAAAATGAGGAAACGATATAAAAACGTGAATCTCTGCTTCCCAATCACTCAACAATACAAAAACGAGTTTTTCTAGTCATGGAAATGAAGATAATTGCAGAAAACATGAAGGAGAGAGCCCAACAAGCTTCATTTGCGAGAGGAAATGGAGGACATGATTAAATAATGGGATGGGCATCAATTTATGAGAATTTACTTGCCCCATAAGTCAAAACACAATTTCCAAAAATGGGTGGCTTCCCTAATTCGAAATTGATTGCCATACTCTTCCCACCCTAAGGCATTAATACCCCAACCAATTTATGGAAGAAATAAATGATTGGGAACAAAAGACAAAGTGGGTAGTTGACAACTTTATGGGTTTTCCCCTTGACATTTACCTCAACACTATTGGATCATGAGTTTAAATGTTTTCCCTCCCTATTCCTTGTGAAATCATGCCCCCATCTCTTTAATGTTGCATTGACATATCTAGTTGTGGGTGTTTTTATTAATTGCATATTTACACGATGTCCAAAATTACTGTGTCATTAACTAGGACAAATACCATTGGCATCGATTTTAATTTTGAAAACATAAAACAATTAATCAATGGCTGGGCCTTTTCCTTGAGATCCACACCATGATTTAATAACGCTATTTATATCATATATAATTTTAATGGATATGGGGTAAAAACCGGGGTGTTACATTTCCCTCCCCCTCATTAGCATTGTCCTCAGTGATTTACAAAATTGAACAAATAATAGATGTTCCAATTGCATGGAATCCTCCATCTCCCTTGTAGCCTTATCAGGACCGTGGTGCTTCCTCTGCACCTTTACCTGTCTAATGGTACAATCTGGAACTCCTCATTGGTTCCACTACGTGGCTGTCTTACATACAAACTCCTCCAATTCCTTGATTGCATGCATCAATACACACCACATGATCTTTTTATGGGTATTGGAGAATCCTTCTCCTTAGCTTAGAACATTTCCAATGTCTTTGGAAACCAACAATACCTATTCTCAAGCCCCAAGCAATGAGTCAATTCTCATGTCAGATTCACAAGATTTTTCAAAATTATAGATGAATCACGTGCACATGTATATTGACTTAAAATCAATAAGTAGTTTCCAAGTAAACCAAATACTTATCTGCATAAGTATCTTCTATTGGATCCATAGGTATCCAATT
Source organism: Pseudotsuga menziesii (assembly GCA_001517045.1). Lineage (NCBI taxonomy): Eukaryota > Viridiplantae > Streptophyta > Pinopsida > Pinales > Pinaceae > Pseudotsuga > Pseudotsuga menziesii. The sequence goes on from LPNX011063078.1 coordinate 436,056, forward strand.
TTGTCTTTATACCATGGTGGTAGCCACAAGACCTGCCCCACCCCACACAATGATGATACCTATTCTCTACTGTACAGTCCCTTGAGCGTACCCACCTTTCCTGTGCTCTCTAAGGTGTGCATTGAAAGGTATCCAAGTGTTTGCAAGACTCAAATCACCTGTGAAAATATCTCTCAACCAAGATCTGGCAGCCCTGCTCTAGAGCCTAACACCTCTATGGGTGCTCAATGGCAGCTCTGGCTTAAGATCCTACACCTCCTCTAGGTGCTTACCAATCTTAGGCGCTTCCTTTCTAGACAAAAAATGAATCAACTCACATGTCAGATTCATTCCTATAGGATGCAATCTTTAAAAATATTTTTAAACTCATGGCTGCATCATATGCATATGTGTATCTACAGAAATCAACAGAAATTGATAAGTAAATCAAATACTTATCTGTATAGCATCTCTCAACCAAGATTTGGTCAGCCCTGCTTCAGAGCCTAACACCTCCTTGGGTGCTCTATGGAAACTCTAGATTAAGGACTTAGCACCTTCACCAAGTGCTCACCAAGCTTGAGCGCTTCCTCTCCAGACACCATAATACCTAGGGGTTATTCTATTCACAGAGCCCCCACTCTCGTGACAATCCCCTTATGGCATGAATGGGTGCGGAAAGAAGTCTAACCGGATTTCTTACACCTTGGGAGTCCCCAGTGATGCATACCGGTGCCTAGCTGGCTGGGGGGAGAGTCTATGTACCCAAGTGCATCCTTCCAGAGGAGCCATACATCCAAAACACATCCTTTCTAGAAGCTATGTACCCCAAGTACATCCTTTCGAAAACTATGTACCCCAAGTACATCCTTCCAAGGAGCTATGTATCCCAAACACATACTTCCGAGAAGCTATGTACTCCAAGGATGTACTTCATCATCTCACCTACGTTACATATAAGCATGTAGTTCACATGAGATGTCATCATGAAAATTTCAATCATATATTTTCAAATCTATTTCATGCATACATGATTTTCCAAATATCAAACAATCAATAACATTGATAGTCAAATAAAAATCCGAATTCACAATTTTGATTCCTACAGAAAATCAGATTTTTGCACCCATGAGGCCATCCTCATACTGTTTGGATTTTGCAAGTAGGAGCATTTATCCCTTTTGCTTACACATGTTGCCAAAAACTTGGAAATTCACATACAACATGTCATCTTGACACCATTTAGATAATCCAAACAATCAATAGCAATCAACAAAAAAAATTTGAAATCTGTTATGTTAAGAGGTTAGATTTTAGTCATGAGATCCTTCTCATTGCACATGGCAGATTTCTACCTTGGTTTCATTGGGTACAACCATACTTATTTGTTCAAGTCATTCTACCTGCAGTCTTCCGGAAGCTCTGATATGATTGTACACACATACGAGGGTCACCTCCTCATGGAACTACAAGTTCGCATGCATGCCTCTTGTTGGAGGAGCAAGTCGATAAGTCGACTTGAACGATAGCTGGCTTAGTCGATCAGCCGACTAAGTCGGTCGGTCGACTAAACTAGAGATTAGGTCGGCCACCTAAGGTCCTGTCAGTTCACCAGACCGACAGGTAGTTATTTTGTAACTATTTTTAAATCATATATATTAGGCTGTTGAGCCAGATGAGAATGTGGTTCAGTTCTCTGTATTGTATGGACCCACTCATGTTAATAATATGTTATTTCCTCCACTTGTTCTTATCTCTTGTCTCTGTTATGTATGTATGTTTTGGTATGTATTATTGGTAACCTTATGTGATCTGTGAGATTGCGACATTGGTTCCGTTGCCGGTAGTACATGTCTGAGATGTATGCAAACAAATGATATTGGAACAGGAGATTAAGGACTGGTGGGAACATAAAATTGCAAATTATTTGTAGAACTACGCACGAAGAAACAGATTAATGACCGCACAATCAAAAGCGATATTCTTTACAGAGACACATGAGAAGTTTGTAGAATCAGTGCCCCAACTTCTAAAGAAACTCCTGGATGAAAAAGCCAGAAGGGACTAAAGATCAACAGTTGCTAGAAAAACTGATTCATGGGGGAAGAACAAACTTGTCAGAGTGGTTTGGAAAAATCGTCGTTGACTTCTGCGAGGAGCAAGCAGTAGAAGACAGAACTTTGATGGAAACCATCAAGGAGAAATTTTACACAGACCTCACCAAGCAATTTCTGTGTTCCTTACCAACCTTGCTATTTAAGTTCCTAATCGAGAAGGGAGTGGGTCATATTGTTGAACCTCGTCCATCACTTCACGGACCGCAATTAAACCCTAACTGGGCATAAAAGCAAACTAGGTGGGAAAAATTCATTGCAGAAAGGGAGTGGGAATACTTCCTAAGCAAGTAGACCGAACTATCCGGGCTTTCTAAAGCGTCAGGTAGGCTATGGGGGGGTAGCTAGTCATATGTCAGGATAAAGTGGAGTGGATTCTAGTCGACTAAAAGCAGATACCAATCACCAGTAATGAGAAGTCGACCAAAAGGGAAATCAAGAAGATAGTATCACACAAAGGTATGTCAGACGTTCAAAAAATAGAGAGGGAAGAGAGACAAGAAAGGAGGGAAGAAACAAGAGAAAGAGCCTTAGCACTGCATAGAGGAATGAGTACTAGGGTGATCGACCAGGAAAGAAATCCACCAGAGTCGGGTCATGAACGACAAGAAGAAGGCGTGGAAGAAGAGGCGTCCCCTACGGAAGAAGAATTGTGGATAGAGTATCCAGAAGCTTTCCAATTAAGAGCTCCCCAAGAAGGAACAACTCTATCTCCGTTGAATCCACGTACCCGGATACAAACTATTGTCAAAGAGGACCTCTGACCAGGAGCTGGTGACTTTGGTATATGGAGCTGACTAGACGACGAGACATACATTGGAAGACACCTCATTATCTGTCAACCAGAAGAAGGAAATTGGGTTACCTTTCAAGTGGTACCCTCCAACCAAAGTATCCACTTACTTTTACCGACACATTAAGGAGCACCCCCTGCCAAATACAGCTTTGGAGGAAAAAGAACATTCAGAATTGTGGACAGGTAACTAGAGTTGGACATCGACAGAAGAATTCGAAATCAACTAACTGCTGGTTGAAGACGAAACAACAAAAACAACTGACGGAGACGAAAGTTTTGTCGATGATAGTTTTGCAGTGAGGAATAAGCAAATAACCCCACCACCCATACCCTCACCTCCACCACCGCCACCTCCTGAAAGCAGTGACAGTGATTCCAACATGGGTCATGGGTTAGCACACATTCCTCTATATGAGGGTGATGAGGACCCCAGATGACATTGGTTCGTCTGTGAGTCGACTTGGGAGGCTAACCAAGTTACAGACGAAGACAGGAAGATGGCACAATTCACCGGTGCCTTGAGGAAAAGGGAATTAACTTGGTATATGACCTTTTCTGAAAGACAACCTTGAGAAACCAAAGCTGAGATCAAAGTGCAATTTCTATCATTTTTAAAAACTCTAGATGCAAAACATCTAGCAGCAAAAAAATTAAAAACAACATCATAGAAACCAGGAGAAACTGTCTGCGATTATGATAAGTGATGGAAAGACCTTCTTAGCCAACTAGACTATGTTATTGATGAACAATTATTGATCCAGTGGTTTCTTACAGGATTATCTCAGAAAATCCGCCGACACACAAGTCTGGAGACATTCAAGTCTTATGAAGATGCGCTTACAAAAGCTCTCCAAGTGGAAATGGATGAGGACATACCAGCATACTCCACTGATCACAGACTAGAAGAACAACTTGAGATCATGCAGAAGTCTCTAAAAGAATTAAACATCAAAAGTCAGGATATCTGGTGCATGAAGTGCTCGACAACCGGACATTCAAAAGACAACTGTCGATAGGAAACCAGCCGATAGGACGTTCGATTCATACAAACAAAATGTTTTTGCGATATTTTCTAGGAGCATGGAGACCACTCGACAAAAGATTTCCCGTTCACTATAAAGAACAGCAAGGCATATTGGTGTGCAATTTGTGAAACTAAAAATCATAACATAACTGACTACCATCTGAACCTAAAGAACTGACAGAATTATCATGCAGTCTATCAGACCAATGTAGTTGCACAAAATAATGAGAAAAACAACTTACCAAATGATTAGAACAATCAGAGATATGAAGGTTGAAGATACGAGCGTCGGTATGACAATCGATGTGGAGGCTATGGAGGTCGAGGTCGATTCTCTGGAAATCGAGACAACCAACCACGTCGACCCATCCAATGCTTTACATGTTATAAGGAGGGACATTGGTAGGCAGAATGTCCATAAAAGGACAGACCTGACCTCAAATTTTGTACTCATTGTGGAGTAGGGGATCACTTACTAGAGGATTTCCCTACCATGCTGGAAAAAATAAATAAAAAGAAAAATGTTAATGCCTTGTCATGTGTGCAAAAAAATGATGTACTAAATACAAATAATTTGCATATTGTAACCCGATAAGGGACAAAAAAAGGAAGTGATAACCCAAGAATCATCAAAATAAAAGAGAAAAATGTCTACCCGGACCCACTTAAAGAAAAACAAACATATAAAGAGGCAACAAATGTATTCAAAGAAATTGCACGGTAAGAAGAGTCTAATGACAATTGACATAACACAATAAAAGAGTTAATACAATTTGTACAAAAAGATAACTCAGTATCTCAGTTCATCGATTTGCTGTATGAAATAAAACACAACAACATCGAAAAACAAACAAAAAATATCTGCAGTTTAAATAAAAAAGATAAAAGTGACGCTGGCCTAGAAATTGAAGGATACCATGTCTGACAAGTAGTGCTCGACTTTGGATCACAAGTAAACATCATGACTTGTGACACTTTGGAACAAATGGGCAGACCTCAACTACATGAGTTAGGAATATACCTCAAACTAGCTGACCATGGCCTAATTGAACCTATTGGAGTCTGGAAAAATGTTGATACAACTATAAAAAGAATCTTTACCAAAGTCGACTTCGAAATCATTGAACCTAAGGAAGGATCCAGCTCCTTCCCAGCATTAGTCGGTTGAACTTGGGGTAGAAAGATGAAAGCATCGATATCCCTGTACAAAGAGAGAATAAAATTAAAAGAAAATGGACAAAAGGTCATTGTACCTATTCATCCATCCCAAGGAGAACCATGGATAGAACCTATCGACGAAGAAGTTGATATCTGACAACTCTACTGGATACAAAATAACAAAGATTACACAGAACCTAACACATATGGTGAACTCTACTTAGGTAATCAAGACTCAGTCGGTTATAATTTAGACGCATAATTATATGATTAGGAAGTCGAGAACTATGAAAGACAAGCAAGAGGGTGTTGGACTATTCAAAAAGTACAGAAAAATCCCACCCAACAGTGCTTCATAGTGTCCATTGTCCCAAAAATCTTTTAGAAGAAAATTAGGGAATACCCTACTTTAAAACCTACCAATGTAAATACTACACAAGTACCAAGATATAAGGAAAGAGAATCACCAGTCATGCACATAGAANCAACTGCAAAGTTTAGTAGAAACTTTTACAGGACAAGCTGCTAAATGGTGGGATACCCATCAGACAAGAATATAGACTTGGACAATAGCTTCAACTTACTTTGTAGAAATATTTGGAGGAAAGAAGTTAACCAAATAGGTTCAGATACCTATATTCATTCAAGGATAGAATCTAGAAGTTCATATTAAGACATGTGAAAAAGAATGGAGAAGACTTGGATACAAGGATGAATGAACATGGCCACATCTGTTTCCATCAACTCTCTCCGACTTACCAAAAAAATGGTATAAAATGGAAGAAGCTAGAGGTGAAACATTCTTATGGCATGAAATCAGAGAAAATTTCATTAAAGATTTTAACTTTATACCACAAAATGAAAACTTGGTAAAAAAAACAAAATAGATTAAAGAATTTATACAGCCGACAAAAAACAAACCCCTAAAAGATAACCGACAGATAATGAAATGTAACAATATACAAACCGGGACAATACCACAGTCAACAAGGCTACAGTTAGAAAACAAAAATACAAAAGGGAAAAGCTTCAGATGGAAATTAAACCATGTCGAAACGACCAAACCTATTCGAACAGTATTCAAAGTTGAAACAACTGACAAAGAGGATACCGACAGAATGAATGCAGCTGACTTTCCTGCCACATTCTCACAGTTTAAAGAAGGAATTCAACCAATCAATGAAGCCAAAGCTCCAGAATGGATAGATGCTAAAGTCAAAACCAGAGAAGTCGACATCTCAAATGATGATCGACCAAAAATGGCGAAGATTGGAGACTACTGGAATGAAGAACATACAACAGAAGTAGTGAACCTATTAAAAGAATTCCAGGATGTATTTGCCAGAGATTATAAAGATCTCAAAGGTTTAGTCCATGAAATGGGAGAAATTAAGATTGACACTAAACTTGATGTTTGACGTGTGAAGAAAAGGCCATATAAGCTAGCTCACAAATACAAAAAGATAGTCAAAAAGGAAATTGAGAACATGCTTGCAGCAGGCATCATCTACCCTATTGACCAATCAGAATGGGAAAGTCCAATGGCAGTCCAACCTAAGAAACATGATCCAATACAAATTCCAGCAAAGGCCAAGGAAATCAAATTCTCAATCGAGGACCCGTTAAAAGACTAGGAGAAAGAAGAGCATTATGAGCTGAACCTCTACATCAGTACCTTTGTGTCGGAGGAGACACCTGTCAAACACATTGGCTGACTTCAAATAATCATCAAACCTTTGATAGCACAGAGGGTAGAACCACAGATAGAAGAATCACAGGCAGAGAAGCAGGTAATCACTCCGGCTATAGAAAGTCTCATCCCAACCCAGGAGCCAGGGGGAGAGACAGAACCAAAAAACCTAGAATATGCTATCACAAAAGACATTATGAGAAAATTGTCGAAAGAGATAGCAGCTACAAGAAAGAGGATAAGAAAACAACATCGAAAACAAGGAAAAGGTAAGCGCAAGCTTATCATTGCAGAATCATCAGACGACAAGGAGGAACTGGGAGCTACGACCATCGACATAATAGAAGATGCCGCAGCAAATAAAGCACCGGTGGAAAACCATTTCCAAAGATTTGTCGAGGCAGGAGCACTACCAGGTTGACCAAAGAAAGACAATATCACCCACATGTCAATGCCTGAAAACGTCATAGATCTTGTGTCTATGCCTCCACCTCCATCCCCGACAAAAATAACAAAGGAGCAAATACCCGAACAACATTCGATAAGCCCACTTGACTTGTGTAAAAGTGCTATGTCGGAAGCTGTGAAAGAGAAGTTCAACAGGGACAGAGACCTCTGGGCTTACATAGACAAATTGCCTACAATCTTCACCCAAGTGTAGAAGCTCTCTACAAAATCACCTCTCTTCGAAGTCGGTGGGTACCCATTACTAGTCCTCCAAACTGGCCAAATACCCCACAAACCAAATATCTTTGCAACTATCACTTCGACCTTTGAGAAAAATCTAGACAAGGAAGCTGAAATTGCTGAATGTCGGACCTCAACTATTACTCCGACTGTACCAGAACCCCACCTACCAACCACTAATCCGACCAGAGGAGAAGAAGAAGAAAATATCAAATACATAAATCAAGAAATCAACCAACTCTTCTCCGACTTGGATTCAACCCCTCAAACCGACAACCCACTACTCATCTACAATTCCACCATGTAGCATCCCCGACCCTTCGACCGACGAAGAGGATGCTACCATGGCGTTAACCATCCAAGCTAAGAGCCCCATCAACATGTACATTCATAAAATGTTGAAAAACTAAAAACAAAATGATTTGAACTGGAACATGCCTACATAATTATTCATCATACAGCGGAAGCAAACATACGTTCATACAAGCATTCAACATGTTCATCATAATCATTAACCGTAAATAGGATTGCAGAAGTAAAATAGACAAGATTACTGTTACAGAGAGAAATTACTATGGCTTGGGGTACCACAACAGACAACTTGACTCCAGAAATCAATCCTTTCCAATATGCAATAGAAATTAAATATCTAACACTAAAGGATCAGACCTCGTACCTTATTCCAGACGGTTGAAGTAGATCCCCGTTGAGCTTTCCAAATTTAGCTTGAATTGATAGATTAATTCCTCAACAACAAGTAAACAATACAATCATACTATATATACTAGTGTTAGATCTATTCTAGCATATATAATCAATAATATCTAAGCATTTGAAAAAATCCCATGGATAAAATATTCATTCAAACATACATTATTGGATAGGAAAATATATTTCTATTAATATAAAATCAGATATTACAATGGATACAACCTCTGTCGGCACGTTTGCGAATCAGAGAAAGTGAATCCCCCACTTGGGCCTCCACCACCTCAATCCTCCATCTCTTGATAGCAAGCTCACAAGCAAAAGGCAAGCTTGGGAAGAACACCAAAGTGCTCCAAGGGACAAAGGGATGCAGACTCAAGCATAAGTTTCAGAAACAATGGACTATAGTTTCTTTGCTCTCAATTCTCTCATATGCCTTCAATGTACCATAGAGTTCCTTATATAGCTTTTCAAAGGGGTAATGAAAGGTCAAATCCGAGCGATCTCAAGGCATAGGGAAGGCTAGGAGTCAAGTGAGTTGGATCCATGTCAAGGAAAAATCCAAAAGGATTTGGATTATGCACACATCCAATGTACACGGTTTTATGGGTCAAACCTGCGTATATACACGATTAAGGGTTTAAAAGTCACGTGTATCATTTTTCACATGTTTTTAGGGATGGTCAAGGAAACATCAAAGGACAAAAAATGGTCCAAGGGGTGTAATGAGTCTGCAGCGGGACAAGGGAAGTCCATACAAAGTGTGATTCACTTGGAGTGGTAAAATCAGCTATAACAGATGCCCCCTAATGTGTGAGGTCAGAGGGGTCATACGATGGCTGAAATACATTATAAGTCCATCCGAGAAGTGGAGTGATGAAGGATCACAAATGGAATACCAGCCACCCAATTAGCATAGTACAATGATACAACTCTGCACATATTGCAAATACATATAGTAGTCCTGGATACATAAGAGTACAATGGCCATGAATAGGCATGATACAAGATATCACATAAGTGGTCATTGCCACGTACAATATACATAGATCACAGTCTCCATGATGAAGATATACAAAGGACCATGATCTCCATAAGAGATGGAAATTTCTGACATATACTGGAATCAAGTCACGAGAGCTGAAATCTCATGAACACTGGCACGATCAAGGAGGTAGCATATAAGAGATGCCACCAATCTAGAAGGTCTTCTACACAAACCGCTATGAGTACATGTCCTACTATGTGAATAGAGGTGTCAAGGTTGAACGTAGTAGTCCATCGTCTGATTACCGATCATTGATGTATATCGTTAACAGACACGAGATCACCCACCGATAATGAAAATGGGAATCAAGGTACTAGAGTGCAAACTAACAAGTGTGAATAAATGTGTTGAGGTCGAACCCTTGAGAGGATCCATTGATTAGGGGACATTGATGTATTCTCAAATACTGTCGATGGCGAGAGAACCTGCCACTGATGACTGCAAGTCTCAAGGCACTCAAAATGACTCTAGATTTTGATCCCAGAATAAATGATCTGAAGTCGATGGGATGAAATCCACTGGAAGGAGGGAATTAAGGCATCCCCCATCATCCAAAATGAGGTACTCAGCAAAGTTGTATAATGTGGAAGGACTCGATCATAAGGTGCACGAACCAGTATCCATACCGGGAATGGCTAACATGCAAAGTCAAGATAACTGAGGAATGGCTGATTCAGGCTTCAACTTCCTTTGAACAAGAGCATAGCGGCAAATGGTGACTGAATAAAGGCAACATAGACTTGATATACAAGCTGGGACATCTCTGTGACACAGGAGGCATCGACAGAGGCTCCATGGGGACTAGAAGCTTAACCAGTCGGTGGAGATAAACTCAGATAAACGAGTACAACTCTTAAAGTCAAACTAGAAACCCAAGCAATGGATGTGATACACAGTGCTATGTTCGAAGGCGACATGACTCAACAGCTTCCAAAGATAACATCTTTCCTTGTCCGACTTTTTGGTTTTTTGATTTTTTTGAACTTTTTCAAATATTTAAAAAGCTTGAAAAAGAATAAAATTGCTTTATAGTTATAGAATAGGAGGAGACGAGTGTCATAAGGGAAAACAAACTAGTTCCAGGAAGTGGAACATACCTATGCTCAATGCAAGGATACCTGTGTAGGATATCGACACTCGGGGGAAAATCCCCTCCCGGTAAAAAGGGAATCAAGCTGCAAAGGATATATAAAATGGCTCTGCATGGCTAGAGATGAGACAAGATCGAGCTATATGGCTGAAGTGCAATGTCAGGGAAGCCGACATAAAGCTCAATAAGGTAGAAAAAGCTCCTGATAATGCAATCACAACTTGACATAAGGGAATCCTGAGGGAAATAGGCCAGCAAACAATCAAGAGGAGTATGAGGCTCTTTTGAAATGTCATGGCAGTACTATACAATGGACTCCCACATCCTAAAGGAAAAAGCGCTAGCATCGGCACCAAATGCAAATAAGGTGCTAACTAGGGTACCCATGTAAGGTCAAGCTCTACCACTCTTATCATGCCACTTCTAAAACAACAAGAAGGTTCTGTGACATAATAGAGTGGGTTCGTACCTACGGTTATGATGAAACGGTCATAAGGTCATGCAATATGCAAATGGTGATGAAACATAACCTATATTATAGTTTAGACATGATACCTGAGATCGGTACGAATGGGTCAATCCAACGGCTGAAACAACACTGAAAAAGGTCCCCTACATCACGAGTTAGGTAAAAAACGGTCCAAAATGATTAGAAATTGTCGAAACTATAGGAAAGGGGGTAAAATTTTTCAAAACTTTGAAAATTTCTATAAATAGTAAACAATTCAAAATATTATAAAACATTTGGAATTTTTACCCAATTGAGCTCAGATTTTCAACAACGAATTCCAGGAGATCCAGCTGGCGGACTCCACTATCGTTTCTTCCAGGTATTTCCCCATGCTCTTCTCTTTCATTTTGATGTAAGTTTTATCAAATTCCATGGTCATTTGAGGTTTCTAGGCCAAACTAAAAAGGGCGTTGCGGCCCATGCAGAAATCGAGGGTTTTTCCACGTATAGGGCTGGATATACACGGAAAATGCCCCCACAGTCACGTACATACGCGGTTGTTTGGAAAACAGTCGCGTATGAGGCCATGCATAAGGTTTTTCAAGTAATATAATGGGAAAAATTGCAATTTTTTGTGTAGGATGGTCCTAGAATGGAGAGAGTGTGAACATGGTGAGGTAGAGGAGGCGGTAAGGGCTGATCTAATGGCTCAACAAGCTCTACGTGCATGTGAATTCTATAAGTTTTGGTGTCTTGGTGGCTTGAGGGCCAAACCAAGACTATTGCAGATGCTGGTGGATTACTGGGATCCAGAATCTGAGTCCTTCCAGATAGATGGGATGTCCCTCACTATAGAGGTGGAGGACATATACTTCATTACTGGGCTTTCCTGACGGGGGGAAGTATGAACCTTCATTCTCATGGTGGGCCAGGAGGTGGCCTAACTATTGATGAGTACATTGCGGTGTACTGCTATCCAGACATAGAGAAGGTGGGGAGTCAGGTCCCTACCAACGCTATACAGGTGCTGGGCCTAAAGGCCATACTATTGACATTGGGTAGGATAGTAGGCTTGGCATCACTCCACCAGGCCTCGCGTCCTCCGATGTTCTATGCAGTGGAGTGCATGAGACCCACGATTTATGACTGGAGCACTACACTAATGAGAAACATGAAACATCAGCTCAGTGAGTGTAAGGCGGGTAGAGTGTGGAACTTCTGGTTCAGCAGTGTATTGAGCACATTTTTCTTCGAGCGTGTTCTAGGATTGAGCCCCAGAGTTGACGTTCCTCTTCACGGGGTTCGAGATCCGGCCCAACGGTGTTGGGCAGATGGGATGCGTAGACTGGGGGGAGGTAGGGTGGCCAACACCTATCCAGTTGATTTCTTTCCGTGGTGGCGACGACAGATAGTTGCCATTGATGACTACCCCTATGCAGGGATATATTTCCAGGGGGGACCCGGACATGCCGCTACCACTAGGATCGGCATATGGTGATATAGGTAACGAATCTCGACCCTCTCTTTTTTGATTTTTGAGTTATTTAATTTTTTGTGTTTTCTGATTATATGAATCAAAAGACATATTTTTGCTTGACAATACATAGTGACATCTACCATTTGTATGCAGATGTGGGACCATGGCAGCCGGAAGGCTTCCCTTCTCATAGACGGAGGGGAAGAGGAGATGATATCACGAGTGTGGATGCGGAGCGGACGCTCCAGAGCATTCATACCAATTTTGTGAGGCTAACACACAGGGTCCCCATGGCGCAAGTTGAGGACTTGCCTTAGGCTATGCAGCGCTAGGTGGTAGGTGTACCATGAGCATGGGTGCGATTATTCCGAAAGCTAGCTAGAGACGTAATGACCTTCCATGATCACAACCCCCCTCCTCCTCCACATGATTAGATACCTGGGAGTCTATACATTTTGTACTACCATGTATTATATGTTGGTGGCTCAAGAGCCCCTTTTTTGTATCATGACTCTATGTATTAACACATTTTGGATGTTATATAATTTTTTTTATGGTGATCGGTTTATTTATTTACATGTGTAAAAATTGTGTTTGTGATGAATTTATTATGTATGAAACAAATGCCAATATAACACGTAGTTAGCATATGAGTCAGCAACTTGATTATTAATTCTTGGAATGTGTATGTATGTTATATTGTCAAATTGCCTTTCTAATAATATCACACCTAAGAATCTTCTTAATAACATCGGATCTCTAACATGGTACAAACCATTAAGCTATGACACTGCTAACTCCGAATCAAGACATACCTCAAGAGAGAGAATTCCATGTGAAATGGTATCCCGTAGAAGCTCAATAATGACACTATATTCAGCAACATTGTTGGAAGATGGCCGCAAACATACGCCTCCTGAAGACAGTACCTGACCCATAGGAGTATAAATCACCCAAGCAGCAGAGGCTGAGTGTTGAGTGTGACGGCTCGCACCATCAGCGAATCCTATTTAGGTGGAAGATTCCATTGACATCTGCCAAAAGAAATGGAAACTAATCACAAACCTGATCACTATGAGAAAAAGACCTAACTATGCAAAACTGTACAAAAATATACAATAACTAGCCTTGGCTGAGAATCATGCATAGTAATTCTTGAGATAGAGCCCATTTCTAGGCTCCGCTAAGGCTGTTCCCTCATAATCCACTAACTCATAGGCACCCTTCTCTAACACACGTTTGACCACGTAAGGACCATGCCACATGGGATTAAACTTTCCTGCCCCCAAGGGTTCTTTCGGTAGATCCCACAAAAGGACCAAGTCTCCCTCACTAAACCTCCTTGGACAGACATACTTATCGTACTGGATCTTTACACGACGTTTATTTACTTCTAGAGCCACCAAGGCATCTTGACGCTACTCATCAAGTTGCTCAAGGTGGACCAAACGCTCCTCCAATGGTGAAGTCTCTAGTAAGAGTTCCATGGCTATCTTCAAAGAAGGAATCTCGCACTCAAATGGCAATATCGACTCCACTCCATGTAGAAGTTGATATGGAGAAAAACCCGTGGTAGTCTTAACAGGGTTCTATATGCCCACAAAGCAGGATATAACATGATGTGCCAATTATTCTTTCTCTATGCGATGGTTCATTGGAGAATGGATTTGAGTGATTTATTCACTGCTTCTACCTATCCATTCGCTTGAGGGTAGTAAGAGGAGGAATGCTCTTGCTTGTACCCTAACTTTGATGCTAACTCTTCTATCATACGATTTTGAAAATGCGAGCCATGGTCAGTGACAAGCTCTTTCAGAATTCCAAACCGAGTAATAATCTAGTTGAATACGAAGTGGGCGGCTGTGTCATCGTCAGAATTAACTATAGGCATAGCATCAACCCATTTCGTGAAGTAATCAGCAGCCACTATGATATGATGATGCCCCCCAGCCGAAGCTGGGTTGCAATCCATAAAATCAAGCCCCCACTTAGTGAAGGGACCAATGGTGATAATGGGATGTAACGGGGCAAGTTTTGAGCACATATTACGTGCAAACACTTGGCAACGGTGGCACCTTTTGACCGCATCTACACAATCCTTAAAGATCGACGGCCAAAAATAACCTGCTCTTAAGATATTTTGGGCTGTAGAAAGCCTAGATAAATGACCACCACACGCCCCTCCATGGAAATCCTTCAACACTACCTCATCCTCTTCATGAGTTAAACAACATCGTAAAATGGAATCTACCCCACGACGGTACAAAGTGTTATCCACTATGAGGTAATTCTTAGAAATGTGATGTAATCGTCGTCGTTCATCCTGTGAGGGGTGAGTAGGGACCTTCAATGTTTGTAAATATATAATGATATCCCCATACCACGTGTCTAAAGTTGAGATTAATAAGATGTGTTCATCGACAAATGTATCTTCACAAACCAACTCCTGGGCCTCGCATGGGAAATCCGATATAAGCTCTGCAAAAAATTAAAGACTTCTTTGATTTTGCCAAAACAAATTCGAGATCGAATTCTTGCAGGATGACAATCCATTTATTATATTTTCCGCCAATCATCCTTTGAGTGAGGATGAATTGAAATGGATTGACATGGTCTACAACCAAGGTCTGGTGAAGGAGAATATAATGTCTCAACCGTTGAACTGCATGTATGATAGCTAAAGCAAGCTTCTCGACATGAGAATAATGAATCACTACATCAATAAGGTTCTAAATCAAATAATATATGAAATGCTCTTGGAGCTCCTCATCCTCTTGAACCAAAGCCATACCAATTGTCTCCATGGACGCAGCCACATAAAGTAGAAATTCATGGCTATAGTCTGGGGGACTAATCACCGAGGCCGATGCTAGGGCTCGCTTGAGTGCATCAAAGGACTCCTGGGCTCACTCATCCCAAAAAAAGGTGGTGTCCTTCTTCAATAGACGCATGAAACCTCTAGTCAAATTGGAAAAATTGACCACAAATCTTTGTAAGAATTTTTCCATGCCTTGCAAACATTGAAGATGATGAATATTCTTTGGGGGAGACAATTGAAGTATTGCCTCAACCTTCAAAGGGTCGACTCTTATACACTCTTTAGAAATGATGAATCCTAACAAGTGACCTGACTTCACACAAAATATGCACTTATGAGGATTTAACCTAACCAAATAATGGTGGCATATTTCGAACACCAATCTCAAGTGATAGGAATGACGCATTCTCATGCGAGAATGAGCAGCAAGGTCATCCAAAAATACTTCGATAATTGACTTGAGATCATGGAAGATCAAGGTCATTTCCTGCTGAAAAGTAGCTCCGGCGTTCTTAAGGCCAAAAGGAATTTTCCAATATGCAAACGTTCCCCAAGGACAAATAAATGCAGTCTTATGTTGGTCCTCAGGCTTAATTTGTATCTGATTATATCCAAAAAAGCCGTCCATAAAGGAAAAAACCTCGCTACCTGCACACATCCAAAATCTGATCAATAAATGGTGTGGGGAAATTGTCCTTAGGATAGGCACGATTCAAATCATGGAATTCAGTACATATGTGGATTGCTCCCTACTTCTTATCCATCAGAACGGGGTTTGAAACTGACTCCGTCAAGGGAACAGGATAGATAAAACTGACTTTCAAGAGTTTTTCTATCTTTTCCTTAATCACGGGTTCTTTCCCAGGATTCACCGCATGCAAGCGTTGTCGAATAGGCTTAGCTTTAGGATAAGTCTTAATCTCATGTTCGATAATACGAGGGTCAATACCTGGCATTACATCATAAGACCAAGAAAAGATATCACGAAATTCTTTAAATAGCTCGGTGTATTATTGAATCTCAGCATGGGAACATTCCGCCCCAATATAGACATTCTCTATCCTACCAGGATCGTGAGAGATATTGATAGGAATCGTTGAAGATATGTTTGCCATGTTTCCATCAGCCATCGGACCAGGAGAGCTTAATGGAACCATAGGACTACCAACTCTCTCACTAAGAACTGCCCTAAAGTCCTCACTCTCCAAGCGGTCAAGCTCGAGAAGAAAGTAAGATCTATGATGGAGTTCTTCCCATGGTGGCTCAAATCTCGACATAGCCTCAATAATCGCTTCATCTAAAGGGAAAACTATATCAAGGCAATCGTGCGAGTGAGAAGACTGCACTGCCCATGCCGGCGACACATAAGGGTCCTCCTCCTCTGTCTGCAAAGAGGAAGGATTGGGCTCTGTAACAGACTTAATATTAGCTTGATAAGTTATCATAGTTGTAGGCAACGGCACGTCCGTCGTGATGGGATCACTCGGAGTACTCGGTGTAGGAAGAACCCAAGGATTTTCCATGTGACTCGTGCGAAAACACACCGATCTCATAGATGTCGAAGCCTCATCGGAACTAGACCCTATCATAAGGATCGGTGTAGGACAACTAAAGCTTCCCATGAGGGATGGATACATGCCTACACCCACACTCCCAGTTGCCGGCTGAGAGTGTTCAACGATCGGGATCGAAGCTCTCGAAGATGCGGTAACAGATAGATTCTTGAATTTCGTTTGATCAATCATGACTATCTTCCCATTAAATGGAAAGCATACAATGTGAAATAGGGAAGAAGCAATGGCTTGCATACTATACATCCAATTCCTACCCAGCAAGAGATTGTAGTCAAGGGGCGCATCAACCACCTCGACCTCTATCGCAACGGTCTTCCCTCCCAAATGGACTTTAAGGGAAGGAAGGATGCCATGCAACCTAAATGATCTCCCATTGAATGCAGTTAACATGGTCGCTGATTTACATAGCTTAGGGGAACCTAAACCCTTCCAACATGATAAAGACATCACAGAAGCGGCAGCGCCTTCGTCAATCACAGTGCGCTTGACAATCATATTAAGACATTCTACGTGAATCAAAAGAGGCACATAGTAAGGCAAGCGAGGATAAAGTCCTGTGGTTTCAAATTTAATCACAGAGGAAGAATCATCATCATTCACACAAAGGGTAGAAAGAAAATACTTCCTTTGTGAAGGACAACTCTGAAGCACTTCCAATGCAGACATCGCACAAGGAGTGTGGCCCAAATCCTCGACAACTGAATAGTTCTGGGTTTCTCGGGCATTAGGATTGTGCCCTGAACGCTTAAGGATTCCCTTAGGAATGCGAGGTGCAGCTTCAGGTTTATCCACAAGTTTCTCAATACGCAAAGGAGACCCTGGTGGATCAGGTTCCTTTCTTGGGCTGGGTTGTGACAAACCATAGTCCTTCGCACGGGTCACAACTTTCACAACACGTACCATGTTAATGCAACCACGACCACTACCCTCCGGCGGATCTTGATCACCACTAGACTGATCATGGGTCCTCAAGTTCATATTTTGATTGTGAGGTAAAGGGTTAGTTAGCACAGCTGGGCCCTGTGCCAAGAATATCGAGGCTTCATCGATACGAGGGCAAAAGTAAGTGAGGTGATCATCCTTACATAACTTGCAAGGGAATTTAACCTTACGTTTAGCTTGCTTGTCCCCCCTAGCATTACGGGCATTCTTGTCATTATTATTAGCATTCTCATTCTTATTCCCACCCTTACGATTATTCTTACCCTTCTTTCTATTATATCCGGGCTACTGGTTACCCTTCTGGTCCGACGATTGCACCGAAAGTACACTCGCCATTTGGGCGGGTTGAGATGAAGCCGTGGCTTGTCCTGAAGTAGATTGGTTGATTGACAATTGACTAACTTGTTTTACAACTGAATCCATAGGTTTAGCATTTGCGCAACCAAAAATGCCATCGGCATGTGGTCCAGGTTTAACTTTGGGGTCGAAACTAGAACACGGAGTGTTGGGAATAATCTCATATAACAAACTGGACTGAGCATAAATCAAGTCCAGTTCCTGCTCCCTAAAAATCGCTTGTTCCTCATTTTGCACTTCGGATGTAGAAACATCCTTCACTATATATGGCAATAACGACTTAAGTAACCATTCGAGGAGGAATTCTGGCGGTATAAAGGCTTTAATTAACCTCTTTCGTCTATGCCACTCTTGAATATGATCAAAGATATGTGTGGCTTTATCTTGCTGAAATGTTGACAAGAGTTTAGTACCAACGTCATAACGCACTGGTAGCTGGCAGTGGTTAAGAAAAGTCATCACTAGGTCATCGAACAAAGCGAATGCCACCCTAGGTAGCTCTATATACCATTTCATGGCAGGTCCTGTAAGGGTGTGTTGAAACAGCCTTAAATGGATGAAGTCTTGGTGTAAGGAATTTGAAGAGCACCATAGGTGAAAGGTAGTAACATGTTGACTCAGATCCTCTCCTAGTTTTCCCTTGAACTTAGGTATGTCCGAGGGAAGCTTAGTAGGGACAATTCAGCCAAGCTGGGTCATGAGCTACAGGATCATTCGTCAATCTCGACAAGTCAAGAAGATTCAGTGTCGCAAGAAAAGGGAGCCTAGGATGATGAGGTTGATGGACCGCTCCCTGATAGTTCTGATTCACATAGGTCTGATTACCACCATGGCCTTGGCCATAGTGCCCTCCTCTCATTTAAACTGTATAGGGTGGCATGGAAGCACCATAGTGTGGTGGACCTTGACTATTAGGAGCTACAAATCCGTAATTTGGAGAGTAAGTAGGTTGTTGATACCTGCCCCCATAAGGTGAAGAACCCTGTCCATACTGTGTCCCATAATAGGGTCCATAAGTCATCGCATGAGATGTCCCATGAGACACTCCGTAAGTAGGAACATATGCTCTGAAAGCAGGAATATACATTCCGGAAGTAGGAATGTGACCTCTAGAAGTATGAACATGACCTCCAGAAACAACGGGCGGTGCATGAAGTTGAGACACAATCGGTCTAGTAACCACAGTACGTACATAACTTGTAGCAAAATTTCAGCACGAAGGACCACGTGAATAAGGTGGATGGTGAACATTTGAAGAAATAGGAATAGAGGACAAAGGGATCTGTGTAATTAAGTACATACTATTCCCTATAGTCACTCGTCTCAGATCTGGTATCCTAATAGGATCACTAACCCTAGACCTAGGAGGAATGTGTGATGTAACTTCCACCACTGGGATGGAAGATGCAATGTGACTAGTGATCCCAAACCTCTCCGCATGGTAAGGAATGAGAGTTCCCCCAAGCATAGTGTTAGGCTCGAACTCGGGTTTGACATGAAATGCCAAATCATGTCTAGGAAAACTAGACATACCATAACTACCATAACTAGTGCTTGCGGGTTCAAAATGAGTCTCGTCATCCTCCGAAATTCCATACCGGCGATGCATCAATGGGGAATCAACCCTCGAGTGAGTAGGTTTATCATGAAAGGTTCCTATCTCAGAAATCATAGGACCTAACTCAGTCAAGTCGGGTGAAGGATCATAGGTAGGAGTAAACTCCCCATATTCCACATGAATGGGAGAAGGTGGTTCAGGAATACCTTCTATATGGTCTCCCATGGTGTGTGAATCAATGTGCGAAGTAGTTCACCTGGACTGTCTATTTCTTGTTCCCAAAGGAGGAGGAGATGTAGAAGGCGGAAGTCCTGCTAAACGACAAGAATGGTGAGGAGCCGCACCCAAATCCACAATGACTCAAAAAATATAAAAGACTATCTATCTACGCAAACCCTAGGCAAGCTATCATGCATAGAGAAATCACCAATAAAATATAATGTAAGCAATCAAGGGTAGGATAAGTGAGCTCCTGAATGAAGCAGGTATGTCTCACCTAGGAGAGGCTTGAGACTCCCATACACAACAAGTGGAGGTACGTAACCAATTATTGTGGCCCTCAGCTTCAACGCGTAAAGTGTCTGTGCTTTCTGACCCCAACCTGGCTGAGACACTCGCAAAATAACCCTTGCAAAGTACCCCCTTGATATTCTAGGTAAGGCCACTAAGGTCACCTCAATATAATCAATGCTCAGGCGGGATTGACCATATGGGCAGGGTAGCAAAGCCCGAAACTCTCGAAAGAGTCCCCAGATACGTATACAATCCTGAAAATATCTTTGGTGCTACTCAGTTATGACTAGGGGTCATCCCAATCAATAACCACTCACATTGCCTCATGCTTAACTCCCTTTTGAGAGGAGGATCCTGAGAAACACAGGTTATACCAAGGATTTCACACACTCACCTGGACAGACACATACATGTTTTTGTTTAGTGGTCTTGGAGAATTTACTCACAATGAACTATTCCAAGACCCTAAAACCTAATCTTGTTGGTGCACCCTATAAAAGAAAAGAGTTTAGTTCATTTTAATTAAGCGTTGATTTTAATTGGATTTATTACTCAAAAGAGGGATATGGCCGTGCAACTAATGGTGTTATGACACAACATGAAGTAAAATGCACACCTAACAATCAATGCAAATGCATTGTGTCCATGAAAACAGGGTATGCTACTACGTGAAATGCACAATTTTTCTTCAAATGATGAATGCAAGCTTTCCTATATGAAATCCTGACTAATACTCCAAAGCAAATCTAGTGCAAGTACTATGCAAAATGTAGAATGCAATGCATGATGATAAGCAAATATTTTTGGATTTTTTGAAATAAAATGAGATACAAAAAGCAAAAGAATGATTCTACAACCCCCAGACTCTCCAAGCACACTCAAGCAGCACTCAATCAAAGCACTAAGGTAAAATAAATCGAATGCACCAATCCCAAACAAAAAATCGAAAATTCCATGGCAAGAACCTTCTTTAAAAAAAAAAAAATTTACTTTAAAAAAAAATGTCTCTGGTCAGAAACAGAGGTGTATACAGACTCAGGAAGTATCAAAGGATACTTAGCAATCATCACAACTCACTTAGCAACCATTTAACTTCTAATAAAAGGAAAAACTAGGGGCATACATGACTGTTCGCAGTAAACCCGCGTGTATACGCAGAAATCGAAGAGAAACCCACATGTATACACGACTGTGAGTTCAAACCTCGCGTACAGGAAGAAAGGTGCATAAAAATCAAGGAAAATAGACAAGCTAAGACAAAATTCACACCAATCAGACACTACCAGGCAAACACGCCCCCAGACCCGACACAAAAACAAGAGAAAAAGAGCAATTGAAAGTCATTGAATGCCGATATAAAACCCCCAAAGGACAACTACTAGGAAATCCCCAATAGAGTCACCAATTTTGTTACGGAGAGAAATTCCTATGGCTTGGGGTACCACAACAGACAACTTGACTCCAGAAATCAATCCTTTCCAATATTCAATAGAAATTAAATATCTAACACTAAAGGATCAGACCTTGTACCTTATTCCGGACGGTTGAAGTAGATCGCCGTTGAGCTTTCCAACTTCAGCTTGAATTGATAGACTACTTCCTCAACAACAAGTAAACAATACAAGCATACTATATATACTAGTGGTAGATCTATTCTAGCATATATAATCAACAATGTATAAGCATTTGAAAACATCCCATGGATAAAATATTCATTCAAACATACATTATTGGACAGGAAAAGATATTTCTATTAATATAAAATCAGAGATTACAATGGATACAACCTCTGTCGGCATGTCTGCGAATTGGAGAAATTGAATCCCCCACTTGGGCCTCCACCACCTCAATCCTCCATCTCTCGATAGCAAGCTCACAAGAAAAAGGCAAGCTTGGGAAGAACACCAAAGTGCTCCAAGGGACAAAGGGATGCAGACTCAAGCATAAATTCTGGCAACAATGGACTATAGTTTCTTTGCTCTCAATTCTCTCATATGCCTTCAGTGTACCATAAATTTCCTTATATAGCTTTTCAAAGGGGTAATGAAAGGTCGAATCTGAACGATCTCAAGGCATAGGGAAGGCCAGGAGTCAAGTGAGTCGGATCCATGTCAAGGAAAACTCCAAAAGGATTTGGATTATGCACACATCCGAATGTACGTAGTTTTAGGGGTCAAACCCCCGTATATACGCGATTAAGGGTTTAAAAGTCACGTGTATAATTTTTCACATGTTTTTAGGGATGGTCAAGGAAACATCAAAGGACAAAAAATGGTCCAAGTGGTCTAATGAGTCTGGAGCGGGACAAGGGAAGGCCATACAATGTGTGATCCACCTGAAGTGGTAAAATCAGCTATAACAATTACTTATCTTATAAAGAACTCGTTCCACAACTAGCTACGTCGCTGCAACGTTCCACCCAACCATAGGCTAGCGTGCTCCTTAATCTCTCAGCAACACTGCCACCCCCGAGCTGGGCATGATTCTCCAAGGAATAAGGAACAAGCAGGCTTACACATAGCCAATGATACACAAAACATAGCCAAGCCAACACAGTTGGGTTTATCAGGCCATCCAGGAGCTGGGAAAGGCTAAATGCTAAGCTGGTGAGCTCATTACAAAGCTAGGAACACCTACACCTAAACTAGCCTAACTTCTAAGACACCCACACACACCCAACACAAGGAATTAGTCCCTTCTCTGTTACACAGTCCCTTAGGCCCTGACTTCCCTTCCAGTGCTATTCAGGGGTTGTGGAGAAGAAAGCCATCCCTCTAGCTCTATCTATGTGGTTTGCAAACACAACAGGTTTATCCAGCAACCCAAGCCCCCATCCTTGCTCCCAACACAGTCCGAAGACCAACCATTGCACGCATGAAATCAATCAGCCATTACAGCTTAGACAAGGAGACAACTCTTGAGTCGTTCTTTGCCCTATCATGGCCAAAATGACTCCCAAGAGAATTACAATAGTCCCAAAATGTATCAATAAACACAACTCACAACATGGGGAAAACAACAGTCTGTCCTGGGCAATGAAGCCACCGAAAAAAACTTACATAGACCACACTTGGGAAGAAAATACAGTCTCCCAACCTGTGCGTGAGGGAAAATTGCACTAGACCCCAAAATAAAGAGGGAAAACACACCAGACTCCACACTATAGAGAAACATGAATGACAGCCGATTAGCGGCTTCCCTCCTGGCTACATGAGATCAACAGAAAAGATTCCTGTGCATGAGAATGAATAGACTACCGTCCCTGCATGAGGGTGAACAGACAATGGCATGAATGGCATAGTGGAGTGTGTGAGTGTTTCAGCACTGTCGTGGAGAGAGTGGAGAGTCCACTAGAGTGATGGCGATGGTTTTTGCTTGCCATCGTGAGGTCAACCCGCTGGTGGAGTGTGCATGTGGGCAAGGACTGATAGTCCTGCCACACTCCACTCCCAGCCATAACTGCCCCAACTAACAACAGAGATTTTTAATGGTGGTGGTTGGATAAGGCAAGGAGAAGATGGGAAAATCAAAACAGGGTGGTGACACATGGATTTTCTCTCATGGCTCAAGGTTGGATATCCCCCCCCTTATCCTTGTGAAAATCATGCCCCTTCTTAATTTAGTTGCTGTGAACATAGCTGGTTTGGGTTCATTTTAATTAAAGATGCATATTTACATGATGAAAAAAATTAATATATGCCGTATACCACGATAGACCATCGACAACTATTCTGTTCACCGAAACATAACACGATTAAATCGATGGCGGGGATTTTGCCTTTAGCTCCACACCATGATTCATTACAATATATACATCATGTATGTTTAATGCAATGGGGTCAAAACCGGGGTGTTACATTTCCCTCCCCCTTCAATAGCATTGTTCTCAGTGCTTTACAAGATTGAACAAAAATGCGACACTGGTATCGTCTTAGTGTTCCACAGAATTGAACAAAAATGGATGTGCCAATAGCATGGCATCCTCCAGCCCCCATGTAGCCTCTTCAGGTCCGTAGTGCTCCCATTGCACCTTTACCTAACCTATGGCCCGGTTCTGGAGCATTGTGACGTTCCTGTCAAGGATGCGCATTGGATCGATTCGGAACTCTACCTCGGGTTCCACCTGAATCACATCCCAATTTATCACATGGTTAGGATCATGTACATATCTCTTAAGCAAAGAAACATGAAAAAAATTATGAGCTCTAGTGCTAGCAGGAAATGCAAGTCTATATGCAATTGGCCCTATTCTCTCAAGCACTTCAAACGGCCCACAATATCTTGGTGACAACTTGGCACAACTTCCAAGCTTCAAGGAACTCTTCCTTTCCCTCATTCTGAGGTAAACATGATCCCCAACACTGAACTCCTTGTTCACCCTATGCTTATCTACATAGCTTTTCTGTTTGTCCTATGCTGCTTTTAGATTCTGCCTGATCTTTACAACCTCTTGCTCCATTTCCCTGAGCAATTCTGGTCCAAGCACAATCCTGTTCACTGGGTTATCCCAAGTCACAGGTGTTCTACACCTTCTTCCATACAAAGCTTCATATGGACTCATCCCCAAGGATGCCTGCTACCCATTGTTGTAAGCAAACTCTACCAAGTGTAAGTAATCTTCGCACTTGGTTGGTTTGTCCATCACATACATGCGAAGGATGTCTTCAAGCACCTGATTAACTCTCTCTTTCTGCCCATCTGTCTGAGGATGGTATGCAGTGCTGAATTTTAGCTTTGTACCAAAATCTGCAAACAACCCCTTCCAAAAGTTGGAAGTGAACTTGACATCTCTATCAGAGACTATTGCCTTTGGCAATCCATGAAATTTGAATATCTCCTTCATGAAGATCTTTGCAATGTCATCCATCTTATGCGTATACTTAACAGGTATAAAATGCGCTGCCTTTGTCAACTTGTCCACCACAACCATGATGGAATCATGTTGTCTCCGAGTCATCGGCAATCCTGTAATGAAATCCATGGAAATAACTTCCCATTTCCATTCTGGAACTGGCAAAGGCTGCAACAAGCCTGTTGGATGTTGATGCTCAACCTTTACCTGTTGACATTTCATGCACCTTGAAATGTATTCAGCCATGTCCTTTTTCATTCTTGGCCAAAAGTACTGTTTTTTAGCTGTAGCAATTGTCTTCTGATATCCTGGGTGACCAAAATAGGGAGCTTGATGGATTTCATCCATAACAACTCTCCTCAAATCTGCTACATTTGGAATATAAATTCTACCTTTATAAGTGAGAAGTTCAACTTCTTCCAATTTATATCGCTCATACCTCTTCTCAAGACTTTTCTGTTGCAATTTGTCTTTTACCTGCTCGTACAATTAATCTCCAGCAGCATGACTAACAATCTGCTGCTTCAAATCTGATTGGAAAATACTAAGAGATGCCACATGCATTTCTTGCATCTTCCTACTGAGTGCATCAACTACCTTGTTTTCTTTTCCTTTTATGTGCTTGATTTATAAGTCAATCTCACATAAAAATTCCATCCATCTCGCTTGTCTAGCATTCAGAGTAGGCTGATCAAACAAATACTTCAGTCCACAGTGATCTCTTCTGAGCTCAAATCTCATGCGCATGAAGTAATGTCTCCACATCTTGAGAGCATGTACTATGGATGCAAGCTCTAGATCATGAGTGGCATAGTTCTTCTCATGCTCCTTCAGCTTTCTTGACTCATAACATATCACGTGGTTGTCCTGCATAAGGACTTCTCCAAGCCCTTGTCCGCATGCATCAGTACACACCACAAAATCTTTCTTTGGATCTGCAACCTTCAATACGGGTGCATTGGTGAGAAGATTCTTCAACTGCTGGAAGCTTTCTTCACACCTTGATGTCCATTCGAACTTCATCCCCTTATTTTGCAAAGAAGTGATGACATGTGCAACTCTGGAGAATCCCTCAATGAATCTCCTATAGTATCCTGCAAGTCCCATAAAGGATCTTACATTTGTCACATTTCTTGGAGTAGGCCAATTCATAATGGCTTCAATCTTTTTAGGGTCCACAGATATACCCTCTTCTAAGATAATGTGACCCAAGCACTGAATTCTATCTCTATAGAAGTCACACTTGCTTAGTTTTGCATACAACTGGTGCTCCCTAAGCAATTGCAATGCCAATGTCAAATGCTCTTCATGCTCTTTCTCATTCTTAGAATAAACAAGAATTTCATCAAGGAAAACAAGAACAAACTTGTCCAAATACCTGCTGAAGACACTATTCATAAGGAACATAAATGTAGCTGGTGCATTTGTGACACCAAATGGTACCACTACAAACTCATAATGTCCATACCTTGTTCTGAAGGCTGTCTTATGAATGTCTTCATCCTTGATTCTCACCTGATGGTAACCGAACCTCAATTCAATCTTGGAAAATACCCTTGCTCCCCTCATTTGATCAAAGAGGTCATCAATCCTAGGGAAAGGATATTTATTCTTCATAGTAACCTTGTTCAACTACTTGTAATCAATACATTACCTGAGTGTACCATCTTTCTTCTTTACAAATAGAACTAGTGCTCCCCAAGGAGACACACTCGGTTGGATATACTTCTTTTCCAGCAACTCTTGCAGTTGCATCTTCAACTGTAGCATCTCCGGTGTACTCATCCTGTAGGGTGCCTTGGACACTGTTGCTGCTCCTGGAACAAGTTCAATAGTGAAGTCAATGTCCCTCTTTGGGGAAGCCCTGAAATCTCATCAGGAAACACATCCCTGAATTCCTATAACACTTGATAGTCCTCCAACCTAGGAGTTTCATCATTTGATGCCTCCAAAATATGGGCTGCATACAACTGGAAACCCTTCCTACAGAACTTCTTTAACTGTATTGCTGAAACCTGCCTTACTGAAATCACCTTTGGAATACCTTTCACAACTACTAGTTTCCCTTCTTCATTCATGCATTTGAAAGTATTACTGTAACAGTCAAGCTTCACCCTGTGAGCTTCTAACCAATCCATTCCAATGAGAACATCATAGGAACCAAGCGGTAGAACATTCAGATCTACACAAGTGACCAATCCATCCATGACCAATGGACATTTCTCTACCACTTCACTGACTTTTCTCTTAGTTCCAGTGGCTAGCTGAACTAACCAAGACTTCCTATGCTTTACTTTCTTAAAAGCAAAAATATCCACTACTCTAGGAGTAATGTAACTGTGAGTAGAACTAGGGTCAATCAAAATAGAAATAGATTGCTCAACAATATTACCTGCTACTTCAACCACAGTTGATTGGTGATTTGCCTGGCAGTCCTACAGTGCTACATAAATCTTAGGGACTGCCCTTGCTACTTGACACATTGTTTCTACTTCTTGAATGTTATAAGCTGGCCTTGCACTCTCATTCTTGAGTGTACAATTTCTGCGCATGTGGGGTCCTCCACATTTTCAACATTGAAGTGGTCCTCTATTCTATTGTGGATCTTTAGGATTTTCTCCTGTCGCTCCGACTAGCTTAATCGTAGCTTGGGATGGCTGCTTCTGCTGATTCCTGAAGGTAGAAGGTTTGAAACCTTTCTTTCCTTGGTCAAACTTCTCATTCTTCTTTTCCTTCCATGCCTTATGGTAATCTGGCTTACCTTTGCTTTGCTCATAGTAATACTTAGCCTTCCTTATTGCTTCTTCAAGAGTTCTAGGTTCATAAAACTCAATTCTATCTTTGTAAGACTAAGGTAATCCACTCAGAAAATGCTGGACCTTCACTTTTTCATCTCTGATGTACTGAACATACCTCAACAGCTCCAAAAAATTATTTGCATATTCTTCCATGGTCCGCTGTCCCAATCTCAGCTCATGGAACTCCTTAATATTGTCATCATAATACCTGTCAGAGAGGTATTTCTGCTTGAAATACTTCTTGAATTGTTTCCACTTAAGTCTCCGTTCACTGATCCTCTTTACTTTCTTGAAGTGTTCCCACCAAATGGATGCTCTTCCATTCAAATTGAATATGGAAACTATTGCCTTCATGTTTCCTGAATAATCATGCACTTGAAAGTACTTTTTTATCGCAAGAATCCAAGCTTCAGCCTCTTGTCCAGTCTTTAACTCACCATCAAATGTAGGAGGTTTAGATTTCCTAAATTCATCTCGAGAGTGATCCCTATGGTGTCTCCTTCTTTTTCTTTTACGAGAAGAAGAACTTGAATCCCCGCTGGATTCTTCAGAATTAGATGATCCACTAGAAGTCCTTCTCCTTCTCCTAGTACTGCTCTTACTGCCTTCTGGTCTTATTGTACCTCGTCCAGAGTCTATCTTTCTTTGCAAGTCTGTTAAACTCTGCAACATTGCAACATTCAACTGATGTTGCTCTTCCTGGGCTTTAATTAAGCTTCTCATGGTGGTTGCAACATCTGACGGTGTCTCTTGGAATATCCTTCCATTGGACTCAATGTCATCATTCCCATTACGAACATTTTCTCCCATGGCATCTTCTGCTCGCTTGTAAGAATACTGAGCATCATACCCATCATGGGTTCTCATGACTGAACCACCTCTGGCTTTACCACACTATTCTCTCTGGAGTCTTGCCCTTGGAAGTTATCTAAAGTTCTGGAATGTGTTCGTAGCAAACTGTTAGATGCATAATATTAATGTAAATAAAAATTACTTACCTTTTCTTTTGGAAATTCATAAAACAACAATTATGCAGAAACACAGAATTTTCCCTATTTCATATTCAGCTCTGTGACCACGGACAGTTTGCTGAAATCTGCTGAAACAGTTAGAATTTGCTGAGAAAATTTCCACTTCGAAAAACCCAAAGTTTCCTTCTCTTCATCGGGTCTCTTCCACACAAATTTTTCGACGTTTCGGCGGGCAAATCGCCAAAACTTCTAATCTGCATTGGCGATGTGGAGGACTATTCACCTATTTCCTTTTGCTATATCGGATCCGCATCCAACTCTCTGAACCTAATCGACGATGAAACCAACCTATGCACTGTACTAATGGTCGGGTGTCTTGTGCATTAGGTGGTTAGTCATGTCAGCTTCCGCAATGATGGCCCATAAAACTTCTGTGTCTTTAGCAACCACAACCCTGTCTTGAAAGGACTAACCCTCAACACATCGACGGTCCAAGTCACTGTACTTTTTGTCGTTGTGGCGATCCAAACAGAAACTTGCCTCCTCTGTTTCGGTGATCGGTTACGTTATTGCGTCAGACAATTAGTCTTCTAGGCAGCCGCAATGGTGGAAAGTGTTCTTACTTCAGTTTCCATGGACAAACATCTAGACTTTTGATCAACGATGTCAATGACTATTCTCCTTAATTCTTCCATAGCCGTAAGTCTATCAACGGTCGAAAACACTAGCTGCTGCGGTGTCAGAGGGCTAGTTGACTACGCAGCCACAACGGTGAGTCACCTTCATTGAACTTTTTTCGATCGGTGATCCGATCCACTAAAATTTCCCGATTGCCAACAATCTCACGCCTTAGAGAAAATTTGGATTTTCTTCTTGCCTTGTCTTCCGTGGCATCGACGGTTGAAGCCTCTATCCGTTGGAAGGATAGTTCACTAGCTAGCCGCAACGGTGAACATTCAATCCACTAACCATCACTGATGGCTGACAACTCCAGGACTTAGATATTTTTTTGAAATTTTCCCTTTTAGTCTTCCTTTTCACTGCTTGATCGGCTCAATTCTCATCTTTTCGTCGACGAAATAGTTCCATCAGCAGCCGCAACGACAGCCCACCATCTTTGATATTCTTCCGATGGGCGGCCAAATATACTGAGGTATAACCTGATTGGCATCAGCAGTCTCTTCTCGTCGAAAGGCTAGTGCTCTAGGCTTCCGAAACGGTGGGCATATGAACCACTAACTTCCGCCAATCCAAACAACTAACCGTTGCCGATCATCGATGGCCTGAACACTTAAACAATTTTTCAAAATTTCTTCTTCTGTCGATGAAAACTTTCTCTATCTTCGGCTGAATCTGTTGGCTCCATAATCCACTAACACCTCGGCATCGATGAGTGGAAGACTAAAGCATCGGCAGGTTATTTCGTTCAATAGTTGCAACGAAAGCTCCTCATCTTCGATCCTCTCCCAATCGACGAACTGATTTTGACCGGCATAGACAGTGGGAGCTTCTCCCCGTCGGAAGACTAGTGCTCTAGGCTTCCGCAACGGCGGATGCACAAAACACTATCTTCTTCTGATAGCCGACGATTTCGGGCCTTCAAAAATTTTTAAACTTTCTTTCTTTACGGTGTCGGCAGTCGGAGGCTTTACCCATCGGACGCGTAGTTTTCTAGCCATCCACAACGATGGGCGCTCGATAAACTATTTTCCGTCGATGGACGTCGAACACATAGAAAATTTTCTGCAATTTTCCTTCCAATGGTCCTCCGTCAGGTGTGTTTCTGCCTAGCTCTCCACTGCATCGGAAGTCCGTCCCACTAAGTGTTCTGATGAACCGATAGTTCCAACACTTAGACAAATTTGTGAATTTCCTAGTCATTCATCAATTCCTCCTGGGAAGAAGGCAACATGCCTCTGCTAACTGTTCTTTCATGGCCCATCGAGGCCCATGCTGCAACCTGCAAGCTCTGATACCACAGTGTAGTGTCCCCGACCATAGCGTTAACCATCCGGGATAAGAGCCCCATGAACATGTACATTCATAAAATGTTGAAACAAAGTGCATTGAAGTAGAACATACACAGATACAATTATTTATCATACACAGCGGAAGCAAACATACGTTCATACAAGCATTCAACATGTTCATCATAATCATTAACAGTAAATAGGATTGCAGAAGTAAAATAGACAAGATTACTTATCTTATAAAGAACTCGTTCCGCAACCAGCTACGTCGCTGCAACATTCCACCCAACCATAGGCCAGTGTGCTCCTTAATCTCTCAGCAACGCTGCCACCCTCGAGCTGGGCATGATTCTCCAAGGAATAAGGAACAAGCAGGTTTACACATAGCTAAGGATACACAAAACACAGCCAAACCAACATAGTTGGGTTTATCAGGCCATCCAGGAACTGGGAAAGGCTAAATTCTAAGTTGGTGAGCTCATTATAGAGATAGGAACACCTACACCAGAACTATCCTGACTTGTAAGACACCCACACACACCCAACACAAGGAATCAGTACCTTCTTTGCAACACAGTCCCTCAGGCCTTGACTTCCCTTCCTGTGCTATTCAGGGGTTGTGGAGAAGAAATCTAGCCCTCTAGCTCTGTCTGTGTGGTTTCCAAACACACCAGGTTTATCCAGCAACCCAAGCCCCCATCCCTGCT
The DNA here is from genome assembly GCA_001517045.1 of Pseudotsuga menziesii. Taxonomy (NCBI): domain Eukaryota; kingdom Viridiplantae; phylum Streptophyta; class Pinopsida; order Pinales; family Pinaceae; genus Pseudotsuga; species Pseudotsuga menziesii. Next base: position 467,338 of record LPNX011063078.1, read on the forward strand.
CCCAACACAGTCCAAAGATCAACCATTGTATGCATGAAATCAATCAGCTGTTAGAGCTTAGACAGGGAGACAACTTCTGAGTCATTCTTGGCCCTATCATGGGAAAAATGACTCCCAAGCAAATTACAACAGTCCCAAAACGTATCAGTAAACACAACTCACAACATGGGGAAAACAATATTCCATCCTGGGCAACGAAGCCACTGAAAAAAACTTGCACATACCACACTAGGGAAGAAAATACAGTCTCCCACTTGTGCATGAGGGAAAGTTGCACCAGACCCCAAAATACAGAGGGAAAACACACCAGACTCCACTTTGTAGAGAAATGTGAATGACAACCGATAAGCGGCTCCCCTACTGGCTGCGTGAGATCAACAAAAAAGATGCCTGTGTGTGAGAATGAACAGACTACCATCCCTGCGTGAGGGTGAACAGAAAATGGCGTGAATGGCATAGTGGAGTGCATGAGTGTTTCAGCACCATCGTAGAGAGAGTGGAGAGTCCGTTGGAGTGATGGCGGTGGTTTTTGCTCGCCATCGTGAGGTCAACCCGCTGGTGGAGTGTGTGTGTGGGCAAGGACTGACAGTCCTACCACACTCCACTCCCAGCCATAACTGCCCCAACTAATAGTAGATATTTTTAATGGTGGTGGTTGGATAAAGCAAGGAAAATATGGGAAAATCAAAACAGGGTGGTGACACATGGATTTTCTCTCATGGCTCAAGATTGGACATCTGCCCCCTTATCCTTGTGAAAATCATGCCCCTTATCAATTTAGTTGCCATGAACATAGCTGGTTGGGGTTCATTTTAATTAAAGATGCATATTTACATGATGACAAAACTTAATATATGCCGTATACCACGATAGACCATCGGCAACGATTCTGTTTGCCGAAACATAAAACGATTAAATCGATGGCGGGGCTTTTGCCTTTAGCCCCACACCATGATTCATTACAACATATACATCATGTATGTTTAATGCAATGGGGTCAAAACCAGGGTGTTACACACCAACCCAATCACACCCGACCATTCCCCAACCCCATCACCATCACCACCACCCCCCGACTTAGAACCCCTGATCCATACAGCTGCACTACAACCAACCCTACCTCAACCATCAGCACCAAATAGATCCACTTCTGCACCCCCTGCATCTAACCAACCAGAGGCAGTAGTCATCCCACCTCCCCAAACAGAGAGACCATCAACCACTGCTATACAACAAACCAAAAACTCCGACTCAAATTTTGCAGGTACACAGGTGCCGACACAAATAGAAATGGAAAAGCATAAGAAGAAGAAGGAGAAATAGAAGAAGGAGCATCATGGACAGCCATCAAAGGTCCATATCAAATTGAAATATGCAACCACACTAACCGATGCAGAGCTAGGACAACTCCTAAAAACCCTAGCAGTTGAAGCAAAGACAAGGAGCCAGTAGAGACGTAAGGAACTTGACAACAAGGACGAAGAACAGGTCGATTTCCTCAACAAATGCAGAAACCTTGCACAATCAGTAATTCCAGGACCAGTAGAGGTTGACACCGACAAACTGCTCGAAATATATTATCAGCTATTTGAAAGCATGCTGTCGGCACTCGAAACACATATTCAGGAAACAAAGGAGGAGCAGAAAGAAGAAACCATCCGACTGCTGATGGCGCAGCACACCGCCTTTTCTAAAGCCTACAAAGTGTTACAAGATCACATGGAAGAGTCTTTTATCATGGAATAAATACTACGAGACTGGCCTACTTACTATTGGCAAGTCTATCAACAAACCAGGCAGACCTGACAGGAGATCCAAGCGCTTGAGAAGAGGAAGACCACTGATACAACACTTAGAAGCACAATTGAAGATCAAATAGTGCTGGAGACAACTAAACTACAGAAACTCAAGCGGGAAGCTCATCAGTGGGTGCACCAAGCTATCCCCAACTTGGAAAAATTTGACATCATCTACCTGCAGATGAAAAGACTTATAGAGATTGCAGAGGAGAAGGACCAGTTTATGGGTCCCGACATGGAGAGAATAGCTGAAATATCCATTTCAGAGAAGATGTCGATCTTATCAAGTTTGACTACACTCACCATCAACATCTAGAAAGTATTACAAAGTTGGATGGATTTCCAACATCACCTAGTAGTGACAGCCCCAACAATTGTCAAAGTTTGTGTACAGAAAAGACCGACCATCAGACTTCACATCCCATGAAGACCAAGCACATCATAATGACTACTAAGACAGACAGAAATATTTTTGTACCTCCCTGTTTCTTCGGGACGAAGAAACATTTTGTTCATGGGGGAGATGTTGGAGGAGCAAGTTGGTAAGTCGACTTGAATGATAGCTAACTTAGTCGATTAGCCGACTAAGTTGATCGACCGACTAAACTAGAGATTAGGTCGGCCACCTAAGGTCATGTCGGTTCACCGAACCGACATGTAGTTATTTTGTAATTGTTTGTAAATCATATATATTAGGCTGTTGAGCTAGATGAGAATGTGGTTCAGTTCTCTGTATTGTATGGACAAACTCATGTTAATATAATCTGTTATTTCCTCTACTTGTTCTTATATCTTGTCTCTATTATGTATGTATGTTTTGGTATGTATTATTGGTAACCTTATGTGATCTGTGAGATTACAACACCTCCTCAACCTATACATATACTCAAATTTACCTGCTAAATATCCTTTAGTGAACCTCCTGCAATATCCTGCAAGTCCCATAAAATATCTTACATTGGTTACCTTTCTTGGAGCAAGCCAACTCATAATGGCCTCAATCTTTTCAGGGTCTACAGATATTCCTTCATCTGAGATACTGTGACCCAAATAATAAATTCTATCTTTATAGAAGTCACATTATCTCAACCTTGCATACAAATCATGATTTGGATAAATTTTAAAGTCAGCCTCAACTGTTCCACATGTTCTTCCCCATTCTTAGAATAAATAAGAATGACATCAAGGGGAACAATAAAAAACTTGTCTAGATACTTACTCAAAACACTATTCATGAGGCACATAATGTAGTTGGTGCATTGGTGAGACCAAATGGTACCACTACAAACTCATAAGGTCCATACCTTGTTCTAAAGCCTATCTTATGAACATCTTCATCCTTGATTCTTACCTGATGGTAACCAAACCCCAAGTCAATCTTGAAAATACCTTTGCTCCTCTCATTTGATCAAAGAAGTCATCAATCCTAGGCAAATGATACTTGTTCTTCACAGTAACTTTGTTCAACTGCCTGTAATCAATACATAACTTGAGTGTACCATATTTCTCTTTCTCAAACAGAAATGGTGCTCCCCACGGGGACACACTTGGCTTGATGTACTTCTTTTCCCACAACTCTTGCAGCTGCATTTTCAACTCTAGCAAGTCTAGTGTGCTCACCTTGTAGGGTGTCTTAGAAACTGGTGTTTCTCTTGGCACAAGTTCAATTGTGAAGTCAATGTACCTCTTTGGAGGAAGTCCTGGAATCTCATCAGGGAACACATCCCTGAATTCCCAATATGGATGAAAGTCCTTCAACCTAGGAGTTTCATTCTCTGCTGCCTCCAAAATATGAGCTGCATCCACTCTGCAACCTTTCCTACAGAACTTCTTTAGCTACATTGCTGAAATCTTCCTAATAGAGATCACTTTTCGAATGCCTCTTACAACTTTTAGTTTTCCTTGTTCATTCAGACATTCAAGTGTCTTGTTGTAACAGTCAAGCTTTACTCCGTGTGCTTCCAATCAATCCATTCCATTGAGAACATCATAGGAACCTAGTGGCAGAAAATTCAAGTCTGCACAAGTGAATAGCCAATCCATATCTAATGGACATCTCTCTACCACCTTACTATCTTTCCTCTTGGTTCTAGTGGCTAGTTGGACTAACCATGATTTTCTATGCTTTGATTCATTCAAAGTGGATATATTCACAAGTATAGAGGTGATGTAGTTATGAGTAGATCTAGGGTCAATCAAAATAGAAACAGACTGCATGGAAATATTACCCTCAACTTCAACCACAGTTGATTGATTATCTTCCTAGTAGTCCTCTAATGCTGTACAAATTCTAGGAACCTTCCTTTCTTCATGACCCACAATTTCAGTTCCTTGTGTTTTGTGGAATTGACCTTCATTCCCATTCCGATGTGGACAATACTTAATCAGATGGTCTCCTCCACATCCCCCACATTTGAGTGGTTTCCTTGGCTTGTCTCCCATCATTATGGATGGCTTGATCATAGCTTGGGATGGTTTCCTTTGCTGATTTTAGAAGTGAGAAGGTTTGAAACCTTTCTTCCTATGGTCAAGCTTTGCATTCTTCTTCCAAGAATTTCTCCTACTCCCTTATGTATTTGTTGTCTGATGCCCATAGTTTATTTTCCTTTGGAGGCCTGTCAAACTTTGTAGCATGGCTATAGTCAATTGATTTTTCTCTTCTGGAGCCTTGATCATCCTTTCATTTTACTCTATGCAACTCTGCAACTTCACCCTCAGGCTCCTTATGGTGGTTGAAATATTTGGGGAAGCCTCTCGATTTATCTCCCCATCAAATTATGTTTCAGCATTCTTAACTTGAACATCTTCCCCCATATTGTCTTCCTCGAGCTCGTAGGGATTTTGTGCATCACACATAATGTAAATATTCTTGGTGCTGATATTCTTTGTCGGACCAAGACCAACTTTTCAACCTGCACTATGCCTTTGTAAAATGTGTTTAGGAACACCATTTTTAGATGCATAAAATTCTTAGGAATTTATAAATTTCTTACTTGCATTTGGAAAAATCATATATTGACATCTTGTCAAAATATATACTTTTCTTCCTCAACAATGACTGTCTCAGGGGGACGACGAGGGTCAAGGGGGATTTCCCCTTGTGGATTCATCTTTTGATTTCATGCAATATGACACATAAGTTCACTACCCTTTTTCATATTTCAGGGACTTGAAAATCCCATTGAAAAACTGGTTTAAATTCTCTATTTCGTCGAATTTTCTGTTTTTCCTCTGATCGACGAACTCACCTTTTTCTTCTGACGTGTTGACAAAACTTGCCGAGTCTTTCTGACACATATCAAAAAAACTTGCCCTTTTCTTCTGATTTGAAAAACTCCTCTTTTTCTTTCGACGCATCTACAAAACTCATTGTTTCCTCCCGACGTATAGGTGAAACTCGCCGAGTTCATCCAACGTATTGACAAAATTCCTATTTTTTTGCCGACAAGGAAAAATTTCAACACTTGGAATTTTTTTCCAAAATTTTTCTTCTTTCCTTCATCGGTGAAAGTCACTGAGTTTTCCTGATACACATCGGTGAAACTCACCGAGTTCGCCTGACATGCATCGACGAAACTCAGCTTTTCTTGGCGACATGGGAAATTTCCAACACTTGGAATTTTTTTGGAAATTTTTCCTTTCTTTCTCTTTCTCAGCAAACTGACTAGTTTCTTTCGATAGGCGATCTCGACAAACCTTTCAAAGATGTATCGGTGAAACTCATCGAGTTTTCCCAACATGCATTGACACAACTCAACCAACTTAGCCGATATGTGTCGGCATAGCTCGAAAAACTTAGCCGACACTGAAACTTCAAACACTTAGAATTTTTTTTTGAAATATTTTCTTTCTCTTCCTTCTTTGTCAGCTTAACTTAGCCTTTCATGCTGACATGGTCACTATGATCTTGTCATCTCAACTCAGCCATCTCAGCCGACATATATCGGTGAAACTCGACTAACTTTGCCGACAAAGTCATACTGAGAAAAATTTTGAAATTTTTTTTGCCTTTCTCTACTGGCCACTACTCAACAAAGGATGCTCTTACCTCTGCAACTGTTCATCTTGGCCCATTCAGGACCAATGCTGTAAACAGTGATTTGATACCACACTGTCACGTCCCCTCTATTAGTTTTTGTACCTAGGCAGATGTTCCCTAGGTGACTTTAATTTTTTCCTAAAGTCACTTTAAGAGGGAAAAAGGTGACCCTCACATTAAAAGTCACTTAATGAGACTTTATAACAATAAAGTCACTTTTTGATAAATTTAAGTGGGTGAGTGATTTTATTTATGAGAAATAAATAAAAGGGATTTTCACTCACATTCAATCTCATCCATTGGATTGATTCTTTTTCCACCATTGGATCAAGAAACTCACTTAGGTCAAACAAAAAGGCTGAGGGAGGCAAAAGGGAATTCACTTTTGATGTTTTCAGGAGAAGAGAGAGAGCTGAGAAGGCTGGGTCGAGTTTGCTCAAGGAGGGCACGATTTTCCAGATTGTTTGCTGAAGAGATTTTTGTGAGCAAGGAGGTCAAGATTGCATTTATTATTTGTTTGCACTGAATCCAAGAAGAGTACGGCCTGACTGTACGGCTGCTTCATTTATTGCACAGATTCCAAGGGGTGTATGGCCTGTTTTATTTCTGCTGTACGGTGCATTAAATTTGGCACAGATTTCAAGGGGTGTACGGCCTGGTTTTTCCTGCTGTACGGTGCATTTAATATTTGCACAAATTTCGAGGAAGGTACAGCTGAGTTTATTGCTGTACGGACTGCTAATAAATTGCACAGATATCGAGGAAGTGTACAGCCAGTCTGCTGCTGTACGGACTGCATTTATTGGCACAAATTCCAAGGAAATGTATGGCCTGGTGCTGCTGTTCAGTTGCATTTAGTTTGGCACAGAAATCGACAAGGGTGTTCGGCTGAGTTTGCTGAGCACATTTCCAGACTTTGAGAAAAAGTTTTCCGGTGGAGATAAGTTGTATTTTTCACCATTTTCTGTCCTATACTTTGCTGAAGAAATAATAAAAATCTCTCCTCTCTCTGACTAGTTTTCCCCATGGGGGTTTTTCCAGGGCTGATTAGCCAAAAATCTATGAGTCAAATTTATGGTGTGCATGTGTATTTGTTTCAGCCTGTTAGTAATTTGATTTTACTGTGTGTTTAAAATTGTTCGGCAAAATTTTAAGTAGCTTCAAGCCTATGCAAAACCGGCTGAAGTGAAAAACACAAATTGTTCATTTAAACCAGCAAGCAGTAAAACTCAGTTTTTCAACATGGTATCAGAGCAAAGGGGGCAGAAACAGTGATTTTTGCAGACACACAAAAATTTGCAGCATTCAGAAATTTTTGTTATTTTACTTCTGTCAGTGAACAGCACTTTGTTGAGTTGTTGTTGAGATGGCTACAGGACTTAGGTTGGAGGATAGGCTGGATGGGACAGGGAATTTTGTGCCGTGGAAGGATAGAATTCTGCTGTTACTTGAAGAGAATGAGTTGTGGCCAGACATAGTGAGGAACACTACTACAAACTCCATTACCATTCCTACATCTACAGATGCAGCAGCCCTCACAGCCTTCAATAAGAAGGACTGCAAAGCCAGAAGAATTATTCTTGATGCCGTGAAAGATCACATTATTCCTCAAATTTCAGGAAAGGACAAGGCTCATGAGATGTGGACAGCCTTGACCAGTCTATATGAGAGTTCTAATGAGAACCGGAAAATGGTTCTCAGAGAAAAACTCAAGAGTATCAGGATGAATGGAGGAGAGGGAGTCACAGCTTACCTTACTAGGATTTCTGCAGTTCGGGATGAACTTGCAGCAGTTGGGGAGAAGGTTGCCCCTACAGAGCTTGTGCGGACAGCAGTGAACAGGGCTTCAAAGTCCTGGGGGGATTTTGTGCAGGCCATAGTGGGCAGGGAGAACCTACCTGACTGGGAGAGGCTATGGGATGACTTTGTGCAGGAGGAGACCAGGAGGGGTCTTGTACAGGGTAGTACTTCTTAGAGAGGGGCTGATGTTGAGGATGTGGCTTTGGAAGCCAAGGGTAAGAAGAAGAAGGGCCCCAAGAAGGGTGGGGCCAAGCAGCAGTAGCAGGGACAACAGAGTGGACAGAAGAAGGACTTGAGTAAAATCAAGTGCTATGCTTGTCAGGCATTTGGACACTATGCCTCACAGTGTCCAAGCAAGAAGAAGAAGAAGGGGCAGGGATAGCAGACTGCAGCCTCAGCTGAGGTTGATGAGTTTAGTATTGCATTTCAGAGGGATTTTTCCATTTATGCTGGATAGATGGAGGGAGAGAGAGTCACCTTAGCCACCAGCATAGATATGGATCAGGACAGTGAGCATTCCTTGTTGGCAGGACATGGGGGGGATCCATCAACCTCTTCTACTTGGTACATTGATAGTGGAGCCACGAGCCACATGACAAGAGCTCGAGAGGTGTTCTCAGAGTTGTCAGAGTTAGGTAGGGATGTGGAGGTTGTCCTTGGGGAAAACACCATTGTGAGAGCTGTTGGTAGGGGTACCATCACATTTCAGAGGGAGTCCATGAGTCCCATGACTCTGCGGGATGTGTTGTATGTCCCAGAGCTGAAAAAGAACCTTGTATCAGTTTCCACTATAGAGGACAGGGGTCTTGGGGTGTGCTTTTTGGATGGGAGAGTACAGGTATATCCCAAGGCTATAGGTATGTCCAGTGCCATGGACATCGGGGTCAGGTGTGGAAAGATGTACAAGCTATTATTTTAGCCACAGTGTGCTTTGGCACATAGCAGCAGCAGCGAGCTTTGTGAGCTTTGGCATCGGAGGATGAACCACTTACATCACCCAGCTCTTAGATTGCTGAGGAGCATGGTTACAGGTTTACCAGAGTTCAGCACTGAGCAGGAGGATGTGTGCATAGGGTGTGCTTTGGGAAAGTACACCAAGACTGCTTTTCCGAGCAATGACACGAGAGCTGCTGGGGTGCTTGATTTGATCCATTCTGATATTTGCGGTCCCATGCCGTCACGTTCTTTGATAGGCTTTGAGTACTACATCAGTTTCATAGATGACTACTCCAGGAAGACCTGGATCTACTTCTTGAGGAGCAAGAAGTCCGAGCTTGTATTGAGAGTCTTCCAAGGGTTCAAAGCCCTTGTGGAGAAGCAGACAGGTAGAAAGATCCGGATGTTGAGGTCGAACAATGGGGGTGAGTATACCTCCAAGGAGTTCGATGCATTATGTACACAGGAGGGGATTCAAAGACAGCTGACAGTTTCTTACACTCCTGAGCAGAATGGAGTAGCAGAAAGGAAGAACAGGTCTATTGTGGGGGCAGCCAGAGCGATGCTCCATGATCAGGGACTACCTTTCTTTATTTGGGCTGAGGCATGTAGTACTGCAGTATATCTACAGAACATGAGTCCTCACAGGGCAGTGGGGAGCAAGACTCCTGAGGAGATGTATTCGGGCAAGAAGCCTGAGGTGAGCCATTTTCGCATATTTGGCTTGATGACTTACTCTCACGTCCCTTCTGAGAAGAGGACGAAGTTTGATCCCACTGCAGAGAGAGGTATCTTTGTGGGATATGATGAGACTTCGAAGGCTTATCGGATTTACTTACCTTGCTCGTGGAAAGTTGTTGTCCGCCGGGAAGTAAAGTTTGATGAGGAGCGAGCCTTCCGGAAGTCCAGAGAGTTAGAGCAAGGGGAGACACCAGCTCCCACACCTCAGCAGGTACAGGCTTCTTCGATATAGCTTACAGGTCCATAGGTTTCTGGAGGGATAGGATCATAGGGTACAAGTACTGCATCTACTAGTTCAGTGGTTCAGGTGACAGGCTCTTCAGGGACAGTGTCTGGGACAGGTACAGGTTTGAGTCCTCAGGTGACAGCATCGGAAGGCACAGGATCTTCAGTTACGGGTCCTCGAGGTTTTGGACCTTCAGGTACAGGGACTTCCTCAGATGAGGAGGAGCAACCTTCAAGGAAGAGGAATCCTAAGTGGCTTCAGGAGACCTTGAAGGATGCAGAGGCAGTTGGTAGACCCCGAGAGAGGATCAGGGTAGTAGTGGAGCCTGAGAGGCTTGGTGTGGTCCGGGATGATATGGCTCTTGTTGCATGCCTTCGTGACTCTGAGCCATCTACTTTTGAGAAGGCTTCCCAGCATCTGGTTTGGAGAGATGCCATGATGGAAGAGTACCATTCCATCATGAAGAATGATGCATGGGAGATAGTACCGAAACCGGAGGGGAAGTCAGTTGTGACTTCCAGATGGCTTTACAAGGTAAAGCATGCTGCGGATGGTAGCGTAGAGAAGTACAAGGCTCGATTTGTGGCTCGAGGATTCTCACAGGTTGAGGGAGTCAACTATGATGAGACTTTTTCTCCAGTTGCACGATATTCTTCTATTAGGGCAGTGATTTCTATAGCAGTAGAGATGGGTTGGAGGATCCACCAGATGGATGTGAAGACCGTATTTCTCAATGGTCTTCTGTAGGAGGAAGTATATCTAGAGTAGCCATAGGGATTTGAGATACATGGGAGGGATTCTCATGTGTGCAGGTTGAAGAAAGCTTTGTACGGGCTAAAGCAAGCTCCTAGAGCTTGGTACTCCAGGATAGATGAGTATCTGACATCGATGGGATTTCAGAAGAGTGAGGCTGATCCCAACCTTTACTTCATTGTGGTTGGGGGGGAGTCGCTCATTCTTTTGTTGTATGTTGATGATCTGTTCATCACAGGTGCTGAGAGTCTCATTGCACACTGCAAGAGAGACTTAGATTCAGAGTATGAGATGACCGATATTGGGCTGATGCACTATTATTTGGGGATGGAGGTTCGGCAGGAGCCTGGGCATATTTTCCTTGGACAGGGAAAGTATGCAGCTGATATTCTGAGGAGATTCCAGATGGAGGACTGCAGGCCTATGTCTACACCTATGATCACCAATTGGAAGCAACTCCATGCTTCCGAGGGCAAGTTGGTGGATCCCACACTATATCATCAGCTTATTGGGTCGTTGATGTATCTGGTCAACACTAGGCCAGATTTGTGCTTTGTCGTGAACACTCTTAGCCAGTTCATGGTTGAGCCTAGGAGTGTGCACTGGACAGCTGCAAAGCACATTTTGAGATATCTTGCAGGGACAGTGGACTATGGTCTGGACTACAGGGGTTCGGATGGAGTCAGATTGGTTGGTTTTACAGATTCAGACTGGGCAGGTTGCGTGCGGGATCGGAAGAGCACTTCCGATTGTTGTTTCAGTTTGGGCTCGGCAGCAGTGTCATGGTTCAGCCGGAAATAGAGATCCGTTGCATTGAGTTCGGCTGAGGCTGAGTATATGGCATCCAGTCAGGCTACTTGTGAAGCATTGTGGCTTCACAAGCTTTTGGTATATTTGTTTGATCAGGAGCTTAGGCCTACGGTGATCTACTGCGACAATCAGAGTTGCATTCATCTCTCTGAGAATCCAGTGTTCCATGACAGGTCAAAGCACATA
>LPNX011063078.1:478682-623766 GCA_001517045.1 Pseudotsuga menziesii
GTATCAAGAAACTCACTTAGGTCAAACAAAAAGGCCGAGGGAGGAAAAAAAGGAAATTACTTTTGATTTTTTCAGGAGAAGAGAGAGAGTTGAGAAGGCTGGGTCGAGTTTGCTCAAGGAGGGCACGATTTTCCAGATTGTTTGCTGAAGAGATTTTTGTGAGCAAGGAGGTCAAGATTGCATTTATTATTTGTTTGCACTGAATCCAAGAAGAGTACGGCCTGACTGTATGGCTGCTTCATTTATTGCACAGATTCCAAGGGGTGTACGGCCTGTTTTATTTCTGTTGTATGGTGCATTAAATTTGGCACAGATTTCGAGGGGTGTACGGCCTGGTTTTTCCTGCTGTACGGTGCATTTAATATTTGCACAAATTTCGAGGAAGGTACAACTGAGTTTATTGCTGTACGGACTGCTAATAAATTGCACAGATATCGAGGAAGTGTACGGCCAGTCTGCTGCTGTACGGACTGCATTTATTGGCACGAATTCCAAGGAAATGTACGGCCTGGTGCTACTGTTTAGTTGCATTTATTTTGGCACAGAAATCGAGAAGGGTGTTCGGCTGAGTTTGCTGAGCACATTTCCAGACTTTGAGAAAAAGTTTTCCGGTGGAGATAAGTTGTATTTTTCACCATTTTCTGTCCTATACTTTGCTGAAGAAATAATAAAAATCTCTCCTCTCTCTGACTGGTTTTCCCCGTGGGGGTTTTTCTAGGGCTGATTAGCCAAAAATCTCTGAGTCAAATTTATGGTGTGCATGTGTATTTGTTTCAGCCTGTTAGTAATTTGATTTTACCGTGTGTTTAAAATTGTTCGGCAAAATTTTAAGTAGCTTCAAGCCTATGCAAAACCGGCTGAAGTGAAAAACACAAATTGTTCATTTAAACCAGCAAGCAGTAAAACTCAGTTTTTCAACACCCTCCCCTCTAACCGTCGAGAGAGGACACGACTACACGACTGCTACTGTCAAAATGGGCAATCTAGCCCCATGAACATAACATAAAATGCATTGAACATAAAATTATACATACACATATGCATAATGCAATATATAGCAGAAGCAAATACATTTCAACACATTCATCTTGTTCATAATAATTTATAAAACAAATACATTGCAAAGATTAAAGATAAGAAAATACTTATCTTGAGAATAAGCTTCCTCGCAACTAGCTATGTCACTGCAATGTTCAATCCAACCGTAGGAGAGTGTGCTCATCAGTCTCTCAGCACCACTGCCACCCCTGAGCTGGGTATGATTTCCACAAGGAACTAGGGAACAACAGGCTCTCACATAGCCAAATACACATAAAAGTTAGCCAAGACACTATTAAGATTCCATATGCTAAGCTAGATTATCAGCATTCAATTCAATTTCAGAACAAAAGCATATAGATAGGATCACTGAAAGAAATAGTATCACAAGATCAACACATATTTACCCTAGGAAAACCCTAATGGGAAAAAGCTAGCAAAAAAAGATTCCTCAATATAGATGATCAAAAAGATAAAACACAAAACTTCAGACTGGTCCTTCTCCTCCTTGTAGATACAACTCTCTCTCTCTCTCTCTCTCTCATGCACTACACAAGTGAGTGATAGTGTGTTCAAATGAGGAGCGCCTCAATTCTATTTATATTCTTCCATTCACTTGACATTTCACTCCAACAAGTCGACCCCACTAAAATTGACTGGGACGACTTCTCTAGGAGGACTCAAACAACTTAATATTATATTAATGAGGGTGCTAATGACCCGAATTACAATGAAGGGTTTACCTCATGACTCTTAGTGATTCTCTCGATAGGAACATCGGAGTATAATGAAATACAAATGATTCTTCTAATAGGAATATTGAGGTACAATAAATGAATACACTTCAAAGTTACAATAATTCAACACTCCCCCTTAACGAGAAGGGTATTCTACAACAACATCAACAACAACAGTAGGAGAAGGAGAGAGAGCATCTTCAACATCAGGGTGATGCATCTATAAATAATTGGAATATTTTTCATCATATTTGACATATAGTCTTCATCTTCAATTTAAATAGAAACAACACTTTGATCATTCAATCGACAACATCATCATCAGCATTTTAATCTTTTATCAATCAGCAACTTCATCGTCAACAATACTTTGACCTTTCGATCAACAACACCATCATCACACTCTGATATTTCGATCAACAACACCATCATCACACTCTGATCTTTCGATCAACAACATCATCATCATCATCAACAATACTTTGAGCAACATCATCATCACACTTTGATCTTTCGATCAGCAACATCATCATCATCAGCAACAACCTGCAATCCACAATTTGAAGACGAAAATCTACGGATCACTTTAGGACTTAAGTCCAAGGATGATGCAATCCTACCACATTCTCGAGGACGAAAGTCACCGGATACAATTACAGGATAATCACTCCCTATCACTTTAGGATTAAGTCCAAGGATGATGCAATCCTACCACATTCTCGAGGACGGAATTCATCGGATACAATTATGGGATAATATCCCTATATGTTTAGGACTAAGTCCAAGGATGATGCAATCCTACCACATTCTAGAGGACCAAATTCAATGTATACAATTTAGGACAAATGTCCAGGGATGATACAATCCTACCAGATTCTTGAGGATTGAAGTCACCAGATACAATTTAGGACAAATTTCCAGGGATTATACAATCCTACCGCATTCTCTAGCACCGAAGCCACTGGATACAATTTAGGACAAATGTCCAGGGATGATACAATCATACCACATTCTGGAGGACTGAAGTCACCAGATCACTTTAGGACAAATGTACAGGGATGATACAATCCTGCTTCTTTCTCGGAGACATAAGTCTATGGATCACTTTAGGACAAATGGCCAGGGATGATACACTCCCACTGAAACATCATTGCTCCCCCTTTCAGGGAAGGTCTTTCTAAAGAACACCAAGCTTGTCTCCAAAATATTCAAACTTTATTCGAGATAGAGGCTTTGTCAACACATAAAAAAATTGTTCATCGATACTCACATACTGGATCTTTATGGATCCCTTATGTATCATATCTCGGATGTAGAAATACCGCATTTCTATGTGCTTTGACTTATCGTGGAACACTAGTTTCTCGGTCATATTTATACAACTATGGTTATCACATAGAATCACTGTGGTATCCAAATCCAGGTTGAATAAACTTGACATCAGCTTTCAAAGCCGTATGGCTTCACAACTAGCAGAGCAAGTTGCTACATATTCTACTTCAACCATGCTAAGAGCAACACTGGACTGTTTCCTATTAAACCATGAAATCATAGCAGATCCTTGACTATAATAATAACATCCACCTGATGTACTTGTTCTGTCTGAGACACTTCCAACCTAGTCTACATCTATATAGCCATATAATCTATAGTCATGGTTTCCATTGTAGTATAGACCAAAGTCTATAGTCCCTTTCAGATATCTCATCACATGTTTTGCAGCTACCGAGTGAACACATCTAGGTTGAACTAGATATTGACTCAAGGTGTTCATAGCAAAAAAATTGTCTGGTCTGGTATTTGTTAGATACATCAATGACCCAATAATCTGTCTGTATCGAGTCACATCCACTAGTTTCGATGATTCATCATCCAACAACTTCAGGTTGGTATCCATGGGTGTCACCATGGCTTTACATTCCAAGATATCAATTCTTTTAAAAATTTACACTGCATACTTTCCTTGATTGAGAAATATTCCTTCCGAGTTCTACCATTCTTGCAGACCTAGGAAATAATGCATTAGACCAAGATCTTTCATCACAAATTCTTCAGCAAGCTTCTTCTTACATTCTACAATCTAATTCTCATTCCCTTTCAGAAATACATCATCCACATACAATAATAGTATGACAGGTTCATCTTCTATAACCTTGAAGTAAAGTTTAGGATCGGATTTACTCTTGGTAAAATCCAAGCTCCTCAGGAAATTATCTATCCTTTCATAACAATCTTTAGGTGCTTGATTTAGGCCATACAGGGCCTTCTTCAACTTGCATACATGAGTCCGTCTATCTTCAAATTAAAATCCTCATGGCTTTTCTATGTATACTTCTCCTTCAATCACACCATTCAGGAAGGTTGTCTTCACATCCATCTGGTGTAAGTCCCACTTCATCATGGATTCAAGTTCCATGATGGTTCTAATAAAAGTATACTATGCTACTGGTGCAAATGTTTCTTCATAATCAATTCCCTCTTTTTGAGAGACACCTCTAGTCACAAATCTTGCCTTGTACTTCTCTATACTTCCATCAGCTGCATGTTTTATCTTGTAGATCCACTTGGAAGATACCACACTCTTGCCTTCTGGTTTGGGAACTATATATCACACATCATTCTTCATTATTGACTGGTATTATTTCATCATTGCTTCTACCCATTCTTTCTTCTGTACATCTTCTTCATAGTTTGTAGGTTATTGATCTACAAGATCATACATCAAAGCTACATAGTTGGAAAATTGTTTGGGCTTCTTGCTTATCCTTATGGATCTTTTAGGAGCTCCATATCTTTCTGCTTCTTGTATAATTTCTCTTTCCCAAGCATGATTTATCTTCCATGATATCTCCATCATAGGAGGTTCTTGTGGTTCTGTCATATCATGATCTTCAAGGTGCTTCATCTTCAGGGAGGAATGCAACCTCTATATTTTTGGGAGGTGCATCTTCCTCATACACTTCTTCATGTTGACATTTCTTGATCTCTTGAGAGATGCTTCTTCATCAAATGTTACATCTCTACTGATTTCCATGTGATGGAATCCAAGAATGTAGATTCTGAATGCCTTGGATACTTCACAGTATCCAACAAATATTCCGTTCTTTCCGGAGCGGTCTAACTTGGTTCTTTTCCCCTTTGGTATATGAAAATATATTGGACAACCAAATATCTTGAGGTGACTTACCTCAGGCTTCTTTCCCGTGAACATCTTTTCTGGAGTCTTGAATCCAAGAGCATTGTGAGATATTCTATTTTGTACATAGACAAGATTTCTTGCTGCTTCTGCCCATAGATGCATTGGAAGATCTTGATCATATATCATTGTCTTTACTACCTCCATGATTGTTTTGTTCTTTCTTTCTGCAACACCATTTTTTTAGGATTGTAAGGAGTATTTAGTTCCCTATTGATTCTAGCATCTTTACAAAAGGCTTCAAATTATTTTGAAGTATACTCTCCGCCATTGTCTGATCAGAGTGTCTTGATTCTTTTTTCTGAAAGATTCTCTATCAAGGCTTTGAATTCCTTGAATTTCTCCAACACCTCACTCTTTTCTTTCAAGAAGTATATCCATGTATTTATTGAATAGCCATCAATAAATGTAAGATAGTATTCAAAACCACTCAAAGATGTGGATGACATTGCACCACACACATCTGAATGAATCAATTCTAACGTACCTTTAGTTTTTTTTTCACTCTTCGGAAATGGATTCTTGATATTCTTCCCTTTCACACATCCTTTGCAAATGCCTTCATGGTTGATCTTCAAGTCTGGTAATCCTGTCACTAATTTTTTCACATTAGGTAGTTCTTTATAATTTATGTGGGCAAGCCTTCTATACCACAGTTCACTAGGGTTAGTGGACTCATGAACAAGGGATGTTTCTGAATGTCCCTTGAGTTTATACAGGCTTCCTTCTTCTTCACCAATGGAAACTGCATCTTCAATTGACTTTCCTTTGGGCCACATGAGTACTTGGCCATCTATGAATACAAATATAAATCCTTTATTATCTAAAGCTGAGATATAAAGTAAATTCTTCTTTAGACTTGGTACATATAAGAATTCCTTCATCTTCAGGGGATTTCCTGAATCAATCTTGTAGCTTGCTTCACCAATTCCTTTGATAGGATATTGATAGTCATCTTCTAGGGATATTTTATGAGGAGAGTTCTTTTCTTCAAGTTTTGATAGAGTTTTCTTCTGTCCCATCATGTGCTTTGAAGCACCACTATCAATAAGCCAAGTGTCTTCTCCAGGTGTTACATACCCAGAGAGTGCAAAGAATAGTACATACTCTTCTGCATCTTCTTCTCTTGCTTTCTTTCTTTGAGGTCCTTCCTCTTATTCTTCTTCATACTCATCTTCATCTAGATGTGCATGATGTCTTTTTTTGTTGCTGTTCCTCTTCTTGTATTCTTGTCTATTCAAAGGACAATTTTTGGCAATGTGCCTTATCTTATCACAATGAAAACATTGAAAGCTGGAATAGTCCCTATTGGGGAGACTTTCTCTTGTTCTATGGAACCTTCTAGGAGGTTGAAACTCCTTATGGTTTCCCTTCTTGAAGTTGGGTTGACTTCTTCTTCTCTTGGTATGATTGGCTAGGGCTTGATCATCTTCCTTTAGTAGAGCTTATCTATTTTCCACTCTAGTCTCCTCTTGAATACAATCTTCTCACACAATATCAAACTTCATGCTTTCTTTCTTGGCACACATCATTTGGATGAATGAATCTGAGGGTCTATTGAGACCATTGAGAGCAGTGATAACCAACTCATCTTCATCAAGTTTCTCTCCAATAGCTTCTAGTTGTTCCTTGAACTGGGAGACCCTTGTGAAGTAGTCCTGGATGGATTCTCCATGACTCATCTTGGTGCTCTTCAATTGAGCTCTTAGATTCATCTTTCTATTGATGTTTCTTCCTTCATACATTCTAGGTAGGGAATCATACATTTCTTGTGGAGTCTTCTTGGAAGACACTTGAGGGATGAAGTGATCCTTGATAGAGTCATCAATAATCCTTTGTGCCCTAATCAAATCCTTCTTGTGCTTCTCCTTAGCTTCAGCCTCTTCAGGTTCTGTAATTTCATCCTTGATATCTTTATCAAGATCATTCTCCTTGAGAATGAGGCCCATTCTTTATTTCCATGCTCTATAATTCTTTATGCCTTCTAGTTTGTCCTCAAGCTTGGTGCTTGGGGCCATCTCATCAGAAGATCACAAAAAAATGAAAATATGGAAAATGAGAATCTGATATTACCAGGAGATGTGCTTGACTGAGGCAAGTTGACTGGTGTTCTTGGTTTCTGAAGATCTCAAGTCTTCACCTTTCAAATTTGACTTGCGAGATTCTGCAGTGCAGTTTTCAGGTTCACTGAATTTCTGCAGTTTTCTGGTCCAGTGTTAAACTAGGGTTTGAATTTTCTAGAGGTCCACCCAGTCAAAAATATTGATCTCAGGCTCAGTATATGTGCTCTAGTAGGGCACAACTTTCCATGCAAACATATCTTCTAAAATCAAAATTTTCTTGAAACCCTAATTTCTTGTTGGGGAGAGAGAGGGATTTTTCACCTTGTGAAAGATGTCCTATTCAAGTTAGTTCTAATACCATGTTAAGATTCCATATGCTAAGCTATTTTATTAGCATTCAATTCAATTTCAAAACAAAATCATATAGATAGGATCACTGAAAGAAACAATATCACAAGATCAACACATATTTACCTTGGAAAACCCTAATAAGAAAAACCCAGCAAGAAAAGCTTCCTCAATATAGATGATCAAAAAGATAAA
The DNA here is from genome assembly GCA_001517045.1 of Pseudotsuga menziesii. Lineage (NCBI taxonomy): Eukaryota > Viridiplantae > Streptophyta > Pinopsida > Pinales > Pinaceae > Pseudotsuga > Pseudotsuga menziesii. Next base: position 486,260 of record LPNX011063078.1, read on the forward strand.
AGACAAGACTTCAGACTGGTCCTTCTCCTCCTTGTAGATACAAATATCTCTGTCTCTCTCTCTCTCTCTCATGCGCTACACAAGTGAGTGATTGTGTGTTCAAATGAGGAGTGCCTCGCTTCTATTTATATTCTTTTGTTCACTTGACATTTCACTCCAACAAGTCGACCCCACTAAAATTGACTGGGTCGAATTATCTAGGAGGACTTAAACAACTTAATATTATATTAATGAGGGTGCTAATGACCTGACTTACAACAGAGGGTTTAACTCATGAATCTTAGTGATTCTCCCGATAGGAACATCGGGGTATAATGAAATACAAATGATTCTCCCAATAGGAACATCGAGGTACAATAAGTGAATACAATTCAAAGTTACAATAATTCAACAACCACTCTATAGATGGGATTATTAGGATGCTAAGGCAGTGGGAAGGTAGAATTGCTAAGCTAGTGAGCTCAACCACTGAGCTATGGACACCTACACCATATTTGGCTTGGTCTCCATAATACCTATACACCCAACACAAGGAAGCATCCTCTTCTCTGCTACACAATCCCTCAGGCTATGCCTTCGATTCTAGTGCTGTTTAGGGTGTGCATGGAAATATAACTAGCCCATATTGATCTATCTGTGAGGTTCCTTTCTTCACTAGGTTTATCAAGACAATTATGGCCTCTTCCAATCCTAACGGTTCAGACCAAAGCAAGGATTTAGAGAACAACAAAACACAAGTGTTGGGTATGAAAAAAACATACTTGGAACCAAAATTTAAAATGGTAAACGGGAAAAAACAACCCTGGGTGAGCAATACAAATTTGGAAACTGTTCATGGGAATTACGGGAGAAAAATGACCTCAACAAACACCTAAAATCGTGAGTCTCCTCTCCAATTTGTTGTGCAACTCAAAAAGGAATTTCTAGGAATGGAGAAAATGAGGAAACAACATAAAAATGTGAATCACTGCTGCCCAATCATTTAGCTATACAAAAACAGGTTTTCCCAGTCATGGAGATGAAGATAATTGTAGAAAGTGATAGAGAGAGCCCAACAAGCTTCCACTGCATGAGAAAATGGAGGACATGAATCAATAATGGGATGGGAAGCAATTTCTGAGCATTTACTTGCCTGATAATTCAAAAATACGATTTCAAAAAATGGGTGGCTTCCCCATTTCGAAATTGACTGCCATACTCTTCCCATCCCAAGGCATTAACTACCTCAACAAATTTCTGGAAGAGATAAATGATTAGGCACAAAAGATAAAATGGGTAGTTAACAACTTTATGGGTTTTACATTTGACATTTGCCTCAACACTATTGGCTCATGGGTTTGAATGTTTTCCCTCCCTATTCCTTTTGAAATCATGCCCCCATCTCTTCAATGTTGCATTGACATAATATAGTTGTGGGTGTTTTTATTAATTGCATATTTACATGATGTCCAAAATTACTGTGCCATCGGCTAGAAGGAGTACCAGAGGAATCGATTTTAATTGCTGAAACATAAAACACTAAATCCATGGTGATGCATTTTCCTTGAGCTCCACACGATGATTTAATAACAATATTTACATTACATATCATTTTTATGCAAATGGGGTCAAAAATAGGGTGTTACAATAACAAGCAAAGTGATGCTCACACATCAAATTTGTTTTACCAATATGTTCCCTAGAATGTGGTCTTCCATAACAAATTTGTGTCTTTACATCTTTAGCCAAATAATCTAGCTAATGCAATTGCCAAGATTCACACTTGGCATCCCTGTCCATATCTAGTACATATGAGTTTCATATGTTCTCCTTCAAGCTACATCCTTGTTCACAATGTTATCCTCATGATTGGATAAAATTTCCATTTTCTCATATTGGGGAAATTTCCAACAAACAAGATATGTGATGGTTTAAATATAGTTGGGTTCCATGTGTATATTTTTAGATAGGATTGTGTTTGAGTGACGATGATTGTGAATGTGCAAATGAGGTATTTGAACGTGGGATACATCTTAACCATTATTGAGATAATGGTATAAAGTAAACACTTACTGTGCTCATTGTGTATGCTTCTTTACTCATGCAGTGGAGAAGCTCTACCATGCCTTGTCTAGGGTGTTCCCTCCCACTTACCATTCCCTTCTCAAAATTTTATTACTATTGTGGACCTTATTCTTTTGACTTCTTTAGATCCATGTTATAGGATATATTTTATATGGAGACATTCTTCAAGGTGGTAGTCACACCTACAAACACAACTGATCAACTTCCACCCACTTTTGACCCATCATTCCCCCCCCCCCCCCCCATAGAAGAAACAACTTCTCAACATAGACCAACTATTCTTGTACTAAATTGTTGAGATAATGGAATACTTTTATCAAATATTCAATATTTCATACACACACACACACAAAGAGATATATATACAAGTCATGAAACTAAGTCTTCAATTCCAAGCTTTGTAACATAATTTAATTCTATTGCATATGTATATTGATATTATGAAAATATTATTTCTTTTTCCTCTTGTAGATGATTTTGAGACACCAAGAACATACATGACAAGAATTTCACTCATCAACCTAAAAATAAAATTAATTATTTCCAACCTTCTTTCTAACTATAATGATTAGTATAAAGGTGAGCAGGTAACTATTGGCAATGACTCAACTCTCCTAGTTTATGGTTGTGGAATTGTTGTTATTGCTAATGATAACTATGGGGATTTTATTCATGTTCATGGAGTAGGAACATATCTACTATCTATTTATAGCATCACACACACCAATAAAAAGGTGGAAATTGGACCAAACAAATGGGTTGTCAAAGGAATAAACCAAGCTATCGATGTCAGATCCAAACCAAGAGCATGGATAAATGAATCCACTGAGCCATGAACCCTAGTAAAACATGCAAGTAGCTCAAGGAAGTTAAAAATGGGGTATATAGACACAATTTATGGAAATAGTGGAATTCCAAGGTCCATATAGCTATTAAACCAACAATGCCAACAATTCTATTAGGTACCAAGACAAATCATTGAGGTATTAACAATTAGACAATGATCATCAATGCTATGATAAAATGAGTCTAGGTTGAGACAATAAATATACATAAGGAAAAGGAGGCACATTCCTATGCAACACTTAGGGCATGCTTCTCAAAGCACTTCGAATAAAGGAATGGCCTAGTAATGATTTGGTTGACATGGATTTAGTAAGAATTTTATCATGTAGTTGTTTGAAACTAAACCATGCTCATTAATTTACTCATTATATTAAAAAAATTAAATAAAAAATTAAATATTAGACTTGAAATCAAAAGGGTGAAAGGAACAAGAAATATAACCTAGGTAGAGAACCTTGATAAACCCCTCCATTAGGAGACCTTGGTGCTGGTAATTTCCTTAATTGTTGTAAGATGACTATTTACAACAAAACTATTAGAGTGTGTTTAAAACAAAGCTGTAGATAAAGAAATTGATTTTAGTAGCCTAATAGAACACATAATTATGTCCAATGAATTTGCATATTACCTGATATAATTGTCTTTTTTGTGTGGATGTAAATCCATGCTAACAACATTTGAACCTTGGTTTACGCTTTTGACAACTATTTTTAGAAATATATTTTTCAAAGTACATGTTATGAGGGTGAGTTGGACCTAGAGACCTAACCACCATATTGAAAATGATTTTTAATGGTATAAACAATTTAAAACCAACACCATATTCAAAAGTAAACAATAAATTTGTGAAGTATATTATATTACTAAATGAGCACATGACATATAATATTATATATTATATTAAACCCAAAAAAGCATAAAACAATTCAATAGTTGTAACACAAAGCCTAATTTAAGAGTGATTGTAGTTATATTGCAATTTTATACTCACATATCAACTTAGGGTGGATTATAGGGTTGGATTGTACAATTGTTTTAATCTCTTGAAACATAGAAATTCATTGCGACTGTGTATCGTTGAGACTGTGCATGGACACTAGAGGATGTGCCACATGTATCCAATATCAATGCAACTTTTTAGGATAATTGGATTTAACACTAGTCATTAGTTTCCTTTCCATAACAAAGACCCGTATAAATCTTGATAGAATAATAGTTTTATATGATAGAATAATAATTTTATATCATATAATGATAATTAGGTTATAAAAACACAACCACATCAACATGTAATAGATTCTAAGAAGACTAAATGAGAATATATGAATGAACTTCTCTGGGTTTTGAGAATAATTTATTTTCTATTGAATATGGGTATCCATGTGAAGGTGGAAGCTCATATGGCCCCTCTCCCCATCTTCCCCTCTCTCATCACTCTCATTCCCCATACCCGATCTATCTATTGAGAAATAGTTGAAACTAACATAATATCATAAAACATATAAGCTTCATGCACACAAAGTAACAAAAAAAACTCATAATTATAAACAATTTATATCAATGAACTTGATTATTAAAATATGTTTTCATTGTACAGTGTCTCCTACTATCATATGACCAATTATTTCTTGTTTCTGAAATTTTAAATGAATTTCTAATCCTTATTCCTCTTTGATTGGTGGATGTTCTTATCTTGTTGATTCATGTTGTCTCCTGTCTTGAAATGCACATCTAGTCATGAACATGCATACATGCTGAGTGGAACCAACATAGACTATGAAATAAAATGAGTTAAAGTGGTAAGATTAGTTTTATAAAATGTAAATCATTAACTTGAAACTTCAACTTAATTGTTTTTAATAAAAATATAATGACATTGTTCATTACGCGATGGACTAGTTGACACCATGGTTTGGGCAACAATCTCTTCCTCTTGCCTTCCAGTGTCCTCATTTCTAGGCTATGCCATTGAAACAAGAAAATTTATAAGTAAATCAAATAAAGATAAATAATGATAACTATTGATCCACACATGTGATATTATAGTCATAATATCGTCATGGAGTTTCTCTCCACTACTGACCTCATTACCACCAATTCTTTCCCAAATAAAATAAACCGATACATTAAGTTATAGGAAATAGTCAATAGTGAATGGGTTTTATAAAGAATCCACATTCAGATTCAATAAATTTTATTGACCATGTGATTCAAAGGGGGAGTTTGTGATTTCCACATACTTTCTCGAAGTTCAACCACAACATTAAAACTAATCATGAACTCAAGATTGAGATCTTCTTTTGTGGCTTTGTTTTGTACTTACCCCCTGTATTGCATACCATAACAAATTTTACTTATCAGATGCAATTGAATTAAATTTGAATGATCATAGTAATGAAATAACACTTACAATTATGGCTATTAACTTTTGGTCACCACCCTGGCCAAGTTTGTGTTGAATTGTTTCTCTAATTTTTCCTGGGTGGCATTTGAGGTATCTAATAGTATACCAAAAGTTTTTACTATATCATATAACATACCTTCTATGTAAAACTAAAGAAAATTCAACATATTCAATTAAATATATCCTATACCTTCTTCCACCTAGTGTCATCTTTCATTGTTTTTCATTTTCTTCTCCCTTGGTTATTCCACTAGATTCCTCTAATCCCCCACTTGAATAACTAAAGGATGCTCATACCTAGGGTTTTTGAAAATTAACTCTATGTACATCCCTTAGATATTTCAAATGAGCACCAGACATAAATTATACTTTACTTTTTTTAAATGTTTCACGAGAGAGGATGACCATGTAGTCCATAAGTTGTTTTTTCAAATTATGATTCTGGCTATACCAACATTTACGAATGAAAGGCCCAAAAATATATAATGCATTCTCATTAAAGTGCTTGAAGAACAATTTGTTACCTACCTGACCATTCAAGTGCTTTATGATGAGAGATTCCATCTTCTCTCACACTGTTTCTGCCATAGCTTTTGCACAAATATCCAAACACACATTTTCCTTCAATGGGGTCATGAGAAGGATTGAATCATTGATAAAATACACTTTAAAATATTCTCTCTAATAAAGAAAGGTTCCTTGGATTTGGATGTGCATAAATCAACATTTAGAATATTTCTAAATGCAACTAATCCATTAACATTCAAGGATCTAGATGACATCCTTTTATATTTGATACTTCTTAAGGAATGCCTCCATCTAAGCTATTATACTATTAGGAGTATATCTATACTATAAAATTTACCCAGAACTCACACCTAGCCTCATCTGCACCTACTCAGAATTTTTTTGATCCAAAGTGTTTGTGTTAATACAAGCATTTTCACCACGTTGCTTATGGCTAGGACACACTCCCGTGGGTTGTGAAAGGACATCATTCCCTGATGTAATGCTGAAGCATATATTTTATGAGAACTGGCCATTATCACAAACCCTGGTTGAGACATTCATGAAGACATCTTGTATTGGTTATTAAATTTTTTTTCAAATACCATCTAGGCGAGTATGTCTAGGGTGAACATGACTAGTTTTCCTTTCCCATTCAAGAATTTCAAGGCTGTAATAAGGTTTATATAGTATAAATTACCATTTAATAAAGCTTTCTTTTTTAGGTTGAAGGGTTCTGGATAATGTATCTCAATCTAATTATCCATAGAATTAGCTAATACTTGAACATTGAGCAATGACGTAATGGGCCTCCAATTACTTTCCCAATGTTTCCTGTTTCATCTCTTGAGGAATTAGGATGATCAAACCTGCATTCACATGCTCCCTAGTGGGCCTTGTTTAAAATTCATCTTGACACATTCGAAGAAGACATATTCAATCAAAACCACATGGTGAAGTAAATTTCAAGTCAATATAGGTTTAGTGATTTACCATTTAGCCATGTCTTGTAGAGCTTGCAACAACTCTTGTTGTCCATTGACCATGACAAGAAGACATGCGTACATGGATTTTAACATGAATACTGCTACTAATGAACTACTTGGAAACATCACAATCAACATCAATGTCCAAAATGAAAATGGTTTTGAAAGAGACCTAAAACATGTTTTTTCATGTGCTCCTCGTCTACAATCTAACCCCATTATGGTATTTGAGTATTAAAATCCACTAAATGGACCTTTTTTTGCTTTAAATACTAGAAATATATTTTGTAGCTTTGTGCCCCTCTTTATCTCAACTAATTTTTTCCCCGATTCCAACGTCCTTGGTTCTATAATCCTCAAAGGCACAAAGTTGATGCTTAGCACTCCCAATGCAAGTTTGCTTTGTTGGATTAAACTATTTTTCCAATATTTTTCTAATATTTATTTTTTATATTCTATACTTTTTGCTTAGTAATATTTGTAACTATTTACAAATGCAATGCAATATATCAGTAGTGGAACAAAAATGCTTTAGTAACTTGATGGAGATGCTAGTATATGTCTATAAATGTGCATATACATGCCACTACCATCTACATGTACAACTTATTGTGGAATTTACTTTGTTGGGTTGTCTTTACAATTTAGGTGGAAATTACTTTGTTGGGTTGTCTTCACAATCTATATGGATTGCAAACTTGTTTGCAACCAACTGTTGATTTAAGGATCTAAACTTGAGCTCAATATTATTGTAGAATCAATATTATGGATAATAAATAATCTGTTGGAGAAGGAGGGACTGTTTACTCTCTCAAAACAAGATATAACCTGCATCTGCAAGATTACTGAAGGTGTTTTGATTCTTTGAGTTCATGGATATTAATGTTTTTTGTATTTCTACCCTCCCATTGTTGATTATGCTTGATTTGTATTGAACTAAACATTCATATATCTTGTTCCACTTGAGTTGGGAAATTTTGTCATTTCATGGTATTCTGGATTAGATATGAAAAATCTTGTCAAGGATGCCTTAATGGGAGCACTTAGAGAATCCTTAAGGAAAGGCATTGACATTGATAACTTAAACAAATAAGACATTAGGTTAGTTATGTTCCAGGTTAGAACGTTTGGAAATGGATTTGTATGTCCCACATAATTTATGTTGGTTGCATTAAGTTTATCCTTCCTAGAAATGGGATTGACAAGTTAGCTTTCATAATATTCTAGTTTGTTATACATGTGTTTATTTTCTTGCAAGATTTTAAGAATGCATTGCAAGAAGTAAGACCTACAGTTTCCCAAAATGAAATTAGGATCTATGAAGGGTGGAATCAATAATTTGTTATCCTTTCAGTGTAGTTGTTAAACTAGGAAATTCTGGAAGGAGTGGTTTTTGGTCATATTCTTGTAAGAAACGATATTTTCGATTATTCATGGCACTCCTCTTTTGTTACTTTATCAAGTCCACAAATTTGAGAGGGTAACTAATATTTTAGAACAAAATATATTTTCTTGATCTAACATGTTTGAGTGGCACTGGGAAGTGTTCCTAGAGGTGGGAACCTCAAATGTATTTCACTTTTATAAATTGAGTCTTTATTTTCACTGACCAACTTTGACTTGCCAGGATAAAGAGTTTATTGACAATGCAATATATCCTCCTAATCAGAATTTGGAATGAATTGTTATACTAAAAGGAGTGATGGGATAAATGACTTCAATACAAATGATTTCTTGGATTTCCACAAGGAAGTATGCATAAGAAAAAATGTGATCTCTATCAAGATTTATAATAAAAGGATGTTAATTCAAACATATATGAGTATGGTTTCTTGCATATGTGTAAATGTATCATATTGGTTTGTAGCTTCCTTTTGAAGTGGAGCTATATTGATATAGTCAAACCATGTATCTGTGTTCTCTCTCTTATTAGAAAATAAAAATTACAATATTACTATGTTTTAAAATGAAACTGCAACATGTAATCTACTTAGCCATAATCATGAAAATATATCATGCAATGTATTTATATGTAAGAATAAAATAATAAAATAATATTAATAATAAATTATTATTAATTAAAGACTATCTATAGTCAATAGTCGTGCCCTTTTAAAGAAAGGTGCATGGCGGGCTTATAAAAATCCCAAAACTATGTAACTGTTTATCATATATTGTACATTACATTTTACATTACTACTTATCCGTTTATGGCTTTCTTACGTTACTTGTTACTTGTACTGGCTATTCTATTATTAATGAACTTTGTTCCTTGAGCAGTATCAGCGCTTCCGCTAATTCTGGCCTTTAGCCATCTTCTATGAGAGTTTCTCTCAACGTGGTATTTGACCATATGTAGGCCTTTGGACACACTCGCTTAGATTCTAGACTCTCCTACACGCCACTGTTGCATATACACCTCTTCCCTGTAATCCCACTCCCTTCTACCCCAACGCAGTGCCACCCTGTGCTGCTCCACCCCACACAACTCCTCGCTGCTACATCCTCTGTCCAAGCCACCGCCTGTTTTCTCACCACTCCTACACTTCCTACTTGCCTTCCCGTCCCGCGTCCCTTCCATCTCCTCCCTTCAGACGCCCCCCAATTCCTCACCTTCCTCCCTCTTACTCCCTCCTCCGTCGGCGCAACCTCCCTTTCACCGCCTACCTCCCACACACCGTCATATCCAGTCCACCTCCTACCTGCGTCCTCTCACCCTCCTCTGTCTCACTTCCCTATGACATAGCCTGCCATCATCCAGCTCCATGTCCACCCCTCGTGCAGAACTCCGTCAGCTCCCCCACCGCTCCTGCACGCCCTCCTCTCCACTAACCTTCCTGCCCTCCTCCATACGAACCCCTAGCAGTTAAAAAAATAAAAAATTTATAATAATAAAATATTAAAATTAATGGTAAAATTATTAAACAATATAATAATAATAATATTACATTAATATTAATAATAGTATTGCATTAATATTAATAATATAATACAAATATAGAATTATAATTAATATTAATTAATAATTGTAAAATTATTACAATTAACTAGATATATACAAGTTATAAAAAAGGAAAAAAGTAAAAAGTCGAGGATTTTCCAAAAGAAACACATTAAGGGTTATTATATCTTTTGTATACAACCTAGTTTTGAAGAAGAATAAGACAAAAAAAATAAAATTGAAGAACAAGTCAAACCAAAGAAGATCATCGATCATCAAAGAAGTAAAGACCTCAAAGAAGTCAAACCATCCGAAAAATCAAAAGAAGACCAAGAAGACTAGTCAAGCAATTGAAATCCGCTATCAAACAAGAAGACCAAGTTGAAAAATTGGAATTCAAGAAGTCATGGCGACTATGATACCAAAATTACAATCACAGTTACGAGTAGTTTCGAATAAACTAAAACAATGCAAAGTAACCAAGAATAGTCTATTGCTCAAAATCGACAAGCATAAACTAAGGATTACTACCTTGGAATTGCATATTCAATTATTAGAAGATGGTAAAGAAAAAATCATAGAAAATTTAGCAGATAAAGATGAGAAAATATCACGTCTGGAAAGCCTCATTCAAAAACTTGAAGAACAGATAAATAAGCAAAAAAAAGTCGAAGAATATCTGTATTGTAATATTATCGATCTAGAAGAAGAAGTTAGTTGTATAAATACGTTCATCATGGACAAGGAATATGAATTAGAGCAAGTCTAGGAAAAGTTAGGAATTCAAGAATCCGAGTTTAGTGATTGTCAACAACAAAAAGAAAAACTCCAGCAACAGTATGACGACATGAAGAAGACACATAAGTTGGAAATGACGAAAATAAGTAATGTGTTATCCAGCAATACAGAAGAAATTTTTCGACTACGAAATCATAACAAAACAATGATTACAAATATTAAAAAAATGAAACACAGTAGTAAGAGGGAACACTCCAGTGAATACCTTGAAGGAAGAATACTAGAAAAAAGGAAGAAAACCAGGGTCAAAAGAATCTTAATCAAGATCTAGAGAAACAAATCAAGAAGTTAGAAAAGGACAAAAAGTCGCAAGATGAGAGATTTGAAAAGATTCAGAGTCATAACAATCTACTGGAGAAAAAATTAGCGCAAATACAGGAAGATGCATCTAGAAATCAAGTCGAGGAAGTGAAGCCAGTCCTCGCCACAATTCAAAAGGAATAAAAACAAACAACACATATGCCTTACAGAAATCCCAATTATAATTGTCATTTTGACCAATGACATGGTCAAAATGAGCATTCACAAAAGAGTTATGTTGATAGGAAAACAGTTCGACATACTAAGAAACACTTGAGACGACCCATTCCCAAAAATGATCTCAAAGGTTCGATCAAAATAGATTTGGGATGGACCACAACAGATACGATGCAACAAATCTCCTGGGGAACCCATAACTCGTATCGTCTTATTTCATCAAGTGTCGTAAAGGATCCAGAGATGACAGTTCAAGCAAAATCAGACATTACTGTCAATGAAGCGTTGAGGACAAAACTTCCCATAAGGGCAAGGAAATGTAACAATAAAGTAATATTAATATTAAATTATTATTAGTTAAAGACTATCTAAAGTCAATAGTCATGCCCTTTTACAAAAAGGTGCATGAGATGCTTATAAAAATGCCACACCTATGTGACTATTTATCATCTATCATACATTACAGTTTTACATTACTACTTATCCATTTATGGCTTTCTTACGTTACTTGTACTGGCTATTCTATTATTGAGGAACTTTGTTCTTTCATCATACACTATCTCCAAACATTTGAAATGCCTTGTACACATGAAAGGATTGATTGCAACACTGTAACAAACAACAATGGATATGCCTAGCTAAGTAATGTGACACTCATATTTTTTTTTCATTGAAGAATGCACACACCTGATATTCTGGAGAATCAAGGTATGACCAAGAATATATCCATTCAACCAGTTCATAGTCAAAGTTAGACCCCAGGGAGAAAGTGTCACAAACTGAGATTTGAATCTGGGTAGGGAGGATAACAACATTCCTCCCAACCACTTGATCTACACTCAATTGACATGACACTTAGAACTTGATAGTGTTGATTTACAAGAATTCATTTTTTTGATTTAGTCAGACACCCATTTATTCTTTGGGAGTGCTGGTAAAAAATGTTTTGCATTTTAGATAGTGAAATAAAATTTTTGTTTGTTGTAATTTGCATGGTGGCTAGCTATGAAATTAGGAAATTACTCACACTTATGAATACCCACACTTGCAATTTATGGACTCAAAAAATTACTCACACTTATGAATACTTACAATTGTTAGTTATGCACTCAAAAAACTTGCACTTTATGGTGATTTAAAAAAAATTATTATTATTATCATACAAAACATAGGTGATAGTTTTTGGATTAAAAAAAGAAATTAGTCAAATGGAAAATATAGTCCCTAAAATTTTCTATGTTCGCCATCTTCTTCCTCTGAATTGTCCCAGATAGGGAGAAGCACATGCTTCTAGTCATCACATGTTTCTAGTCATCATATGAATGGATGGACTGCTGAGAGTGGTAAGAGTGAGGTGATGACTCCGTTGATCTCCCAAAAATGAAATTAGGACAACATCTACTCTATGACAAAGTAGTTTGGATAAAAATTTTCCTTGTCTATCCACTGGTTGTTCGAAAGTGAGCTTCTCAAGAAAAGGGTGAAAATATTACTTAGAATGAATATAGTCTAACCATGTCATAAAATTGGGGGTAATATTGTTTTTTATTAAAGTGGCATATCCAACCACATACTCATGAGGGGGTTGAGTTGTAAAAGGTATTTTCATGTTTCTAGCTATATTTGAACCTCGATGGTGACATCAAAACCAAAACTCGCAACCACCTAATCTAGGCTCTGTTGACTCCTTTGGTTTTTTCATATGTATATATACTAGGTAAATTATCAACAACAATGTACTCACTTGGGCGGGATAGACACAATTGATATATATATATATATGGGATTATTGTTGAAAAAATAGATATCAGTAATATAAAATGTTGTCAATCAAATGGGTTAGCTCAATTAGTTCCAATGTTATTGGGAAATTGATTAATTCCAATCAAAATAAACATCCTTTTCATAATATTCTTCTATATAGAGTGCCCCTTAAAAGAACATGATTGGTGCTTAGGCGAGAAAGTTAAGAGATTGAAGGCATTTTCATGTCTATTTTTTTGGACATGAGGGCTTTCTTAGAAGGGATTTAATGTGATCCATAAATTATCACACTACAAAACTTTGGATGATGCACCACCAAAAAAATGTCCATACAATTTGTCTATCCTAACACTTCATCAAAATGGTTGATGATGTGACAAATGGTGTCAATACTATATGCTACAAAGTCTATTAACAATGTTCAAGATATTTACCATAGTGTACAATATAACGTCTATAATAATATCTAACACACCATCTAAAATAATGTATTTATGTGCAAAAGTATCTCCTTTGTTGAAGGATTGGTGACATTATTGACTCTTAGGTTGACACAAAATAAATTTCTAATCTATTGATATTAAAACACATAAATAATATTAATAAATTATATGTTTGAGTACAACAACAATACATTAGGGATTCGTCAGAAGGGATTCAATGTGATCCATAGATTGTTAAATTACATTATTTTGGGTGACCATGATAAAATAATTTCCAAGCAATTTCTCTACCATAACACCCCATCAAAATGGTTGATTCTGCAACAAATGGTGTCAATGTTGTATGTTACATAGTCTAAAATAAATGATTTATAGAACATTTATAACAACATATAATATAAGATCTAACACAACATCTAAAATAATGTATTTATGCATGAAAAAACACTTCTTCGTTGAAGGCTCAATGACATTATTAATTCCTAGATTAACACCTAAAAAATGTCCAATTTGATGATAGTAAATAATAAAAATAATATTAATAAATTAGAAGTTATAGTAGTGCCAATAATAATAGTAACAAAATAGGAGGATAAATAGGTGGTGGTGGTGGGGGGGTTGGGGAATTCTCTACAACCCTAATGTAGAAAAGGGCATAGAGTTCACTTGGGGTTTAAGAAATGTTACAAACAATGGATACAAAGTGTTTGTATTTCCGTAAGGCCTAATTTCTCATAGAGGCAAAGAGTTAGAAAGGACACAATGATAGGAATCTCAAATGCATTTATACTATCTCTCTCCCATCAATCCATTATTGCAAACCTAAAGTTATCAAGAATTCATCAAAGATCCATCTTGGTGATAAGTAAATTGAAGCATCTCGAGTTATTCGACATCCTCCAAAGCCTTATAAGGAAGCATATAGGAAGGTGAATTTGAGGGTTAGTTTTCAAGAAAGGATTATTAAGACAAAAGAGGGGTTCACCTAACATAGTTCCACTCTGCCCCTCCCATGATGTGTAAGGAATTCATGATTAGGTGATCCCACACCACTTGTCTCATCAGCTAGGTGCAAAGCAAAAGTGAATTTAAGTAGTCTTGTCACCTTTGAAGTAACATGCATGCTACTTCAGCAAGTGATCTAATGAATAATATGATGGTAGAATTATCTTTTACTTGTGTGATTTCTTAGGTTTCAATTATTGTCTATTAGTGGTCCCTTATGATATTTCCAAGAAGGTCAAGAGGTAAATAGGGTCTCATTCCATCACAATAGGGTTTGTAACATTAGATTGTCCTTATCATAGATATTAGGGGAAACCATTATGCACCACCACACTTCTAATATTTATTTGTTCATTCTAAGCTAAAATATTTACAAAGGGGGTTCAAGTAATGCAAAAAATATGTTTTATAGTAACACTACAATGCAACCTATTTGGAATTTTACTAGACTCAGTGGAAATATGGATTCAAGAGCTAGATTATGGAAACTAACAGAATTTGAAATCAATGCACGGTGAGGACTATGAACCATGCTCTAGGTATAAGGAAATGATATACAAAAACAAGGGATTTCATGACAATTCATGGGGGGAAGTAGTTGGAAATTTCCACCCAATTGGAATATCTATAATATACAATAGGGAACATCATGCCCCATTTCAACCTTCCTCCAGAGGTAATTTTCTCCCCCCTTATCACTAGAGATACCTCAAGAGAATCATCCTTATTTTGTATTTATAGGGCCTCGTAAGAGAATCCAACTATACACTTTTCTCACCAGTCTCAACTTATGGAAGCTTTTGTAGTATCCCACTATGCAATCTTGGACATCAATGCTAGTGGAGTGTGAATCGATAATGAGAGACTATAGTCCCAATCGGACCTCGATACTAAAGCTTGGGATGGCATGAATATGTTTATTTTTATTTAGAAATGGGATACCATAGTTAGGGGTTTATAATTTCAAAGGTTATGGGTTATAGTGGTTAGAAACTATATGGGTTAAGGGTCATGAGTGATAAATATAAAGGCTTATAGTGATTAGGAGTTAGGGGTGATGGTTATATTGGTTGTTATGAAGGTTATTTTTAGTCCTAGATGAATCCAATATCTAGCCATAGGATTCTTGTATGTGCCAGGAGTGCAGGGGGGTCAGAGCGTGGGAAAATCCCCCAAGAAGAATATTTATAGTCCTTCCAATGTATTTGTCAATGACTTCAATACCTATTACAATGATTATGCATAATTATTCTAATAGTTAGATATATTAGAGTTTAAAATAGAAAAAAACACAGTCACACAATACACATAAATTTATACAAGGAAAAACCAACAAACCAATGATCTTTACAATTCATTAATCATCAACAGCCTTAATGAGTGTTTACAATAGAGATTTACTATATCTAAATAGTAAAAGCATGAATTCACTACACTCTACTTCTAAATTCATACAAGTATTCGTACTATATTGTCTCATTTTTATTTCAACTTTCCATAACATCCTATTTATAGGTTCAACACTCTAAATCATGACAACCGAATCAATTACATCTAATTGCAACTTTATTGGTGATCAAATTCCTAACAACTTTCAGTTATTTTGTTACAATCAATTTGTCTAGGTCAAATTTAGATGATCACCAATCGATATTCTTGTCATCCAAGTGTTTGCTGAATTCCTTCTCGCTTTATACTCATCAAATTCTATTCAACTAGTCGTGATCATTGACAATTCGATTATTCTAGTAATCTATTCAACTAGAGTTCCACCATTTATTGACTTAAATTCCAATCAACTTGTTAACCAACTGACTATCGAATTTTACTATCTATTTACATTCAAAGAATATAACATATCTAACATTATCCCACTTGTTTTTTTCTTTGCATACACAAGATATTTCAGAACTTCAATTCACTTGATTAAGGATGACATGCCCACTATTTCCCTACATCGAGTAAACTTCTTAGTGCTCACTGATTTGGTTAAAGAGTCTCCAATATTCTTCAATGTTTCTACCTTTTCCCGCAATAATTATCCATAATTTCTCTCACAAAATGGTAATGTACATCAATATGATTGTCTTTAAATGGTATGATGGGTTATTTTCCAGGAAGATTACATTTTGACTATCAAAATTTAACCTAACAACTTGTTGTTTAAAACCAACCTTTGAACAGAATCTCTGCAACTAGACTACCTCTTTTCTTGTATGAGTCTCTGTGATGTATTCAACCTCAATAGTCAAGAGTTCAACAATGAATTGCCTTTTACTCATCCAATTGACTTCCCCATCGAATAATTTGAAAACATATCCACTGGCCTACCTTATATGGTCGATATCTACAACCCAGTCGGATTCGACAAAACCATGTACACTTATTGTTTTATTAGTTTCATGTTTTCTTTGGTAGTAGATTGCATAATTTTTTGTGCCAATCTATTACTTGAATACTATTTATGCCATGTACTCTATCTTTTCTTGTGTCTTAGGTCACTACTCAACATAAAATTTAAATCCTACAGGAATATGGAACTTAAATGGTTTTCACTTCTGCATGTTGAAGCATCTCAAAACTGTCTCAACATATTTACTCTGATTCAACCAAATCCTTCTACCCGCTCAATCTATCTTAATTTTCATTCCAAGAATGAAATGATATGCATCGATATCCTTCATGTCGAACTTAAAGGACAACTGTAATTTCACCTCTTTGATCATATCCATGTGGTTTCCGACCAACAACATATCATCGACATACAAAATTACATATATAAAATGATCACTGACTTTCTTGCTATATGAAAAGTGATCAACTTGACTTCTCACAAATCCCAACTGCTAGATATACATATAAAATTTATTGTACCACATTTTAGGTGATTTATTTAGACCATAGAGGGACTTCTTGATCATACAAACCAATTCCTTCTCCCCTTCCATTGTGAATCCTTTAGGATGCTTCATATAAATTTCTCCTTCAAGATCACCATGAAGAAATGTTATTTTCACACCCATCTGTTCTATTTCAACATCAAATACTGCAATTAAAAACATTAGTACCCTAATGGAATTTAACTTTACAACAGGAGAGAAGATCTCTCTAAAGTCAACTCCCTTGACTTGGGAATATCCCTTCACTACTACTTGAGCCTTGTGCTTCTCGACTTGACCTACTGCATTCAATTTTTTTATTGAACTACCACTTATTGTTAACATGTTTCCTTCTATTTGGTAACATGACCAGATCACTTATTTCATTCTTCTATAAGGACTCCATTTCTTCTTCCATGGCCTTTTTTCAGAGTTTACCCTTTGTCAAGTTGTTCGCTTCCTTTAATGACCTGAGATCCTCTTTAGTGGCAATTAATGCAAAATCAAGGAATAAATACGGTGGGATGTACCTTTTTTAGGTTGCTGTTTTGATTGACTAGACCTCCTGATGATTGAAGTCTATTGTTCCATGTCTTCATCAAATTCAATCGACTCATTTGAATCATCACTTTCATCTTTGCATTCAAACTCTATATTTTTTTATTCCTTTTCTCTTTTATCCTCTTTAGTCCTAGAAGTACATCCATATTCTCTAACGATCACATATCTAATACAAAATTTCTTCCTTGTGGCCAGATTCCATAGATTATACCCTTTCATTTCATCTTTGCTCCTGATAAAGATGCATTTCTCAAACTTGATGTCAAATTACCTTATTTTCTCCTTTGGGACATGCACAAAGGAATCACAATCAAATACTTTGAGATGTGTGATAGAAGGATTTTCCCCATCCCATGGCTCATATGGAGTCTTGTCGACCAGATTCATTGATGGTTACCTATTCTCTTGGTACCGTGTTGTGTCTACTACCTCTTCCCATAATTCTTGTGTGATACCTACACCAGCAAGCATTCTGCTTGATTTTTCCATCATAGTTCTATTCATTCTTTCAACAAATCCATTCTATTGATGTGTGTATGGAGTTGTGTTTTTTCTAGCTATACCACACTGTCTACATAAATAGTTGAATGCCTTATTGCATAATTCTCCTTAATTATTATTTCTCAACACCTTTATTTTCTTCCAGCCTAATTTTCTACAAGAGATTTGAACTCTTTGAACCTTTCAAAAACCTCATATTTCCTCCTTAGAAAGTACAACCATCTCACCCTAGATAAATAATCTATGAAAGAGATGTAATACTGGGATTCCCCTAGGGATGGGATGATATTGGTCCAAACACATCACTATGCATTAACTCCAATATTTCCTTGGCAGTTGTGGCCCTAGATGGAAAACTTACATGATATTGTTTACCATAAATACAATTTTCACATAAGTCTATTAGGGATAAATTTGACCATATGTTTGATATGCATAGAATTAATACCTTTCTCACCAATACATCCCATTCACTAATTCCACAACATGGTCGAGTTGAATAGACAAGAAGATATGCTGTTGGATTCAAGAAAGACTGTATTCACTCATTCACGGGTATTTGTTCTTCCCAATAACGTGTACAATGTTCCATTCCAAAATTCTGTCATGAGTACAATTTATCCTCACACCATTTTACATGAATCTTTATCAAACACAGATTGCACACCTTCACTTTCCATATTGCTTACATATATCATGTTTAGAGCCAAACTTGGGATATGAAAAAAAACTGAAAGAGTTTGTATCCTTCCATATTTTAGTATCTGTCAAACTTTACATTGTCCTAAATCCTGACCGGTGAATCATCTCCTAAAAGAACATCATCACCATCATATTTCTCATATTCACAAAACCACTCTATGCGTGGTGTCATATGATACAATTCACCAGATTCGATCAACCAAATGTCGTGATCTGACTGTGTACTTGTTGAGGCCAAATATACATATCCTTTCTCTTCACTCAGAGGCTTACTTCCAGTAGACTGCTATTCCTCAAATCCTTTGTTCTTCTTGACTCCCACCTAATTACAATCTCTCTTATAATTCCAAAATTTACCACATTTCCAACATTTTCTCATTGCCGGACTAGTGGATTCAAATATGGTCTTATATCCACCCCTCTACTTTGATTTTATACTAGATGTTTTACCTTTTCCTTTGTCTCCCGATCGACCTCTTACCATCAGGTCATTGTGGGTTGATCCTTCCATGTTCTTTTTCCTCATCTCTTATGATAGCAGATATGCAACCACATCACATATCTTCAATGTGCTATTATTTCTTCCATTTCCACGACGAGGCTATCCCACAAGTTTAGAAAAGAACAAAATAGACTGATACATTTATACTTCTATGTGATTTTGATATCCACATACAATAATTGACTCACAATAGTGTTGAACACATTCAAGAGATATATTACTGACTCACGCTCATTCATCCTTAGAAGATATACATTATTCTAAAGAAACAAAATTTTAACCTAATATTTTGACTGGTACAGGTTCCCCAACTTATCTCATAGTTTCTTTGAAGTGTCTTCTCATGAGACATTTAACAACAAAAAAATTCTAAACAAAGTTGAATTGTAATCCTTACTTTTCTATCGAGTTTCTGCCAATCATTCGATGGCATACATGTTGGACTTGTTCTGGGGCTGAGAATAACCCATTGCTCTCGATCTATAAGGAGATACCCCATTTTGAGCCTCCAAATCTCAAAATTTGGTCCATTAAAATTTTCAATTTATATTCGTGAATCGTTGTCCATTCTAACTAAAAATCAATGTTCTAGAACTCCCATTGAAACTAGGTATTCTCCATATCCAACATAAAACTAAAAAACCCTCAACAACAAAGGAATCACCTTGAATCCAAATATAGTTATGATCCATGTAAATGATTTCAATACCTCTTACAATGATTATGCATAATGATTCTAATGGTTAGATATAATAGATTTAATAATGGAAAAAAACACACTTGAAAACACACATAAATTTATACTAGAAAACCCTTTACAGAAAAAAACCCAACAAACTAGTGATATTTACTACTCATTAATTATCAACACTCTTAACTAGTGTTTACAACAATGATTTACTAGATCGCAATAGCTCAAACATGAATTCACTAAATTCTAATTCTCAACTCATACAAGTACACATATCAGTACTATATTGTCTATTTTTTATTATGCTTTCTATCATATCTTGTTTATTCATGAAAACCAAATTTGCTACAATTAACTGCTTCATTAATGGTGATCCATAAATTCCTAGCAAATTTTAGTTATTCTATTACAATCAACTTGATTGAGTTAACCTTAGTTGATCAACAATAGAGATTCTTGTTGTCCAAGTGTTCATCAAATTCCATCTCGCTTTATGCTTGTCAACTTCATGTTGACTGGTCAACTATTATAGTTGTCTAGTTGACCGAACTTCCACTGTCTTTTGAATTCAATTCTAGTCTACTATCAAATTTGACCATAGATTATATGCAAATAATATAACATACCTAACAATATTTTAGTTCCTTTTGGAACCCTTATATGTTTTTTTATGTGAGGATTTCTATCTAAGTAACAACATATCTCTATTATATGCTTGGGTTTTGGACTTAGGTGCATATTTCCCCATGTCTCCACATAGAGGATGGTTTGTTAGATATCATCCCTATTGTGGTGGGATGGTATAATTAGGCGATGATAATCCTTTAGAAATTGTGGGAAGAGGGGACAATAAGATCAAGCTGGGTGATGGTAGAGAAAGTAAGTTGTGTGATGCATGACATGCAATAGTTCTACAAAAGAATTTTCTCTCAATCAAGATGATGAATAAGATGGGGAATTCTACTACTTTGGGTGACAATCGATGATAAATTACTAAATGAGCCCTCGTGGTAGAAAAAGGAGAATATTATGGGACCCTATATCATTTATGTGGTGATATAGTGACAAATCATGTAGCATGAATTAACTCAAGGAATGTTATGGATGTAGTGATGTTGTGGAATCAATGACTTGTACATATGAGTGAAAAAGGTTTGAAAAATATACATGACTAAGGTATTATTTATGGGATTAAGTATTGTAATTTAGACTTGTGTGATCATTGTATTTTTTGTAAACAAAAAAAAGTTTAGTTTACTTCAAGCTCTTATAAAAGTTCCGATCTTTTGAAACTTATTCATTATGATATATTTATACCATTCCCCACTCTGTCTATAAATGGGTCTAGATATTTTATATTTACAAATAATTATTCTATAAGAGCGTGGGGGTATTTTCCAAAACAATAAGTCAGAAGCCTTTGAAAAATTTAAAGAGTTCAAGGAATGAGTAAAGAAAAGTTTGGGAAAGTCTATTTTATGTCTCATATATGATAATGGAGGAGAATATTGCTCGAATAAATTTTATAATTTTTTCATGTAGGAAGGAATTAAGCACCAGAAGGCTATTGCATATACGCCACAAAAAATGGTGTGGCTAAATAAATGAATCATACAATCTTGGAACACACAAGAAGCATGCACATCGCATTTGGGTTGGATAATGTATTTTGGGAAAACAATGATAAGACAATTGCATATATGATTAACAAATCACCAATAGTTGTGTTGGATGGAAATATTCCAAAGGATATTTGGTCTGGAAAGCTAGTTGATTATTCTCATTTGCGTATTTTTGGCCGTGATGCATTTTCACATGTGCCTAAAGAAAAGAGGTTCAGGCTTGACCCAAATTAAAGGAAATGTGTTTTCCCTAGTTACAATAATACAATGAAGGGGAATATATTTTGGGATCCTACTGACCACAAGGTTATCATTAACCGAGATTTTTTTTTAACAAAAAACCATGCAAAGGGAGGAGATACAATAGTCCCCTCAGATTGTACTAGTTGAAGTAGAAATGAGTGAAAATGAAAATGAAGCTTCTGAACAACATGAGGAACAAAGAATTCAATAACCACAACTTGAAATATATACACTTCCCAAGGGATTTCCAAAAATGCATTCTTTTGATTTTAGTCTTCTTTTTCTTTGTTAACTGATGGTGATGAACCTAGTTCGTTTTAGGAAGCTAGAGAATATGAGAATGCAGCTAAATGAAGGAAATCCATAGATGAAGAAATGAAATCCTTAAATAAGAATAAAACATGGGAACTTGTGAATCTCCCACCAAGAAGAAAATTTGTTTGAAATAAGTGGGTCTATAAAGTACATAAGAGCAATGATGGGTTGCTGGAAAATTATAAACATCGCTAAAAATGCTATGTGCATAATTTAGGTATATATTTTTATGAAATATTCACTCCAATTGTGAAGCTTACTATTGTAAGCATTTTACTTGCACTTGTAGCAACACCTAACTCATTAGAAGAAATTTGGATGAAAAATGGGCCTCCTAAAGAAAATAATAAAAAAGGCCATGTAGGCAAATTTTTTATACTATTTCACTTTTATCGAAGCTTCCCAGAGTTATTTCACTTTTATCAAAGCTACCTTAAATATCTATTTTATATTAAAATCAATTTATGAGGACAAAGTTTGATGTACTGTTTTCACCCAAAATAAGGAAATAAAATTAAATACACAATTCCATCTTAAAAGTTATTTGACTTTTATGGTGTATATTATTATTATTATAATATATTAATTATAATATAATAGTATTAAATATTAATATTAGTTAAAATTTATTAGACTTAACTTTTGAGTGTTATTATAAAATATTAGTTATAATATAATATTATTATATATTAGTTAAAAGTGTTTAAACCCAACTTTTGACGATTATTATGAAATATTAGATAATATTAATTACTATTACTATTATATATTATAAATTGGTTACATATCACCTAAAATATGATGCCTATATTAGTTATATTGTTAGTTATTATTATAGATTAAATACATATTATATATTTTTAGTTAGTTTTTATTATATTGGTTACATATCACCTAAAGTAGTACACCCTACCTTGTTATCCTTATAGAAGTGGTCTTTTCATTATCAAATGCCTCGATATGACTAAGCTCCTTTTATACAAGCACCCAATCAATAACATGAGAGACCATAGACTTCCTAAGCTAGCTTTAAATTCCACCCAAAATCACCTAAGGCTCAAGCAAGGTTGGTATAAAGATACCAAGGCTTGGTTAAACCATTGGGAGATCGACGAAACTGTTGCATTGCAAAATATTAATAACACTACAAATATTGTTACTTCTAAGTTTAAAGAGAAAATGTGGCGTGAATAAAATTTAGAGGTTAAAAGAAAATTAAGATATTATAAAGAGGTCATTAATCCTACTCTAGAAGATCAAAAGTTTCTCTCTGTTTTAACTAGTTCAAAGGAAAAAAAATAATATAGGCAAGATAAGAACGAACTCTCATGAGCTTCATAGAGAAACAGGTCGTTGGACAGTTCCTAAAGCACCATGGGTAAAAATGATCTTCCATCTTTGTGAGAATATAGCATTGAGGATTAAAATCACTTCCTCTTAGAGTGCCCTGCGTATACCCACATTAGATCTCAATTTCATAATATTTGTTGCAATACTGACCTTCCTAGTCGTTTAAGTTGCCAAAATTATAGTGAACTAGGGACACTTCTGTCCAAGCTCTTTGAGCATAGAAATACAATTTTAAAACGAAATAAATAACCTGGTTCTTTAGGTCCGATAGACCAAAGGTTGGTATCAGGGGACATTAACCACCACCACCACCACCATCATCATTAGTTAAACGTTATTAAACCCAAATTTTGGCGGTTATTATAAAATATTAATTATAATATAATATTATTATATTTTAGATATAATATTAATTACTATTACTATTGCTATTATATATTATTTAATGGTCACATAGTACCTAAAACATGGACGGAACTTTTGACAGTTATTATAATAATATTAATTATAATATATTATTATTATTATATATTAGTTATAATATTAATTACTATTATTGTATATTATATATTGGTCATGTATTACCTGAAACATGGATGGGTATTTGACTAAGTAATATTTTTTTAACAGAGTTAAAGGTATTGGACCTAGTAATATTATTATATATTAGTTATGATATTAATTATTTTTACTATTATATATTACAAATGGGAGAAGTATTAACTAAAATCGGTTAGCATATTAATTTCATTTTAAATATCCAATATAATTTTGGGCAGCTTGAGCGGGTAGATAAATTATATTATTAAAATAATTCATCTATCCCCAAATTTATATTAAAAAATTGTTTAAGACATATACGGTATTTCAAATTTAAAGCAATTTCATTGGTTAACACATGATGACATGGAATTTGAATTAGGGTTGAAAGACCCATTTTGAGTTGAAATTTCCTCTAAATTTAGAGTTGGAATAACTAGATGTAAAAATTGCTTTCTTGCATGGTGATCTTGATGAAGAAATTTATATGGATAAACTTGAGGAATATGAATAAAGAGGCAAATTACATTTGGTTTGTAGTCTCAGTAAATATCTTTAAGGATTGGAACATGTGAAAATCATGTGGTACAAAAAAATTGACACCATAATGAAGAACCAAGGTATGCCTAGAAGTGAAGTTGACCATTGTGCATATTATAAGAGGTTTGAAGATATTAGTTTTATTATCTTGTTGTTGTATGTTGATGATATGCTGGTTGCATGCCCCAACATGAATATAATCATTGATATCAAGGACCAGTTGGATAGGAAATTTGAAATGAATGATTTAGGAGCAACAAATCAAATTCTAGGGATGAGGATACATAGGGACATAACATGTAGGAATATATGGTTAAGTCAAAATTCATATATAGAAAATATTCTATAGTTCTTCAATATGAAAAATACAAAACCATTTAGCACCCTATTTCCCGCACACTACAAGTTGTCTTCCGAACAATGTCCTAGCACAAAAGTAGTGAAAAAAAGCATGTAAAATGTACCATATTCATCAACAATAGGGGAGCTCATGTTTTCCATGGTGAGAAACATACCATATATTTCTCAAGTAGTGGGAGTTGTTAGTAGTTTCATGGCTAATCCTGGTAAGGAGCATTGGAATACTATGAAGTGGATACTAACATATTTAAGGGGCATTTCAGATGCTACTATTTCCTATAGATTGACAGATTTACAAATTAAAGGTTTTACAGATGTTGATTTTGGTGGAGACAAATATGGATTAAAGTATACTACAAGATATACTTTCACTATTGATGGTGGATCTGTAAGCTCGACATCTAAGTTGCAGCTAGTGGTGGCTTTATGAACCACTGACATAGAATATGTGGTTAACAAAGGGGAAATATAGCTAGAGTGATTGATGGATGAATTCAATATGATACAAGGGGATATCACTTTGCACTGTGACAATCACATAGTGAAGAATCCAACATTTCATGATTGTAGGAATCATATTGATATTAAGTGCCATTTCATAAGGAAAGTGGTGGATGAATGTTAGGATATTGTTGGAAAAAATTGATACTAATGATAATAGTGTAGATATATTTACAAACATGGTCAGGATAGAGAATTTTGAATGGTGCAAAACTTCTACGGGATTGTTTAAATGTGATGAAGGAAACATTAGGAAATGGCATGTGGGCGGAAAACATTGGTAAGGAACTTTGTTACACACATTTCTCATCATCATCATGTAATGAGAACCAAACACCATAATTTTCCTCAAATCCTCAAGATACGAAGTTAGACACATGTCATGACTTATGATTTTACACCTTTGTCCACCACCGCTTTTTCCCTTTGAACAATGTGTGTTACCCTTGTCAGCAACACCCTTTTCAGTTAACAAAGAGCGGTGCCACCTCCATATACCTTTGATTATTAGGCATTGCAACCTTGGTAATGCTATGTATCATTGGTTCTCAAGTTTTAAATGGAAAAATAGAAGATTCACAAAGCTTCTCGAAGATCAGCTTCATGGCAGCCTCATCCATACACTGCTGTACCACCTGGGATTGAGATCCCTCCTTCTAGGATCTCCATTCCAACTCATCCATGAGAATCTCAACCATTCCTATCCTCCCACAACTATAAGTATTGGATCACCCCCCATGGGTAAAGAGAAGAAGATTATGCTAGAACACCAAAATTTTGGCCAAATCTAGCCAAGGAGAGTGAGCATTAGGAAGACAAGTTGAAGCTTTGGAGGAAAGGCCTTGCTTGAGAAGAGACTTCTCAACACTAAGGCTATTGGTTTTAATCTCTCTCTTATTTTATTAATGCAATAAAGGTTCCTTTCCCATGAAATACATTGTGTACTAATCACTTGTTTCATTATTGAATTCCTTATTCACCAATATAGGATTGTAGATCGTATTTGGTACTTTCAATCTTGTATGCTTTTGTGATGTGCTTATTGTAGGTGAACCTGTGGAGATTTCACATTCTAGAAAACTGGTACATTGCAATGTATGCCAAGTGAAATATCTATTCCAAGAATTTATCAATCCTAGGGAAAGTAATATTTATTGTTGTAACTCATTTGTTATAGTTGTGAAGGATTTCAAGCTAGTGAAACAACTTCTGTTCGCAGAAGGTGAGTATTTTGAACAACAAAGTTGGTGACCATATTGCGGAGAGTGTTCAGAACCTATGATACTTCTTGATTCTTAGTTCTTGCCTTTGTTTCAAACTTCAACTTTTTCATTGATCAAATCTACTATTTGTTTAGTTAGATTTGGTTTGAATTTGATTAGATCTTCTTAGATCTGAACATATCTACTTCATATGATTCATTTACTTGAATTAAGTTGTGATTTGATGCCATCAAATTGATATTTAATATTCTCTTTTTCACTTGGTGCTTTGTTTTAAAAACTACAGGATCCACCACACCTTTTTTAATGGTAATAAGTGGTGCCACCACACAAATCCAGTGGACAACAGGCGGTGCCACTGCTCTGTTCATGTTGGAAAGATATTGTGCTCGAGTGGTAATGCTCTATTCAACATATCCGAGAAGCGGTGCCACATGGGGTTTTAATCCCTGTGTAATTTCAAAACTTAGCATGTGTGTTTCCTTTCTTTGAATCTGTTTCTGGCTGTGTCATTGATAATTGTACTAATTATTCAAAATATGGAAATTGTTAAGGGTTTGTTCCATTTCTTTAAAGAGTTAGTTTGTTTTGTCTTGTTTAGTTTCTT
Organism: Pseudotsuga menziesii; assembly: GCA_001517045.1. Classification (NCBI taxonomy): domain Eukaryota; kingdom Viridiplantae; phylum Streptophyta; class Pinopsida; order Pinales; family Pinaceae; genus Pseudotsuga; species Pseudotsuga menziesii. The sequence goes on from LPNX011063078.1 coordinate 513,632, forward strand.
TCTATGCTTAGGTTTTTGTTTTGAAAGAGTCTTTGAAAAGTATCCATATAGTCATATCTCTGAGTGGTGTTTGATCATATGAAAAGAAAGTATTTTGCTTTTGCTTTCTTTTTTTTGTTCTTCATAGGTTAATAAAAGATTGCTTTCACACTCTTGATTAAAAAGAAAATTTTGAGATTGATCATATATTTGTGTTTAAGGATGAACCAATGAATACTTGATTAGTTGCATAAAATTTCAGGAATTCATATTTTTTCCCTCTTTACATGTTCTTTTCTCAATAAAAATACCATAGTTTGAGTTGGATCTTTTTACATTTGAAGAATTAAAAAGAGTTTGGTGTGCCAAGTAGTTACACCATATTTCTTTTTGAAAACATATGTTATTCCATTACTTTAATATTGGCTATTAGAAGTCTTTGCTTGCTTGCAAATTGAAAAATAGTTCAGTGTGTTGTTTGGGATGTAATGTTTGGAAATGGAAATTGAATCACTATCCCTCTTGTAAAGTAGGCATAACTTGAAAGATAAAGTGAAAATTTGCATGAACATGTTGAATGGTTTTACTTTTTCTGTACTAACCTCATGCATTCACTTAATCGTATGAGATAAAATTAATGCTAGTTCTAGGGTAAAATATTTAGTAACTTGAGTGATAAGTTAGAAGACATATTCTGACATCTATAAATATAGGATTTGCCATTCTATTGCTTGCACTTCATCTTGAGGGATTGTAGTTCTTCAATGTACCAACTGGTATATTGAACAACGTTTCACGTACCCTTGAGGTATATCGAAAGGTAATTCACGTACTCAGTAGTATATCAGAAGGATCCTGTCGAGCGGTTGTGCATTAGAAAACACTAACACATATTTGAGCTCCTATGTATCTCGAGTATACTGGGAGACCCTTCTAGGAAACCCTAAACCAACTGAGAAAATCATTTTTGACCATCTTGTTGGATAAATACACCAAGAACAACACTCGAGGAGATAATACGGACGTGCAGTCCAGGTAGTCGGGTATTTAGGCAAGGGTATGGTCCCAATCCTCCTTTTCTCATTTGATTATCGGACCCTGCAGTATATAGCGAGTTGTGAAGACTTGAAAATCCTAGTGAGGAACCAACTTTTTATCAGCCCCTCTTATCACTTAAGTTTTCTTGTGACTTTAGTTTCCATAAGAGTGATTGTGTGTGTTTCTAGTTCAAACCCTAGGTTAGGATTTTGTAACCAACATTCTGTATGAGTTACCTTTGAGAGGATCTCACAGAGTACAAGGATTACCACCCAAATTTCCTCCTATCATGGAAGATATCACAATGAAATCCATGGACCAACTTGCAATGGATGATTCCCATGTGGAAGGGGATCTAGTCATGGAAGCTGGGGATGATACCTTTCATTTCCTAATGGAAGGCCAACCTGGTTCATCATATTGGGTATTCAATCTACCGTAGGAACAACGTTTTGTCTAAATTCTCCTTTCTGGAGAACTTCCCTAGGGTAAGCCATTTTTGAATATGGCTCCACTAGACCCTCCTTTGTTACTCCCATTCGAGAGGATCTGATGAATGTAGAATTATTTAGGGGCATCCAACCATCTATTAATCATTTTCATAACTTTCAGGAAAGCCTTAAGAAGATGAGTTCTTCTCCTCTTCCCCATCGTTCATAAATGACACCCTAAGGATATCATGCACTTTCATCATCTCAAGTCACTCCTAATTTAGGATCACCGGCTCAAGGTACAATAGATTATGATTCAAGCCAACCCTCAATCCCTCCTCCTTCAGTTCCAAGCACTGGGTCTTCCTTTGGTTCTCCCATATCTTCTACCACTATGGGGCAACCCCTAGCCTAAGTTGTTTCATTAATTAGTGGAGCTACTTCTAGTACAAGGAAAAACCCTACTGTAGGAAAACTATCAGTTATTGTTCCATCCACAAACAACAATGTGGTTATTCCTCCTTCTAGTACAGGACAACCCTTAGGGATATAACCTACATTTAATCGACCTTCTTGGGGTTATACTTACCCAGGAAACCAACCACCTGTAAGGAATTTGAATGATCAACCCACATCTTTAGGGATTGTTTATCTTGGGATTCCTTACCTCAGAAATATGTTTACACCATGGGGGAAACCTAATTGGTTGTATATGACTATCCCTAGAGTAACACCTATTAATACTGCTGGAGGGTATGGGAGGCCACCCTATGGAGGCCCACCTTTCGAAGGACCACCATCTGGAGGTCCACCTTCTGGAGGACCACCACCTAGAGGATCCCCTTCTTGAGGACCACCATTTGGAGGTCCACCTTCTAGAGGAACACCACCTGGAGGACCCCCTTATGGAGGACCACCACTTGGAGGGCCACCACCTAGAGAACCTCCTCCACTTGGAGGCCCACCACCTAGAGGCCCTCTACTTGGAGGCCCACCACTTGGGGGCCAACCTCTTAGAGGCCTACCTACTAGAGGTTCGCTTCCTTTAGGAGGTCCCCCACTAGGAGGATCCTCAAGAGGATCATTTGTAAATCCACCGCCCCACTAGTAGGTATATCAATCGACTTATGGTCCTACTAGTACAAAGATGCCATATCAATATTACCAGCACATACAACCTAATCAACAACTCCCATTTTTGGAAACTTTGAACTTTCCTGACTTGTCCAAGTTGATCAACAATCCCATCCAACATACCCATTCATGGCATGAAATCCCAGTCAAGTAACTATAATACATCCCTAAGTTTTATGGGAAGCAGGGAGAAGATCCAAAAAACCACGTTATAACATTCTATCCATGCTGTTCTTCTAACTCCTTGATAGATGATTCAACCTGTTTGAGACTCTTTCAGGGAACTTTGACTGACACGGCTGCCAAGTGGTACATTGAGCTTCCACAATTTTAATTTGTGGGTTTCAAACCTTTGGAAAGAGTTTTCCTTACCCATTTTCAGTTTCCTATCCATTACGAAACTGGTACAAAACTTTCAACACCCTTTTGAAAAAATACTTCCACCCACATATCAGATCATATTCATGAATGGAGGAGGTACCGAAGGCTAATTAAAGCTCCTATCCCAGACCAATTGTTAGCTGATTGGTTTACCAAATCCAAGTTGAATCCGATTTCCCATGATGTGGCTATGGGTGGTTCTATCACTTAAGAGAAGGTTAGTATCTGGGATTAGTATTTGGACTTAGTTTATTCTCACTCCGAAAATTTGTATGATCTGATCCCTCATGCTCCTCATCCCAAAATCGACCCTGTGAAGCCACCTGTAGAGACTCATGTTGATGGTGTTGTAGGTTCAATCCAACCTCCATCCGCAATGAAATATGCTAAGAAACCAAGTACTTGCACCACTAGTCCTTCTACTCCTATTGTTTTTGCCGAGGTAAATGCTATTCAAACTATGCAAACACCCAGTAATAAAAAGAAAGGAAAAGGTAATGGTAAAAGGTCAAGAAACCAACAAGAGAACCCTAAGACCATGACCTCAAATAACAAAAAAAAGCTAAGTATCCTTGCCTACTATGTGGAGGTGAGAACTTCACAAAGAAGTTCCCTCATTGTGAAGAAATCAATACATTTTTGAAAAGTAACCCTACACCGGTGGTACTTATCGATCCTTTTCCACCCCAAAAACAATTAATTGACCACATGTCTTCACAAAGAAACTCTACCTGTACTGAGGATATCCGAATGATGTCCGATGAAAATATTGTATTGATTACACGTATTCAGACATATGATAAACCAACAGAGAAGAAGGACAAAGGTGATTCTTCCAAAAAATATCCTTCTACAAATTCTTCTCCTCCACCCATTCTATTAGCTCTATTACGATTGAGAAACCTAACCTTGAGCTAATTTTGTGCCCTCCCAAGAGTACCATCCAGAAATATATATTTAATCCAAGTGCTCAAGTCGCTCAATTCTACAAAGTTGTTGAGGATTTGGCTCAAGCACCTTATACTATGTCTGCACTGGAAGTACTCCAAAGTTTCCCTACATAGCGTAAAAATATGTTGACGGATTTAGGGGCCTTAGATCCAGACAATACTACTACTATTCATTTCAATGTGGAGAATTACAAATCAAGGCTATCCCATCAGCTTATGTTTCAAATCACGACCAGGGTAGTTGGGAGGAAGGTCCATTGTACTATACTGGATGAAGGAGCTTCCACTTCAGTTTTGTCTATGTATTGCTAGAGAGCCATAGGTTTTCCCGAAATTACTAAGTCACCTACCATTTTGAAATATTTCAATGGACGAGGTATCTAGCCTCACAGCCTATTAGCAGCACTATCGATCGAGCTCGAGGGAAAGACTGTTTCTATCCAAGTGGAATTGGTCGACGCTCTATTAGATTACAATCTGTTATTGGGGAGAAACTAGTTTTTCACTATGATGACAATTGATTCGTTAGTTTTTCACACTCTCCTATTCCCTCACTTAGGGAAGATTGTGACCATATAACAACTTGATTTTTGCTCACTTGATGTTACTACCGCTACCGGGAACAATATTCCTATGCTAGGGAAATCCTCTCCACCTTATTAATTGGTTGAGCTTGGCTTGTTGAAGGATTCATCTCTTATGTGTGTTTTTCCCTCAACTACTCCTAGTACGAAACTAGCAACGGTGACCACGATATATATGATCGGGCACATTCCTAAAGGTAAATAAATTGCTGAGACACCTTCTTTGGGTCGCCATGAAGCACTCTACAATTCCATACAATCGACTTCTGATGTATACTATGATGATTATCATCTAGTAACATCATATCCTTTTCGTCTACCCTATTGGCTAGATCCCCCTCTCCCCACTCTAGATTATCTCTTAGAGACTTTTCCATTTGATGAGTCTATTATGGAGATCGTGAGTTTGGATGAATCTGTATGGGAAGACCATCACCATAGATCTTCTTTCCTTCCCCATGCCAATTCGGTAGACTCTAATTTTGTTTCTCTCATAAGCTATAATATTGTCGAAAATCCTCAAATTCCTATGTTGTTACAAGGCACCGATTATGAAGTGTTTAATATCATGAAGACAAATCCCATCAACATATTGGTAAATCCTGGAACAATTGAACATGTTCACGTAGGACAAAATTGTTCAACAGAGGAAAATGAAAAGTATAGAGATTTTTTCAAAGAATTCTGAGATGTTTTTGCTTGGATGTATCAAGAAATGCCTAGGATTGATCCATCCATTGTTGTACATGAGACCAAGACTCACTCCACGGTGAGACCAGTTCGACAAAAAATCCATCAAGTCCATTCAAGGAAAGCTACAACAATAAAATACGAGGTTGAAAAAATTATGAAAGATGGTTTTATTTATCCCATACCCCTAACCAAATGGGTATCTAATATTGTTCTTGTAGCTAAGAAACAGGGCACTATTAGGGTTTGTATCGATTTTCAATATTTGAATAAGGCTTGTCCTAAGGACAACTTTCCCACTCCTCATATCGATCAAATCATTGATAACTATGATGGGAGTGTCAGCTTCTCATTCATGGATGGTTTTTCCAACTATAATAAGATAGAAATATTACTCATCGACCAGCATAAAATGACATTCATTTGTCCATGGGGAACCTTTTCTGATAAGAAGTTACCCTTTTTTTTGAAAAACGCCGATGCTACATTCCAAAGAGCCATGTCCTATGCTTTCCCCGATATTAAGAACATTGTGGAACCGCATTTGGATGACCTCCTTGCTCATTTGCAACAGCGAGAGGATCATCCAAGAAATATTTGGGACATTTTCCTTCGATGCTGTCATTATCAAATTCAGCTTAATCCACATAAGTGTGTTTTTTGTGTTGAGACTGGATGCCTTCTTGGCTTCATGGTTTCTAAATATGGTATCTGAATAGATCCTTTGAAAATAGTTGCTATATTGGACTTACCCACCCCAACCAACATTATTGAACTCCAAATTTTGCAAGGGAAGGAATTTTTTTTTCGCCATTTTAAGTGCAACTTTGCAAAAAGAACACATGGCTATATGCGTCTCCTGAAGAAGAACAATCTGTTTCTTTCGGATGACCAGGCCCAATCTTTTTTTGATAATTTGAAACATCCTCTGACACACTCACCAATGTTGCACCTGCCAAATTATTCAAAAGACTTTCTACTTTATGTTTCCACCTCCACTACTACCATCGGTATGGTTCTGGTGTAGGAAGATATGAATGGATAAGAACACACGATTTACTATTTAAGTAAGAGTCTTCTTGACTTTCAAACCCGTTACTCACAAGTGGAGAAGCTAGATTTGGCTATGGTCATCGTTGTGCAAAACTTTTGTCATTACATTTTACTATGCACTACAATTGTTCTCGATGATAAAAAACCTATGTATTACATTCTGACTTGTCAAGTTCTAGGGGGCAATTATTCCTGTTGGATAGTTATCCTACAGGAATTTGATCTCGAGTTCACTAAGGCTACTTCTAAGAAGTCCTTAGTCTTTGCAGAGTTAATGTGTGACCTTCCCTATGCTATCATGGAAGCTGATCCCAATGATTCATTTCCAGATGAATTCTTGTTCCTAATTAGCACAACTGACCCATGGTATGGATATTTGATCATATATCTCTAGACCCAAATATTTCAGCCCGATATATCCCATGACGATAACCGACACATTTGTCACCACGATAAATATTACCTCATTCTAAATGACACTTTATACCAATGTGGTATTGACTCTATTCTTCAACGATGTGTTACTCATGACGAGGCTGAACAAGTCACGAATGACTGCCACTCTGGAGCAGGTGGCAGTCATCTTTCTGGGATGAATACAACTCATAAAATCCTTTGTGCTAGGTATTTTTGTCCCTCAATTTTGAAATATTGTCATGAGGCGGTAAAAAAGTGCCCACCTTGTCATCTTTTCTAACCAAAAAAGCATACCCACCCTGCTCCGTTACACCCCGTCATTGGAATTGGCCCTTTTTCCAAATGGGAGATAGAGTTTATGCATTGTACACCTACCTCAGCCAAGGGGCATGGTTACATCATTGTAGCCATGGATTATTTCACAAAATGGGCCGAGGCAATGCCTACATATGCAAAGGATGGTAAGACCATCGCCATATTCCTTTTCAATCATGTCATAGCTAGGTTTGGAGCTCCACAATCCATAGTCACTAATCATGGATCCCATTTCCGTAATCAGAGGATGGATGAGTTGAGTAGCACGCTAGGTTTTCATCATGAGAACTCAAATCCTTATTATCCATAGGATAATGGCTAAGTCAAAGTAATTAACACAGTCTTGAATACTATGTTGCATAGAATGGTTGGAGATCATCAATCCAACTAGCACTTAACTCTATTTTCTGCACTATGACATTATAGAACTTCAGTTAAAACAACAACTAGTTTTACGCCGTTTCAATTGGTTTACGGAGTGGAAGCTGTCCTACCTATTGAGTGTGAGATTCCATCACTCAATCTTGCAGTTGAGATTCTCCCCAACACTTCTACCAAACAATAACATTTTCTGTATCTGACAAACCTTGATGAGAATCAAAGAGATGCTGCCTTGGCCAGTGAGTCACATAAAAAACACATTAAGTATCAATACGATAAATCCGTTCAACCTCGTGTATTTAATGAAGGATACATGGTTTTGAACTATGATCAGAAACATGACAAACTTGGAAAAGGGAAGATGGAATCCATGTGGTATGGTCCCTACATCGTGAGTAAAGTTTTAGAAAAAATGGGCCTATGATTTTGTTGATTATGATGGTATACCTTTCAGGAAACCTCGCAATGGGTTGTACCTAAAAATGTACTATGCTTAAAGACATTTCTATTGTAGTACCTTGTATATATGTACATTGTTGGAATTTATTGTGTGGTTTTGTCATCTCAATACGGTTTTTAGTTCTTGTCAATACTATTTATACCATGTTTTGATTATGCAGATCAAATATATTTTTATGGTTCAATGATAGTGCTTATCGTCATACCCTGAACCTTGCTTCAGATTACTAGGTTTTATATTCCCCAACTCATGACTTAGTTAATTCAAAGCAGTTTGTATAGGTTCATCCACCAATAATATCATCGAATATCATGCGGTAATACGTTTGTTAACTGAGGTTTCATCTTGAGACATTGATTATTTGGTAGGATTCATGGCCTCTCAAGCTAGTGGGTTTTCACTTAAATCACGTGTATGTCATCTGAAACCCCACACTTCTTTGTCTTTTTCGAAGAGTGCGTTTGTTAGAAAGGTCATTTGAAACTATTACTTATCAGCATATCCTTAGGTCTTGTAACATAGTTGTAGATTCATTAGCCAATTACATATTGGATTGGTATATTGCTCACACATAACAATTGATAAGTAAAAAACATGGTTCATTGTAAATAAACATAAGTAGTGAAAAGACATAAAAATCATATAAATATCATTCCACATTTGAATACAGATAAGCCACCAATAAATAAGTCTGTAAATATAAATATATAAATATATATATATATATATATAGACACTGAAAGCTATACAGCTTTAATATTTNAAAATAACAAAAATAATGAAGCTGTATAGCTTTCAGTGTCTACATCATATGGGATAGCTAATGGTGCTCGTGATAGCAGATAATGGCTCTTTCCACTCTCTGTAGAAAATTCCCAAAGCGGTCCGATACTCTAGTAGTGTGTCTCTAGTACGTCCTAGGGAGGTCATCTACAGAAATATTTGGAATATCTAGAGTCAACTAGTTGAGGTTCTCCTCTAACTTGGTCAACTCGTCATCTCCTCTGTGAACGAAGTGGGTCCCCTCTTTCCTGTCAATGGGGGAGGAACCCCTAGGTCATGCATCTCCCACATCTGCATGAAAAATTAGGTCTTGTTAACATCCATAAAAATTATAAAACATAAAAAAAAATAAAAATCAATGTCTCAGTATTCCACTTACCCATGTCGCCCCATTGGGAACCTGCTGGTAGGGTGTTCGCAAGCAACACCCTCTGGAGCAATTGAACATAAAATTTCAAATTTGTCATTTCATCAATTTTCTAAACAACATTATATATCACAACCTTAATCAACACTCATCAATAAATATATTAGGAGTGCTTTCAGAATCTTTGATTCTAAAGGTACTCCCAATAGAAGTTGATGGATTGATTGATGTAGGGGGATTAGCATCAGCTTATACTTGGATTGAATTTCTTGGATTTAGTTTCTTATTTCTTCTTTATCATTTGTAAAGTTCATAATCCTGCAAGTTAGCAACTCCTAATTTTACAATATCGATCATTCATGCCAATTCAAGGTCAAGTAAATTCATTACATCAATAGTCTTGACTGCTAACTTAATAAGTTGATATTTTATCTGACATTTGTTTTCCAATTTATATGCGTGATCTAATGAAATCTTCCACTTCCAAAACATCTATTTCATCATAATAATAATGGGGATAAAAGTTTATTTCATATTGATATCACAAGTTCCCCATTGTTATACACTTGTCCTCATTTGTGAACTTTGTATCTTAAAATGAGATAGGATTTATGGGATTATGAAATTTTTAAATGATACCTTGAGGTATAGTCAGTGATATAATTCCATCATAAGTGGATAAAATGATTCTTGGTGATGAGTAATTGGGAAATTCATTGAAACACTCATAGCATGATGGCCACACTCTTTGCGAGTAGAGATTTAAATGTAGGGGATGCCCCTGTCATCGAATTGAGCGATTCTTCGGAGTCTCAGCCCAATGAAGCTCCAGTTGGTACAACTGTTCTTGATTTGAAGTATGTATCTGCATCTGAAACTAGGGCTGAGGATGTCCAACAATTAAATCCTAGGCCTAATGTAGATCAACAAATTGACTAGAAGCCATGTACAAAGGTGAGAGGTAATGGGGAGCCATGTAGGAGTAGTAGAACAACCTGATAAAATTCCCTATGCTCAGGTCGTATCATCCTTGGAAACTAATTTGAAAGAGGCTCAGGTTATTAGGGCATTCCCTATGGAAGAAATTGCAAGCCTGAAAGATGATTTGACTTCCTGGGTTGATAAATGGAATCTCTTGAGGGTAAAGAAGCTCAGATATAAAGCTTAGGTTAAAAGTATTCTGTCAAAAAATTGAAAATTGATCAAACAAAACAAGATTGCCAATACAAGAGCTGTTATATTTAAGGCCAAATTAGATGAAGCAAGACGAAATGTGCCGATTCAACTTTCTATTGAATCAACCCTTAAAACTTGATATTTCTGTTTGCTGTATGAAGTTCAATTTTGCTTTATGATTTAAAACTTTGTCAAACATACAGATGATTTAAAAATCGACTTCTACAGGTTAGTAATGTCCTATATTTTTCAGATCTTGTTTTGATGCAAAGTGTTTTCGTTTATTTTATAAGGATACCTACAGAATTAAAATTCTGCAGGCACCCTATTTATTTTTATATGTTGATGTTTTCACTTTGCTAACTGATGTTGTTTGAAAATTCCAGGTGTCATGGAGTATGCAAGATGAAGGTTGATGCTATGCTACAATTTTGGGAATCGATTAGCTGGAGCTTACTCATTGGAAGATGCCCTGAACATGCAACTATTCACTACTTTGCTGTTTCTACATTTCTAATTTTGAGCATCGTCAGTTGATGGATTGTCGGATATAGTGATGCCTCATGCAGGGGAATAATGATACTAGATTTTATCCAGTAAGTTAGTTATTATCTTTGACATTATTCCATCCTAGTTGTCACTCAACGACACACCTAGAATCATGGCATTTATTTTTCTCTATATTCGGATAGGAATCCACGTAGTATCATAGAAATAGGGTGGTTAGTTGATTATAAGTTGGTTTGTCCTCTATATAAACAAGTTCCAAACATTGATAGAGGGGTTCCATTTCTGAGACATTTGGTAGAATTGATATTATACAGTATTATACTTTATTCTGTTGTGTTGGTGTTCTTGGAACTTCTTCTGAGGATTATTGAGTGTTGTAGGATATTAAAGACCGTAGCTAAGTCTTTAAAACATCTATACTCTGTTACTTATTATTCTCTTTTGTTACCTTTACTTTCATATATATATATCTTGCTATTATATGTGAAATATTTTTTAATGGATTTCAAATGATTATGCTTTCTTGAAATATAAATGGTTTATTGTTATGTTGAGATGAATGAACTTCTTCATAATTTCAATTGTTTATAACTCTATTTTTGATAAATTTCTAACTTGCAGGTTGACCTTGTTTCATTTACAAGTTAGTATATGATTATATTCATATGTTTCAGGATTGTGTATCTATTTACTATCATTGATATTTGGTTTTAATTTTTGTTTCAATTATTGTACAATAGAGTGTTATCTTATTGTAGGATAATTGAGATTTAATTCTGTCATTGGAGACTTTTATATCAATTCAAATTGTTGATCATCTTTATACTTTAAAACCTTATGTCAAATCAATAACTCATGCTCTTGGCCGAGATAGGTAACTTGCATTTAGATTATCATAGAGCAGAATTAGGAGCTGTTAATTTCTTGCATTTAGTTTAAGGTAGTTTCTCTCAGAATTAGTTGGTTATTTAGTTACATTTCTTTGTTTTGATTAGAATATTGATTTAAGCAAATATCACACACACACACCCTTGAGAGACTCTCTATTATGAGAGCACATCATACAGGCAGCAGGGCCTTGATCCTATGAAGGACAGTTACTTTAGACACATACAAGATTGCATTAAGTCGAGTGTGTGGGATGTCTTTACATAAGTTGGCCTAGGAAAGTTTTTTTGGCCAAAAAATGGCACTAGAAAGAGGGTCTGAGCCTAAAGCTTAATGGCTGATCGATCAGATAACGCTCCTACCAGCAATCAACCTACTTCCCCTCTTGCAAGTTTTGGAACATCACAACCCGAATCTGTAACTACACTCTTTTTGGATACGGTTAGGACCATTATTGAAAGAGACCCCACTGTCTCACCAGTTTGCCCGGAAGAGATAAATCAAACCTTAGAGGAATCATGAAGGATTTTAACTAGAGCCTATTCTCTCCTCTGATCAATTTTGGTTTACCAAGTAGAGTTCATTTTCAAATCTTGGCAGTGATCGAGCCGGTGGTCGATGTAATTGGTGAAGAACCTATTGAACCATTGAGAGGATGGATCTCCTGATTATCACCTTAGTGGCATTTTGAGAGGAATAGATGACCCTAACACCTCACAATAACTGTTATCTATAGGTGGATCTGACCAACCCCCTTCACCTCCTGAATCACCGCCTGACAACCCCCGTGATCATAACAACAAGTCTTCGTCAGATTCAGAATCTGATCAAGACATGGGTGATCGTGACCAAGGAAACCCTAATGGTGATAGACCATGGTTACGACGTGGTGCTGTTGATGTACCTGGACTGCAGCATAATCTACCTAAACATTCTGATAAAATTCTTCCTAAGTTTGACCTAGATGATAAGGGGCTTGCCGAAAATCACATTGACAAATTCATCTTGGCTATTCATAATATGAATGTTCAGCATGAGGATGTGATATGTCAACTATTCCCTTTAAATTTTGAAGGAAAAGATGTAGTTTGGTATTTTTCCCTAACCCAAGGATCTATAACTAGCTGCGGTGATTTTAGTCAGGCATTCTTAAACAAATTTGGTGAAGATAAAACTCCTGCTATGTTAGCACTAGAATTGGCTAGAATCAAGATAGAAAACAAGGAACGAATAAAATATTTCAACCAATGTTTCCTTACTCTGTTGAATAGAATACCAGTAGCCTCTCAACCTCCATAGGATATTATAATTGAGAGTTATGCTTCAACTTTACCTAAATCCCTTGGTATGTTTGTGAAACAAGCTGGTAAGATCACGTTGGTTGAAACCTTCGAAGAAGCAATAAAGGTTGAAAATAATTCAATGACATTTGAACCAAAAAATAATGGCAAAATCGATATTCCTTTTTGTAAAAGAAATGAAACCACAATGAGAGCTAACACAGATAAAAGAGATACTTTTGATTTCGATGTCGAAAAATTACAACAAGCAGTCAGGTCTCTTACAAATGAAGTGGTGATATTAAAATGAAATAATGGGGAAGGTAATTCGAATAGAGTAAATTTTAAAACCCCATATCGACCATATACATCACCAAATGCAAGGAAAAATACGCCACTCGACATTTCAATGAATGAGGAAGTTTTTAACACTATAAGCGCTATCTATGCCTTACCTAAAGCTTCACCTGATCAAGAGTTGGAAGAGGATCATGAACATGAGCATTTTGAAACCGAAGAAGAAACTACTGAGGATCCTCTCCCATTTAATTTCCATTTCTGGGATAGCTCAGTCAAAGAGGAAGAGTGTAATGATCATTCTGTCTTTGTCAACCAACACACCCATACTACAAGGAGTAAAGGGCCTATAGATTCTCAACCATCACCCACACCAAGGAATAGTCCTCAACCTACGAATCAACATCCTGTAACTCAAGGTAAGGATATCCAGTATGACATCATTGATGATCTCAAGAAACAAAGGGAACACATTAGCATGTTTGATTTATTGAAAATTTACCCTATGCCTGGAGGTTAAATACTCTCAAATTTAAAAACTTCATCAAATGCCAATTCCAGAAGAAATCATCCCTCTGTACCTACAGTAAATAACCTCGATCCTTCAACCAGTAAAGAAGCAGATGGTTTTAATGACAATATCAAAACAACCGCTGATAAGGATACACTAACAGGTAAGAACTCCAAATCTACAACTCCCCCCTTCCTACTAACATTTGAAATATTCAATCGAAATGTCCATAATTGTATGATCGATTTCGGAGCTTCATCAAACGTTATGCCTTATTCGGTTTGCAAGAATTGAAACTGAATGCTAAGCCCACACCTTGTGAAATTCAAATCATCCAACTAGACCGATCTAAGGTGAAAATTGTAGGAGAATTGAAAGGAATAATGATTAGAATGGCCACTAATCCATAGTTCTTTCAGGTCATTTATGTAGTGGTGGTAGACATACCTGATGTTTATGGGTTGTTCTTGAGTCATGACTGGTCTCAAGCTTTAAAAGGATATTTTTCAACCGACTGGTCACACTTATGGTTACCTAAAAACGGGTGACCAAATCAGATTAGGATTGACAGAGAAAGGTACATGAAACACACAGTGACTGAGATAAACTCCCCCAATGAACCGGTCATTTTTAGTGATTCTATTTTAGGGAACTATGGGTATGATTTAGATTTGGGAAGTTTCCCTGCAATTAAATCTGTATTTACTAATTCTGTAAATAAATCAGAAATTTTACATTGTGATTTTCAGGAAGCTTCTCCCAGTTTGATTAACGCTGTGAATAATGTAAATGATGTAGTTAATCTTGTTGATAAACCTTGGCATTTGTACTTTGATGGTTCTTGATCTAAGGAAGGTGCAGGAGTGGGTTGCATGCTCCTAGATCCTGCAGGAAACAAACATATGCTATATTGTAGGATTGAATTTCTCTGCACAAATAACACAACAGAATATGAGGCCCTCATCTAGGAACCCAAGAAGGCATTGGACTTAACTGTTAAGGTTCTAGTTGCATTCAATGATTATAAAATCATTGTTTGGCAAGTCTGCAATTCCATTCATTGTTTATCTAATCATTTTCAAAGTTATCAAAAGGAGGTATGGAACCTAATTTCAGCATTTGATGCTTTTAATATCAAGTCTATTCCTCGTTTTCAGAATCAGGAAGCTGACCTCTTGGCGAATGTAGCCTCATGGCTCATTCCATCAGAAAATTTTTCTCCCAATGTTTTTTCTGTTGAACTATTATGTAGACCGTCAATCCTCGACAACATCACTAAGTGGAATGTCTTTAATGATGATTTACAGATTATTGAATTATTAATGGGAGAAGATGCTTTTAAAGAATCAACATTGACAAGATCACGCATGATGAAGATCTGCACAATTTCTCAATAATCCTTCCACCTCATCCTGCTGACCAATCTTTTGAGCTGGTAAATTTGATCCCTACGTTGGTTCTTAGAATTGAAAATTTTTATGACCTACATGATAAGTTTAAAGGAGTGCCTAATTGCAAAATGAACAGTTCTAACATGTGTTATGAAGCCATAAACTTAGGCACAAAAGCAAATCCTCAAAATATCAATTTAGGATCAGACTGTACCCAAAATGAAAAATCAGCTTTTCTGAAACTGTTTAGTGAATTCAAGGATATATTTGCATGGTCATACGATGATCTAAAGACTTTCGATACACAGATCATACAACACGTAATCCCTATGAAACCCCAATCTAAATCATTCCAACAGAAACTAAGGAAAATGCACCCTGCCTTAGAACCAACAATAAAGAAAGAATTGAATAAATTGCTTGCCGCTTGGGTTATATTTCCTATACACCGTATGCAGTGGGTGGAAAACCTTGTTCTTGTTAGGAATAAAAATGGAGATATTAGGTTATGTGTATATTTCCAAAACTTAAATTGATCATCAGAAAAGGACAACTATCTCGCTCCTCCCATGGAACAGATCCTCTAGAAGGTATCAGGTGCTCAGATGCTATCTTTATTAGATGGTTTTTCTGGGTACAATCAGGTTCTAGTTTCTCTTGCATACCAGCTAAAAACTACTTTTAGAACCCCTTGGGGAACCTATGCATACAGGAAGATTCCTTTTGGATTGATAAACGCTAGGGATACATTCCAAAGGGAAATGGATGTTTCTTTCAGAGGTCCGATCAATCATTCTGTTGTTGTCTATTTAGATGACGTTATTGTGTTTTCCAAAAATAGATCTGATCACATTTCACACTTGTGCAAAGTGCTTGAACGTAGAAAAAAGTTCAGTATTTATCTTAATCCTAAAAAGACAATATTTGTAGTAATAGAGGGAATTTTTCTAGGATTTGTAGTTTCAAAGGAAGGGATCATGATTGACCCAGAAAAAACCGAAGCTATCTCTAAGATTCCTTTCCCTTCTACTAAGAGAGCCATGCAATCCTTTATGGGAAAGATAAATTTTGTGAGGAGGTTTGTTCCCAGTTTTTCTGAAATTGTGCGCCCACTGCAGAATATGATAAAGAAAGAAAACAATTTTTCGTGGGGAGATAAAGAGAGAGAGAGCCATTTATCATAATTAGAGAAGCCATAGTTGAGGCACTTGCACTCGTAAGCCCCGACTTTAGGAAATACTTTATTCTCTATACTTTCGCTTCTGACATATTTTACGCAGCTGTCCTTACTCAGAAGAACCAACAAGAGGATGAAGTACCTATCTCTTTCATGAGCTTTAATTTAAAAGGAGCTGAGTTGAACTACCACCAAGTGGATAAATAGGCTTTTGCTATGTTCAAGGGAGTAAAACATTTTTGGCCCTACCTCCTGAAATTGAAAACCAAGGTAATTGTTCCATTCTCTGTTGTGAGAAATTTGTTAGTTCAGAAAGATCTTGGAGAAAAAAGAGCACAGTGGATGGCTGCTCTGCAGGAGTATGACCTGGAGATTAAACCCTCTCAAGTTGTAAGTGGGTTGGGGCTGTGCAAATTGGCAGCTGAATCAACACATCTGCCTGCTGACCAGAATGGCATGTATTTAGATGATTCATTGCTGCAAAAGGAAGTCTGTTTTATCCCAGACCCTGGTTGTTCATTGTATATTGATATTTGAACTTATCTTGAAACTGGAAGTGCTCCAGACCATTTGGAGCCAAATAAGAAGAGAGATGTAAGATTAAAATCAACACTCTACCAGTTGGTAAATAATGTACTTTTCAGGAAAAATGCAGATGGAGTTTTGCTTCGCTGTTTAGAAAAAGAGGAATCTGATTCAGTCTTAAAATAGCTACATGACGGGCCTGCTGGTGGCCACTTCGGTGGTGACACTATCGCTCATAAATTTTTAAGGGCAGGTTATTTTTGTCCAACCTTATTTAAAGATGCCCATTATTTTGTAAGAAGGTGTCAAGATTGTCAGACTGCATCTGGCAGAGTAAAAAAACCATCATTTCCTTTATAGCCTGTGGTGGTGGATAGGCCTTTCTAGCAGTGGGGAATCGATATCATGGGACCAATAAATCCCTCCTCCTCTCTTCAGCATAAGTACATCATAACTGCCACTGATTACTTTACTCGATGGTATGAAGCGGAACCATTGCGGGTGGTTAATACAAATGAGGTATTGCATTTTATTGAAACTAAATAATTACCAGATTTGGGGTGCCAGAATCTCTCGTTTTTGATAACGCACCTTATTTCTCTTCCGGATAATTAACTGAATTTGCATTAGAAAAGGGAATCAAAATCAGATATTTGGCAAGCTATCATCCACAAGGCAATGGCCTTGCTGAATCAACGAATAAGAACTTGCTGAAAATTCTGAAGAGATCCATAGCTGAACATCATAGGAACTGGAACACTATTTTATACCAAGATCTATGGGCTGACAGGGTTACCCCAAAATCATCTATTGGTAAATCTCCTTTTTTTTTGGTATATGGCATGGAGTCTATTCTTCCTCCAAATCTGTTTCTACCTTCATTACAGCTTGCACAATCAGTACAAGAGACAGAGTGTTCAGCCATTGAAGAAATAATCAATATATTGTTAACATTGGAAGAAGCAAGAGAGAATGCTAAACAACATTTCGCAAAGCATCAGCAAATTGTTAAATCATGGTTTGAACGTGGCTCATCCTCGAATAGGGAGTTACAGGTAGGTGATCTAGTATTGAAATGGTACAAAGCACACGAGGAAAAAGGGGAACATATGAAATTCCAACGTCTCTAGTTAGGTCCATACGCCATAGCAGAAAAACTTGGTTCTAGTACTTTTCGTTTGCAGACTTTGCAAGGAAAGCTCAATACCCTCCCGGTAAATGGACATATCCTTAAGAGGCATTTTCACTAATCCCACATCATTAAATCATTCTCATTGTATATTTCTGTACATATTTATTGTTTCATTCTGATTTCTAGATCTGTTGAATCTGATGATCTTATACTTGCTGATTATCTTTCATTCCGTCATCACGTTTACTGATTTGAAATTTCAGATGGTGAATCATCCAAAATAATTTGTTTTCTTCAAGATCATCCATTGTACATAAATCTGCATTCTTATCTTTGTAAATATTTGCTTCATTAGACACATCTTCCATCTTTTCTTATAAAATTTGGCATGAAGTATTTGACATGGCTTTAGGGACGAGCTTGATGGTGAAAATATGTCAAACTGGAATGACTGAAATACATATCAGATTGTAATCATTGATTTTGGCTGGGATAATATGAGGTCTCACAAGTGATTTGGTTTCAATCCTGTCTTAGTTTTTGACCTATACAATTTCCTTTTAGCAATCCTTGATTGTTGTCTCTAGATGCCTTCCTATAAAGCAATATCTCAAGAAATTTATTTACTGGTTCCAGTTGATGTCTGCTAGGCTTGAAGATTAGTTGAAGATATCTAGTCATCTTTCCACTGTCTTAAGAAGTTTGTGGTTTTCTCACTCATTTTTGTAAATACATCTGGTCACCTAGCCAGGGTAGTAGTCTTGAATTAAAGGCTTTAAATTGTTTTTTGGCCAATATGAAAGAGGTTAATCAAGAAACAGAAGGTCTCATCATGAGCCGGCCTGTTTATGATCATAGGTTCTATTGGAATGACGTTGTCAAAATATGGTCACCAAGACAAGACAACAAATCTCAGTCGAAGAAACTGAGAGGCAGGAAGTCTCATCACGAGCTGGCCTGATCAGTTTCTGGTAGGATTGGTGAATAAGGCTATCATCATTTGGTCACCAAGCTAAGGTAGTATTCCTGGTTAATGTTTTTCATATTTATTTCCATGTATATAATATGTATATATTATTTAAAAAAAAGAAAAATAAATAAAAAGAAAATAAAAATTGGATAATTAAAAGTGAATAATGTCTGCTACTTTTGCTTGAATGAGAATAAAATCAGCTGATGTTCTGGAGAAGCTACATCTTTACTAGTATTGGCTAACCTGTCTTTGGTCTTATATATTTCATTGGAATCAAGTTGTTTTACTCTATATATGCCTAAGGTTGAAATGGACCAGGAATACCCAGATAAAAGCTATAGGCTCGTTGTTGAAGAATCTGTTGAGGTCTGATTATATGTTTAGATTGGTTTGGAAATTGAATCACTTAAGCAGATGTTTGATGCTTTAAAGACATCATCTTTGATTATCTGAAGTATGGACATTGTTTTCATAGAGATAACTGGTTCAGTCCTAACATGTCGCTATTTGTTGGCAAGCAACACCCTCTGGAGTAATTTGAACATAAAATTTCAAATTTATTATTTCATCAATTTTCTAAACGGCATTATATATCACAACCTTAATCAACACTCATCAATAAATATATTAGGATTTCCTTCATAATATTTGACTCTGAAGGTACTCCCAATAGAATTTGATGGATTGATTGATGTAGGGGGATTAGCATCAGCTTACATATGGACTGAATTTCTTGGCTTTAGTTTCTTATTTCTTCTTAATCATTTGTAAAGTTCATAATCCTAAAATTTAGCAACTCCTAATTTTACAATATTGATCATTCATGCCAATTCAAGGTTAAGTAAATTCATTACATCAATAGTCTTGACTGTTAACTTAATAAGCTGATACTTTATCTGACATTTGTTTTCCAATTTATATGCATGATCTAATGAACTCTTCCACTTCCAAAACATCTATTTCATCATAGTAATCATGGGGATAAAAGTTTATTTCATATTTATATCACAAGTTCCCCATTGTTATACACTTGTCCTCATTTGTGAACTTTGTATCTTAAGATGAGATAAGATTTATGGGATTATGAAATTTTTAAATGATACCTTGAGGTATAGTCAATGTTAAAATTCCATCATAAGTGGCTAAAATGATTCTCGAAGGTTGGGTGTGGTTTTGGCTACATTTACTAATTGTTCCTCATCATTGCAATATCAACCATGATTTTAATTTGATCAATTGTATCTTTTCTTATTAATCTTGGTATTATTTATATTTGATGATGAAAGATTATGTGATTGTAACCATTAACTTATGATTTGAATTAAATATTAAAGAATTTTGGTTTTACTAGGCCATCACATTGTTATGAAAACGTGTTAGTCAATATTGATATTATCATGGAAATTGAGGGTTTGATATCTGCATAATCCAATTGTCTACCATCTGTTGATCTGCAATCATGCAAGTATCACACATAGCTGTTACCTGCTTGATTTTTCTGAAGGTCATTATTGCATGTTAAGTGTTCTGTGATTTCCATTAACTTGTCAATACAAAGGCATGCTGACCCTGTGTTCCATGACTGTGCATGAAGGTTCACAGTACCTTGGTGAAATGGAGATGTTTGGAGTTTTGGTAAATCTGCATGAACCCATGATAGATCGACTGTGTTTCTCAGTTTGGGTTTTGAAAATCCATGAAACTTGTGTAATTGCTATTATGGCCCCTATTTCAATATTTGAGCTCATGGGTGATGAATATTTAGACGCTTCTCTCGAGTGCCGTGAATTGGTGGTGAAGGTAGGATGGTTAGGGTTTCTGTAGAAATTCTATGGTTTTAATTTGGCAATTTTCAGGGCATTCGTAGCATCATTTGGTGGTATGAAAGTGCAGGTTGGTGATATCGTGTTGCAGTTGATGGAGGAGTTCGTATCTCAGGCTATAGGTTTGCCAATGGTAGGAGAATGTTGGTATAAGGGAAAACATGTGAAGAATGATGATTGGAAGGAGTTCTTGACTCTAGCTAACCGACAAATGAAATATAATTCTGGCTTCCCTTCTCACCTACTGAAGAAGAAATGGCATTCTCTCCTCGAACTTATTATCAGGTATGTCACCTGTTAAGGTCAACTTTCTCAAACTCAGTTCTATCATCTTCGACTGTTAATGATTTTCAAAGGGCATCCTATGAATATGCTATATTGCTTCTTAAGTAATTTGTAGAAGATGGCTTGTGCTTATCAGAGTAATGTGGGGGATAAGGAACGGAGCCTGTTTCATCATGGGCTTATTAAGATACTTGTTTCCTAATGGCTGGGAGAATTGGGAGAGTCTTGGGAATCATTTATCGTCTGTAATGAGTTTGGGGAAAATGATGAGTAGCCCCGACGGAGGTCCAAAGCCAGGCGAAGATGTATCAAGACAAAAGTAGGTGGGCATGAGTTAGAAGAATTTGACTCCCAAAATTATCTATATAATGAGATATCTAAACCCGGTCGAACCCTAAGTGACAGTGGCCTTAAGGTTGAGTCTAAGGTAAACCCTGAGAAACCTGTTGATGATTCTTGGCCTCGAACCAGCAAACTGACCAAAGATGAAGTTAGTAGGGTGCTGAGTAATAGGGAAATTCGCCAAACCACTCGTAGCATGATGGCTGTGCTCTTTACGAGTAGAGATTTAAATGTAGGGGATGCCCTTGTCATCAAATTGAGTGATTCTTCGGAGTCTCGGCCCAATGAAGCTCCGGTTGGTCCAACTATTCTTGATATGAAGTACATATCTGCATCTGAAACTAGGGTTGAGGATGTCCAACAATTAAATCTTGGGCCTAATGTAGAACAAGAAATTGACCAGAAGCCATGTACAAGGGTGAGAGGTAATGGGGAGCCAAATGTAGGAGTAGTAGAACAACCTGATCAAATTCCATATGCTTAGGTCATATCATCCTTGGAAACTAATTTGGAAGAGGCTCAGGTTATTAAGGCATTCGCTATGGAAGAAATTGCAAGCCTAAAAGCTGATTTGACTTCCTGGGTTGATAAATGGAATCTCGTGAGGGTAAAGAAGCTCAGATATAAAGCTCAGGTTAAAATTATTTTGTCAAAAAATAAAAAAATTAATCAAACAAAACAAGATTTCCAATACGAGAGCTGTTGGATTTAAGGCCAAATTAGATGAAGCAAGACGAAATGTGCCGATTCGACTTTCTGTTGAATCAACCCTTAAAACTTGATCTTTCTATTTGCTGTATGAAGTTCAATTTTGTTTTACGATTTAAAACTTTGTCAGAAATATAGATAATTTAAAAATCATCTTCTACAGGTTAGTAATGTCCTATATTTTTCAGATCTCATTTTGATGCAAAGTGTTTTCATTTATTTTATAAGGATACTTGCAGAATTAAAATTCTGCAGGCATCCTATTTATTTTTATATGTTGATGTTTTCATTTTGCTAACTGATGTTGTTTGAAAATTCCATGTGTCATGGAGTATGAAAGATGAAGGTTGATGTTGTGCTACAATTTTGGGATTCGATTAGCTAGAGCTTACTCATTGGAAGATGCCTTGAACATGCAACTATTCACTATTTTACTGTTTCTACATTTCTAATTTTGAGCATCGTTAGTTGATGGATTGTTGGATATAGTGATGCCTCATGCAGGGGAATAATGATACTGGATTTTATCCAGTAAGTTAGTTATTATCTTTTAAATTATTCCATCCTAGTTGTCACTCAACGACACACCTAGAATCATGGAATTTATTTTTCTCTATATTCGGATAGGAATCCATGTAGTATCATAGAAATAGGGTGGTTAGTTGATTATAAGTTGGTTTGTCCTCTATATAAACAAGTTCCAAACATTGATAAAGGGGTTCGATTCTGAGACATTTGGGAGAATTGATATTATACAGTATTATACTTTATTCTGTTGTGTTGGTGTTCTTGGAACTTCTTCTGAGGATTACTGAGTGTTGCAGGATATTAAAGACCCTAGCTAATAAGTCTTTAAAACATCTGTACTGTGTTACTTATTATTCTCTTTTGTTACCTTTACTTTCATATATATATATATCTTGCTATTATATGTGAAATATTTTTTAATGGATTTCGAATGATTATGCGTGACTGAAATATAAATGGTTTATTGTTATGTTGAGATGAATGGACTTATTCATAATTTCAATTGTTTATAACTCTATTTTTGATAAATTTCTAACTTGCAGGTTGACCTTGTTTCATTTACAAGTTAGTATATGATTATATTCATATGTTTCAGGATTGTGTATCTATTTACTATCATTGATATTTGGTTTTAATTTTTGTTTCAATTATTGTACAATAGAGTGTTATCTTATTGTAGGATAATTGAGATTTACTTCTATCATTGTAGACTTTTCTATCAATTCAGACTGTTGATCATCTTTATACTTTAAAACCTTATGTCAAATCAATAACTCATGCTCTTGGATGAGATAGGTAATTTGCATTTATATTATCATAGAGAAGAATTAGGAGCTGTTATTTCTTGCATTTAGTTTAAGGTAGTTTCTCTCAGAATTAGTTGGTTATTTAGTTATATTTCTTTGTTTTGATTAGAATATTTATTTAAGCAAATATCACACACACACACACACCCTTGATAGACTCTCTATTCTAAGAGCACATCATACAAGCAACAAGGCCTTGATCCTGTGAAGGATAGTTACTTTAAACACATACAATATTTCATTAATTTGAGTGTGTGGGATGTCTTTCCGTAAGTTGGCATAGGATAGTTATTTTGGCCAACATAGGGCTAGGTCTAGATCTCCCGTGAAGTTAGTCCCAACTTATGCGTAATCCTCAATCATAAGTAGTTGGTCACCCAACCGACAAAAGAAGGCACTCCCATACTTGACTTTATACCCACCTCCACCATGGTGGGCCATGACCTCTACCCAACACAACATGTGAGGGTCTCATGCCCTTAGCTCAGTGAAGGCTACCTGCGGCCTCAGATGAGGAACCCACTAAAAGAAAAGGAATGTTAGGATAGTACCATAGCCAAATTGATTCAGTTCTCCTTTTTTATACTGTAATGTCCCTTTTTGAAATTTTATTAAATAACCAAATTTTCCACTTTTTCCCCCAATTTTGAGCTTAACTAGTTTTGATGTCTAGACATCCAAATTGGCCCAATTGATCCCAAATTTTCTCTGAAGGTACATGAATGATATTATAAATTAAATATTATGTTCAAGGATTTTTTTTACCCCCCAATTAATTCTTCAAACTTGTTTAATGTTCTATTCAAAGTAGGAGTCTTTACTAGCAAATTCGGGGTCCAATTCCCCCTAAGTAATTGCCGGAAATGGCTTCTCAAATGATACCAAAGTCACTCGAATTGCTGAACAGAGGTAGGGGATGAGTGGGGGGAATTTTTGAGATCTAATATGCATCATGTTTCAGTTCATACAGGATGTTATTACTCTCTCCCAAACAGCTCCCAAATCACATTTTCAACACTTGGGGAAAATGCACCAAATCTTATCCCAATGCAATTAAAATGAGTAAAATGGATTCCGATGCTTAAGTATTGGAAATGAAACTTGTAATGCACATTAATGAAAGTAAATTAATCACAAATTTATCATATATAAATTCTCCTATTCGAAATAATCAACATTATCATATCATACATCAATGTAGTGGGGAAATGGTCACTGTTTGCTCATTAATAATCCCTTTTCCATACAACCATTCGATATTTGTACCTGGGACTTTCTGAGAATGAATAAAATATCATATTTATCTTATTAAAATCAGTAATTTATAATGAAAATATTCTTCCAATTCGAAATCATTAGCATTACAATGGTGCACAACAAGATAGTGGGGAAAAGGCACTATTTCTTGATTATTTAACATTTTTTCATGATTTTTTTTGGAATTTAGACCTGAAAGTATTCTGAAATTTAAATGCATATAATTTAAATTATAACATAAAATAATGGAGCATTATAAGCTTCCCCAAATATATCAATAGCTCACCCAGAGCGCAATCCCTCCATGAGTAAGAATATGCCATAAAATAGGAAATGGTTGATAGAGAGTGCTACAATAGAAGAATAAAAATGATTTCCTATATCTTAAAAATTCAAATAATACTCCATTAAATATCCTTTAAATACCTGAGTGGCATCTCCAAACACCAACTTGGATGGGAAACTTTCACCCTCGAAATTGGCTAAGGCAAGAAAACTAGTCATCCACTAGCTCTCACAATTCACAAATGACAATTTCTCAAATGATAAAAATCTATTCTCTTGGTTTCTTCCTATTTTTTATAAAAATACTTAGCCTTATAAGGTTCCCAATCCATCCAAAAACTCAAGCCAATTCAAATTTGGGTGTGGGCTCATGAATTGACATGTGTCCCTTCTTTCCTAGCTTTCCACCTTCCCCAAATTTGAGTAGGAGCCCATTGAGCTTCCAAAAATCACATGAGAACTCTCTTGGATGGTATATTTAGACCTTAAATGTCATATATGTCATATTTAAGCCTTCAGATATGACCAGTGTCATAAATTTCATAGAATCTCCATCATTAGTGTCATAGATGTCATAAACGTAAGCATAATCTAGCCAAGTGTCCATGAAACTCCTATTTGGCTCTTCCTCTCCACATGTAAGTTACACTTCACCCAAAATTATAACTATGAAGTATATGTACAAGTATATTAACCTTATAATCCATCCAAAAACATTAGTATTCCCATAGATTTGAAATTACAAAAGGAGGATGCCAATTAACATAAGAATTCTAGTTTGAGTGGGGCCCATAGTCTCCATGTGTCTCCCTTCTCCATAGCCATTTAATTTTCACTTGAATTTATTTTATTAATTAATTTAAATAAATATTTATTCCTTCTAATGTCTAAACACCATTTATTATCTCTCTTATTAACTTTTCAAATGTATCCATCCAACCTAGGGAACTAGTAGGATTGATGGAATTGTCTTGCAATGCAATTATTAAAAATGGGGACATTACAGTACTCCCCCCCCAATATCGCTTTTCCTCAAGAAATTTAATATTTGTATGCTGCAATATTCTTTCATATTCCCAAGTGTAATCCTCATTTGGTACTCCTTCCTTTGTACCAAGTGCTCTATTATGGTTCTGCTCATTCATTTTCTTTAGATGCAATTTAGTAGTGGAACTCATGTACTGCAATTTTGTGTTCCCAAAAGTAAAGAGATGTGTATTTTGAATATTTATATATAATGTAACATCACCACTAATACCAAAAGGATTAATCAAATCCATAAAAAAACAAATTTCTGCAAATAATCCTTACCTCCATATTTTGGAAACCTTTTCTGAAATTTCATGAATTTTTGCTTTTGTATAATTATTTGAAGTTGGTGCTAAGTTACCAAACTTTGAGTTTCTTCATAATCCAAGAAAATTTAAGAGAGGAACCACCATGCTTTTTGCTGCACTACTATGATTAAAATCACTTTATTAAGTGGGGAATCCATCTCCCATACTGCTTGTTTCCCCAGAAACCCGAAATCAATGGGACTAAGAACTATCCTAGGGTCCCATTGCTTGTATTGCACTCCAAAAATTAAGAGTGCTCTCCAACCCATACCATTAGGGGACAGAATTCCGGGATCCCATTTTCTTGTATGCATTATTCTAAACATCATGAGTACATAATATATATCATCAAAGTACATAAAAACATAATAAAAATGTACATCAAGGAAGTGACTCATCAAAAAATCATGAAAGTGCTTATACCTCCAAGTAAGTAGACCACCATTTGCCAAGTGCACAAAATATTCAAGTGACCAATAAAATATGCTCCAATGACATAGGTGAGGACCCCATGTCCCATAATGCTGCTCTAGAGATATATAATGTGCATCAATAGAATCAGCCATGTGTTATTTCATCCAATAAGTGAATGAAGAACCTCCACCAAAATCTGAACAAAATAAGGAGCAAAGAAAACATGAAGACTTCAAGTGGCTCAAAGAAGTCTCATAAATACACTCATGAATATGTATATAATCATGTAATATCAGAGGATGTTTTTTCCAATAATAATGTTCTTCAATCATATAAATCTTCACCTAAGTGTGGGATGAATTTCCTCCAACTTCAAATAGAGTAGGAAAGGAGCAAGGAAAATCATGAGTCTCCAAGTGACTCAAGTGAACATCATAGGTGCACCCATGTAGATGTGTATAATCATAATGTAAAAAAGGATGATTATGCAAATGTAAATAATATGGTGCTCTAATAATTCCATCATCAAAAGGAGAAATATAATTTCCATACTCTTCATGTGGAACCATCAAAAAGAAACCTTTCACCCATACTTCATTAATATGAATGCTGCGAAATTTAGAAGTGTAGGATTTAGGCGAAAGAACCAACTCACCCAAATGATCAGTAAGTGAAAAATTGTCATAATGTGAAGGATCGTTAGGGGTAGGATTATGAACCTCCCTAAAAAATGCAAAAATTTCCTCATGGGTTGGTTCTAAGGTGGTGGAATTATGTACTTCTTCAAAAATTGTGTAACCATTTTTAAAAGGCAACTCAAGTTCCTCTTCCACCATTACTAGTGTTTGGATCTCACCACTATAATATTCAAGAACATCAAGAACCTGCAATTTTTCATGTTTCTCATGATCCATCATGTCATGAGAATCCTCCAAGCAATCTACCTGATGAAAATCTGAAACATCGGAGAAAGAACAAGTATCTTGCAACCTCTCAAGGAGTTGCTCATTTTGGATTTTGAGCGTATTAATATATTCATTATTATTCAAGTAGGATTTATGTAACAATTCACTAATCTCAATAACATTTTTTCTATCCAAAATCAAAGACATGAAATTACCTTTGATGTTGCACATTTCTCTTTGAATCTTCTCCATGTCTTCAAGGAAGGATGGATCCTCCAATGAAGTAGCTCTCCAACAATATTTTGACACTAATGCTTGAGTGTCATGGAGTGTTCTAAGGGCCTCTTGTATATTATTTTCATTAATATTTAAGGACCCTTCAAGAAAATGAGGACATTGCAAATGAACCTCCTCATATTCTTCCTTCTTTCTTGGACCAACTTCATGAAGCTCAAGTGGTGATGGGGAAGTTGATCGTGTTTCTTCTTCAACTGCTACAAGGTATTCATTTTCATGTTTACTGGAAATTTTACTTGCAGCAACATTTTGAAATCTGATCTCTATGTCACCAACATAGAGTTGTGAGAACCCATCAGTAGGTACTCCTTCATTGTTCAAGTATCCATTAGTATATGTTCTTTGTTTCATTTCCAAGGTAGAAGGTGTCTCGAAATGATCTTCAATATTTTCAATAGAAAATTATTCATACTCATGTGATGTCTCTTAATATTTTTCAGAGTCACTTGGGAGTGAATTTATATCCTCTTCATGTACTGCTTCTTCTACTTCACCTATTTCAGAACTAGGTGATTCACGGGTCTCCTCCCTTTGCTCCTTCAAGCAAACTGATGCATTTTTCCCCTTGGTTTTCTTAATTTTTTTTTTCTTTTCCCAACTTTGGATAGCCAAAAATTTGAATCCTTTCATAATATTCTTGGTAATGTATTAAAATATAGGTTCCATTATTTTTATATGCTCCTTACCAATATATGAGGTTCCCTTTTCATCCCTAGTCATAGTTTCCCCAAAAAATTGCCTTCTTCTCCTACTTTTCTTTCCCTCTTCAACAAAAGCACTTTTGGTTTCAATATATAATGGTGGTCCCTGAAATATTGTACTAATAAATATCAGACCAAATCAGTTTCCAATATCATACTCTGATACCACTATAATGTCCCTTTTTGAAATTTTATTAAATGACCAATTTTTCCACTTTTTCCCCCAATTTCGAGCTTAACTAGTTTTGATGTCTAGACCTCCAAATTGGCCCAATTGCTACAAAATTCTCTCTGAAGGTGAATGATATTAGAAATTAAATATTAGGTTCATGGATTTTTTTTAACCCCAAATTTCTTTTGCAAACTTGTTTAATGTTTTGTTCAAAGTAGGAGTCTTTACTAGCAAATTGGGGCCCTGGGTAATTGCTGGAAATGGCGTCTCAAATGATCCCAAAGTCACTCGAATTGCTGAAAGGAGGTATGGGATGAGTGGGGAAAATTTTTAAGATATAATATGAATAATGGTTCAGTTCATACAGGATGTTATGACCCTCTCTCAAACAGCTCCCAAATCACAATTTCAACCCTTGGGGAAAAGGCACCAAATCTTCTCCCAGTGCAATTAAAATGAGTAAAATGGATTCCGATGCTTAAGTAATAAACATGAAAATTGTAATGAAAATTAATGAAATTAAATTCATCACAATTTTATCAGATATACATTCTCCCGTTCTAA
This sequence comes from Pseudotsuga menziesii, assembly GCA_001517045.1. Taxonomy (NCBI): domain Eukaryota; kingdom Viridiplantae; phylum Streptophyta; class Pinopsida; order Pinales; family Pinaceae; genus Pseudotsuga; species Pseudotsuga menziesii. The sequence continues at coordinate 542,879 of LPNX011063078.1, forward strand.
ATAATCAACATTATCATATCATACATCAATGTAGTGGGGAAATGGTCATTGTTTGCTCATTAATAATATCTTTTCCATACAACAATTTGATATTTAGACCTGGGAATTTATGAGAATGAAGAAGATATAATATTTATATTATTAAAATTAGTAATTTACAATGAAAATATTCTTCCAAGTCGAAATAATTAGCATTACAATGGCGCACACCAAGATAGTGGGGGAAATGACACTATTTCTTCATTATTTAACATTTTTTATGAAATATTTTGGCATTACAACCTGAGAGTATTCTGCACTTGAAATAAATATAATTTAAATAATAAAATAAAATAATGGAGCATTAGAATCTTCCCCAAAGAGATCATTATCTCACCCAAAGCGCAATCCCTCCATGAGCAAGAATACGCCATAAAATTGGAAATGGTTGATAGAGAGTGCTGTAATAGAAGAATTGACATGATTTCCTGTAGATTACATCTAAAAATAAGAATCCATTAAATATCCTTGAAATACATGAGTGGCCTCTCCAAATACCAACTTGAATGGGAATCTTTCACCCTCAAAATTGGCTAAGGCAAGAAAACTAGTCATCGACTAGCTCTCACAATTCACAAATGACAATTTCTCAAATGATCGAAAGATATTATCTTGGTTTATTTAGGTATTTTATAAAAATCCTTAGCCTTATAAGGTTCCCAATCCATCCAAAAACTCAAGCCAATTCAAATTTGGGTGTGGGCTCATGAATTGACATGTGTCTCCTCTTTCCTAGCCTTCCACCTTCCCCAAATTTGAGTAGGAGCCCATTGAGCTTCCAAAATTCACATGAGAGCTCTCTTGGATGGTATATTTATACCTGACATGTGATATATGTCAGATGTTAGCCTTCATATCTGACTTGTGTCATAACTGTCATAGAATCTCCATCATTAGTGTCATAGATGTCATAAATGTAAGGGGAATCTAGCCAAGTGTCCATCAAACTCCCATTTGACTCTTCATCCATGTAAGTTACACTTCATCCAAAAGTCAAACTATGAAGTATATGTAAAATTATATTAAACTTATAATCCATCCAAAAAAATTAGGCTTCCCATAGATTCGAAATTGCAAGAGGAGGATGCCATTTAACATAGGAATTATAGCTTGAGTGGGCCCCATAGTCTCCATGTGTCTCCCTTATAGATATCCATTTCATTTTTCACTTGAATTTATTTAATTAATTCCATTATATAAATATTTATTCCTTATAATGTCCAAACACCATTTATTATCTCCCTTATTAACTTTCCAAATGTATCCATCTAACCTAGGGAACTAGTAGGATTGATGGAATTGTCCTACTATGCAATTATTAAAAATGGGGACAATATAGACACTTGGTCAACTTCTCTTTGAAGGTGCCCAGTAAATCCTCAACTCGGTTGAATACTGTGGGTTCCATATCCTCCAAAGAATAGAGTATGTGACCTTGAGAAGCCTGGTGAGGCCCTTGGATTCTTGAAACTCGCTGGATAGTAAAAAGGACTGTGCAAAAAGGTAGATCCATTGCCTCTTTGATGGGAAATTTATTTCCAAACATCTAAGTACCTAGAAAGTAGTGATGGTTATTGAGCTCCTATGTAGTAACATATCTTCCCCGAGGACATTTTAGTGAGATGGGCACCCCACTCCTGGATAACCTCGTGAGGAAGTAGATATCCTCTACCTCCATAGTGAGAATATGAGCCCCCACCTTGAAATATTGTTGTTCTAGGTTCCATATTCTCAGGATGTATTCCAACAATCTCACCTGCGATCTCATGCTAGTAACATTAATTTTTTTTAAGAGTCCACAACCCCATAGAGTGGCCCCAATTCTAGGATCATTCTCAGCCCTAGCATCATCAAGTTCATGTTCCCTTTCTTTCTAGACAACCATCTTCATGAAGGTAACCTGCCAAAAGGTCAAATTGAGATATTAGATCATAAACCCAAGCATTAAAAATACTCAAAATTTATTCTTTTGGCTTGTCTCTACCGCGTTTTAGGGTATTTTGAGGCACCACCTCTGTCCCTTTAGGACAGAGCAATGGCACTACTGATTTTTCCATGAGAAAGTACAGTGTCCCCAAGGCACCACATTTCCTGAAAGGAAAAGGTGCGTTACCCCATGAACGTTTTTTACCTTTGGGTAAATCTTCCAAAACCCTAAAAAATTGCATGGAATGAGAAAAGAAAACCATATAAATACTAGGAATGAGTTTAGCTCTTACCTGGAGTTGACGGTTCTAAAAATGGCTGGTTGATGACTCTAGAATCCTCAATTGAAAATTGCACACAAATAGCTCAAAATGGCTCTCCAATTGGTAAAAGTGAAAATGGTAAATTTTTTTGCTATTCACTAGTTTTATATAAAATATTTTGGGTTTTTATTATATTATTTCAATTATTTTATCAATAATTACCCTTAAATAGTCATTAAAAGCTTATTTTTGAATCTTTTGGAGGTCTAATAATCTTTTCAAAGGTTTTGCAGGGTCGAGAGTTGATTTTGTTTGGTTATGTCTGAGTTTTTTTTTTGTTGATTTTTTCATACTTACAAAAAATAGAAAAAGTCCTTGAGCACTAGTTTTGAAATCTTGGTCGTGATCTTTAAACCTAGTACCAAATTTTCGAGTCAAAATTTTCTTCTTTTTAAGTTTGTTAAACTCCTTTATTGTGAAAATAAACCCTAATGGAGTCTTCTTTAAGATATTTTCAGACTCCTTAATCGTAAAAGGATTGCCGAGCGAACTTGATACGTTCACGCTTGTAAAATTATTTGAATGGTTTCCTAGTCGGTGGTAGGTTATCTCTTTCTCAGACCGATTAGACCTACACTCTAGTTTATCTCAGCTAGAAGAGTTCTCTTGGGCATTCTCCTTCCATTTTTCATTCAGACTCTCTAAAAATGAACGATACCAAGATAATTTTCAATGGACTCATTAAATTAAACACTGAGAGACCCTCTTTTGGGAGTGAACCCCTCCTTTCTCAGGTTCGTGAAACATATGAGAATGGACTTATCTTATGATAAGCTACATTGTGAGTGTATGTTACCCTATTTGAACTCGTAAAAAAGAAAAGAGGCAATCATCAATAATTATGGGGAAAGTAAGGGAAGGGAACTATATTTCATTTGCAATAATGACAGTTGTTAGTCACTTTTGAACATGGCACTTGTATGCATTTCATTCAGTCAATTGGGTATTCAACTTGTCTTCGAGTTGATCAAATTTCATGAGTCATGAAACTCCTTTGAGTCTTTCAAATAATGCATCATCCATCATCACATTATGTCTTGTTATCCGCCTCATCAAGTCAATGCTGCAAGGTATTCAGTCATACTGCCTTATGTTCAAAAGGGAAATTTTCTTGAGATTTTAAACCTACAGTCAAAACAATTTTTTTTCAGTTACCTTTGAGTCAGTCCTATGGTTATTTCATGCTCAAATTCCAGAACTTTGTTCCAAGTTTTGTGTCGTTAATGTGGGATTCATCATGGCCCTCCTTCGACAAGACTATTCCTGTTGACTCCAGCTCATCATCCAGGAATTAGTCTTAGAAACAAAGTAGTACCTTGAGATTTGTATGCATCAATGACAAACCCTCTCGCTTTAGACATAGGTTTACATCATTTAAATTTGATCTAAATATTCAACCGAGTGTTCAACATAAGATCATCTATTCACACTTGAGAGATTGTACTAGGGTACCTTGGGAATCATCGAAATACATGGTGATCTCCCTCACACTTGTTAACGCTTCTCATAATTGACCAGGAATCAAGTTGTTTCTTCCATGTTCGACATCAAGACATTGTAATCACATGGATAGAATCATACTTTAGTGAAGACGAGACGAAGACCCTGGGTATCTATTAAGTGCTCATTGCTTTCCCCAAGTTGCAATGGAATATTTGTATGAGTCCTAGCATGGATCCAGATTTGTATGGTTGTGGTTGTGCTCAAATTTGTGTCCACATGACAGAGATCTGCATTGTATGTCTGGTAGTTATGTCCATATTTGAGTTTTCTTTGCATGGATCTACACTGTAATTTAGTAGCCATGATTATTCATACCTCTCATGGATATTCCTTGTATTGGTCTACAACCATGATGAGGAGTAATTTGGATATGATTCAAAGTACCAATGTATTGTAGAAAATCCAGGTTGATGAAGATCTCTGCTCAATGAATTCTTGCCTCAAAGCGATAATTTGTTCTTACAAATATTTCACCTATCTTATCCCTCTAGCCTCATGCTTTGGGGGGAATTCTATTACACACATTTCTCGTCTACATCATGTAATGAGAACCAAACATCAAAATTTGCCTCAAATCCTGAATATATGAAGTTAGACACAGGACAAGACTTATGATTTTACAACTTTGTCCACCACCGCCTTTTCCCTTTGGACAATGTGTGTTACCCTTGTCAGTAACACCCTTTTTTAGTTAACAAAGAGTAGTGCCACCTCCATATCTCTTTGAGTAGTAGGTGGTGCAGCCTTGGTAACACTCTGTCTCAATGGAAAAGGAGCGGTGCTCAAGTTTTAAATGGAAAAATAGAATATTCATGAAGCTTCTCAAAGATCAGCTTCATGGAAGCCTCATCCCTACACTCCTAGACCACCTGGGCTCAAGATCCCTCCTTCTAAGATCTCTCTTCCACTTCATCCATGAGAATCTCAACCATTCCTATCCTCCCACAACTATAAGTATTGGATCACCCCCCATGGTTAAAGAGAGGAAGATTATGATACAACACCAAAATTCTGGCCAAATCTAGACAAGGAGAGTGAGCATTAGGAAGACAAGTTGAAGCTTTGGAGGCGAGACCTTGCTTGAGAAGAGAATTATCAACACTAAGGCTATTGGTTGTAATATATATCTTATTTTATTAATGCAATGAAGATTCATTTCCCATGAAGTAAATTGTGTACTAATCACTTGTTTCATTATTGAATTCCTTAGTCATCAATATAGGATTGTAGATTGTATTTGGTACTTTTAATATTGTATGCTTTTGTGATGTGCTTATTGTAGGTGAACCCATGGAGATCTAGTATTTTAGAAAACCGGTACATTGCACTATATGGTAGGTGAAATATCTATTCCAAGAATTGATCAATCCTAGGGAAAGTACTATTTATTGTTGTAACTCATTTTTTCTAGTTGTGAAGGATTTCAATCTAGGGAAACAACTTATGTCCGCAGAAGGTGAGTATTTCCAACAACAAACTTCCTATATATTGAATTCAAGTAGGAGAATACTAGGAGATGAAGCCAATATCCATATCTCCAATATTATTTATATAGAGATCTTGATCATGCCCACATTTTACTAGTATGTGTTAAGCACATGGGGGGGTCAGAGGGTGGGATGCTAGTCTCTCCCTCCTAGGGTGTTGGGGTGGAGCCCTTGAGGAATTTTTTTCTAGAACCTTCTAGTGTATTTCAGTTCCTTCTGGAACCCTCATATATTTTATATAAAAGGGGAGTGACCCCCTGGCATTATAATACAAGAGAGATATAAGAAAGCATTGTAATTTTTTTGTCGAGTAATAACAAAATATCGAAGCTTCCCTTGCTCCATGGTTTTACCTATGTATAACAAGGTTTCCATGTAAATATCATGTTATATTTTTATATATTTTTCTAATATTTATAAGTTATATGGGTTATAGGATGGGGTTATGGGTTTGAGGTTAGAATTTAAGTTCTATATGGATTGTTGATCAAGTGTTATAATGGGTAGAGGTTATGAGTATGGGCTTATATGGATTAAGGGTTATAATGGTTATGCATTACAAAGTATATGTGTTGCGAGTGATAATTGTAATAATCAATTAAAGGTTATATGGGCTACGTATTATAATGGTAAGGTCTTAAGGGAAGGGTTTAAGGATCATGGGATTAATGGGTAAGGTGTTGAGGGTTATGATTATTACTAGTTAGCAGTTGGGGGTTATATATTCTAGGGTTGAAGGGTTATAAAGATAAGGGTTACATGATAGTGGTAGGTGGAAAAGCATGAAGGGTTATCGGTGATATTATTAAGATTTATATAGGTTATTTATTAGGAAATAAATGGGCTATGGGTTATTAGTTAGTAATTATATTATTTATGGTAGGGTGTATAGGTTATAATGGTTAAGGGTTATACGGTTTAGAGATCATGAATTAAATGATAAGGGTAAGGATAGGAAATGGTTAAGGGTTATATTAATTTCTAATTTTGGTTTATAATGGCTACGGGTTATATGGTTTAAGGGTTGGAGGCTTGATGATATATTTTAGGGTTGACAAGGATTAGAGGTTATAAGGACTAGGGGTTATTTGAGTCTATTTAATGTTTATAGTGGTTAAACCTTAGTTTTTAAGGGTTAAGGATCACCAATTAATAATTATATGGGTTAACATATGGGGTAAATGTTATAAAGGCTAATGGTTATATTGGTTAGAGTATGTGGATTAGTGGTTAGGAGTGATAAGGGTTTGGGATTAGGATTTACAAGGGATAAGGGTTCTAAGAGTTATGGGTTATATGATTTTCTAATTTCATTTTAATGTGTTATAGATTAAGTATTTCAGGGTTATAATTAGGCTTGGGTCTAGTGTTCCTTAGTTAGGAAATAATAAAACACATAATACATATAATAAGCAAGCACACAAAATGAATAAGAATATTTTTATCATCGAAAGTTAAAATTGAGAAAACCACCAATAATAGATCTATTACTCTTTACCACACTAGCCAAGGCATGGGAAATCCAACCATCACTAGTCACTCATAGGCTAGCAATGACCAATTTTATCACTTTTCAATGGATTTCCTCAAGCCCTTAAGTAGGCTTCATCACATGTAATACCATGGGAAAATACCATGGGACACCCAAAACCATGGGCTCACAAACCACCAATGGTAAACCCATATTTGGTTCTTTTACTGAGTCAAGTTTAACCTAACATTTCCCCCTTTAAACTTGACTTAGGGTAATCACAAAAACCCCTAAAAGTTTTAACAAGGTATCTAGGAATACAAAAAAACCCCCCCTCTTTAGTCTATCTAAATCTACCTCTAGAATTTTCACAGGTGAGTCACCAAGGTAGGGGTACACATCCCTAACCAGGTCTTACAACCATATGCCCATTTACATTGTTATCAAATTACAAATCCATAAAATATTACAATGCAATGAGACTATCAATTCTTCGAATGACCCAAATTGATCAAGTAATTTCATCATGAAATCTATACCACTCGTGGGGGTAGGAGTTGCTTAAGGTTTATTTCTTGCAAACCTCTTGCGAACGACTAGGATCTATTTCACAAGTTAATATCATGATATATTGATCTCTTGCACACATGGAAGTGATTGTGAGTTAACGAGAGAGGTATTTCTATGAATGGATAGGATTGATTGAGCAATTTTTAATTGGTGGATCTACACCATTGTGCATGGAAATATGATTGAAGTTTAACACAAGGGGTATTTCCATGAATGGTTGGGATTTAATCACACATGTTTCATTGTGTGATCATAATAATACATGCAAATGGATATGTGCAAGCCTTAACAGTACGTGTACTCCCACTATGAATTGATGAGATTTAATCTTGGTCTACAGAAGGATAAATATGGACCATTTGTGGGGATGATGGTCTACATGTGTAATGACACATGTGAAGAGAAACCCAGTGCTAGAAAAGGATAAACGTAGGGTTGTGATGACATTCTAGGAATGAAAATAATATATATGACAAGGATTAGGTTAAACCTGAGATTCCCACACCTAGTGATGACACACATGAGGGTGATTCCATGAAGGTGGGTAACACTTTTTGGCGAAATTTGGTGATGAAAAGCTTATTTTTTACTCATGTGATAGATAGAATCCCTCAAAATCCATATATGCCATGTGAATTTTGACTTGTAGTAAAAAAACAAATTGTAGAATATTATGTTGGTTTCCCAATGATATTTAAAAAAAATATCCCGATGTCATTTGATGTGTGAAATTTTGCATTTAATGAGTTGTGTGACCTTAAAAATTTGAAGAAGTTAGTAAGTGGCTAATGTCCCACCCCAATAATTCAATCTTATATTAATAATTAAAAAACAATATATATGTGAGCATGATCTACACAAAATGCACTATGGCTTGCAAATTTTTTTGTTAATTTATTTCGCAATATACAATTATTTATTATTTTTTGAAAGTGACCACATCTGATTTCAACATCATTTTATACATGTGTGTCCATCCCAAATTTTTTTCATTGTTTTCAAAAAATGAAAAACCAAAGATACCGTTTTGAAGAGGACACGCCAATGTGTGGGATGTGCATTTTAAAGAAATTTTTGGATGTGTATTTTTTACCCTATAGATTTTTCTTTGAGATGCTTCAAAGTTGTTGTTAGGTTTTCTAAGTGTAAGTTTTAGAAAAAATTAAATAAAAACCCATATGAATTCCAAAGTGCATGCATGTTACCTCAATGGATAGAGGATTCAGTGATGAATCTATCGGTACAAAATCTGCTCTGTTATGTTCCATGAATGGTAGGGTTTACACCCTTGGAAGACACATAGAAACATTGATTTTCCTATAAGAGGGATAATTCTCTATTTTTTCAAGCCCTCAATTGAGGTATGTAGCTCGATCGAGGTATTCAAATCCCTCAATCGAGGTTTTAACATCAGCTCGATCGAGGTCCTATTTTTTGTTAAAATCCTAAACAAAAATGCTCGGGAATGAAATTAGGCATTGATGCAATTAATGCCATTCCAAATACTTTAGTGGAATGTCTATTAGTTGTAATCAAACTTACAAATTCTCCCCAAAACACCTACAATAATAAAAAAAACTATGGACATGATTGCAAAGAGCTTGATCTTGTTGCCTCTTTTACATGCTTTATTGGAGCTTTCCGCTAGATCAAACGCTAAAATTATCTCTACAAATCCACCTCTAACCCAAGAATTACTCCACAAAAAAAAGATTTGTACATGAATACCAAGGTTTTATATGCACGCTCACCATGTTTATATTTAGTACAAAAAATTGAGGAGTTAAATCCTAGCCCCCTGGTTCTCAACATCTTGTGGACACTAACCACCATAATCCCTATCTAGAAGATTATGCCCATGAAGGAAATTTTAGAAATGGGTTTCGAGAACCCAACTAAGAGAATGGAGGTAAGGAATTTAAACATCATTTGATTCCTATCAACAATATCTAATGCGTATACAATTGCTTGAACCTAATGTTTTCCTGCACCTAAATACATATTCAGACAAATCCTTTTATTTATCAAGGAAGACCTCATATAAACACTACTTTTGAGGTACTAATGACAAGTTTGGGAATAGAGAATCAACTCGATGAGGTGGTGTAGGTTATCCTAGTTTCCCTCAACAGGTACTTATATATAAGGGTTATCATGTTTTTTAATGAATCATATTGTGCAAGTGAATATAATTTGGTTAAAAAATATAATGCCTCCTTCAAAGGCACATTTAGTGCAAAGGAACATACAAGGAACTGAAGGAAATACCTTTGGTTAGGTGGCTCTATTGCATCTAGAAGCGAAAAAACTAGGTGAAGAGCAGTTTTTGTGTCCTTTGGCTTAGTTTCATTCAAGAACAAAATAGGCGAATGACATGGCAATGAGAATGGCATGCAGAGAATGAAGGTTCAAGGAAACACATCTTGGTTTCCATTAACATGATTGGCAAGAGCATCTCTAGTGTAGTTATTAGATAACAGAAGATGCATCTCTTTGAACTCAAAACTATCCTGCAGTTTTGATACGATGCATATTCTCTTTTGAAAGGACATCTAGTATACATTTTCATAAGAATAAAAATGATGATAATGCTGCTTAAATTTGCATGCATAACCAGATATTAAAAGCTTTTGATTCATATACGAGCATAAAAAAATTGTAGAATTAATTCCTAGCTCTACAAACATTTCTTAAGATGATGTTGTGTCTTGTACCCATACCTCGATTATCATGCGTAATTGAAATTTTTTTAAAGAACCTTTGTTCTTCTTTGAATCACCAGGCATAGCTGTGAAAACACTCCTCAACGTTCATGCTCTAATACCACACTGTCACGTCCCGTCCCGTCCACCAGAGAGGAAATGCGACCATAACTTCTCGCTTAGATTGTGGCTAGAGAATCCAGCTTGAAGTTCATTGAATTCTATATGTATTTTGATGGATTCTCAATTTTGCAGAGATCTATAGAGGCATGTTCACTCTATTCAAGTCTACGGATAAATTCTCCAACTTCCCAACAACTTCAAAATTGATCCTGTCAGTGATCAATTCGACGATCTACGATGAAAGATATCATAGGAGATCGAACGATGGAGAAATATCTCGACAGAAATTGACGGTTGATGCAGAACAGATCAACGGTTAAGAATCAACTGTGCAGAAAGCCTGAGTTTGTGAAATTGGGTAAATATGGAAATTGTGATCCCACATCTCGAATGTGGAATAGACAGTTTCCGAAAGGAAAGTTGCGGAAATAGAGATCTGCAAAGCTGCATCCCACATCCTGCATCCCGTAAGTTGCGGAAGGAAATCTGCGGGAACAAAATTTACAGAAGGATGATTTCGCATCTCGCATCTTGCATCCCACAAGTTGTGGAAAAGAGAGTTGCTGAAGGAAATTCAACCTGTTAACAGAAGTCTTGGGAAAATTTGTTCCTTCAGGCCATCACCAATCTGACAATTTAAGCCCCACAATGTAATATAGAATGCATTAAACATAAAAACATACATAGATGTGTAAAACATGCAATATATATCAGAATCAAATACATTCATGAACGCATTCAACATGTTCATCACAATTAATTAAACAAGATACAGTTGCAAAGATTACACACAAGAAATACTTATCTTGAAAGAAGCTTGTCCCACAACCAGCTATGTCACTGCAACATTCAACCCAACCATAGGCCAATGCGCTCATCAATCTCTCAGCAGCATTGCCACCCTTAAGCCAGACATGATTCCCATAAGGAATAATGAACACTAATAGGCTCACACAAAACCAAGGATACAAAAAAACTTAGCCAAGCCAACATAGTTGGGTTTATCATGATACAAACAAACAAGCCAATATACTACTGGTTTTATCAAACTATAGTCAGTCAATCCAACATTCACATTAAGGACCATCCAAGCCAACTAACAGATGGGTTTACCAGGCTGCAAAGGAGTTGGAAAGATTGAACCGCTAAGCTAGTGAGCTCAACCACTGAGCTATGGACACCTGCACTAGATCCTACTTGGATCCTAAAACATCTGCACACCCAACATAAGGATGCATCCACTTCTCTTCTACACAGTCCCTCAGGCTATGCCTTCCATTCTAGTGTTTTTCAGGGTGTGAAAAGAAGAAAACCAGCCCCTTTAGATCTATTTGTGAGGTTCCTTCATACACTAGGTTTATCAATCTAGTTCAGACCCAATTCCACTCCAAACCAGTTCAAACCAAGGCAAAATATGCACACAAAACAAACCACAGTGTCAACACAAAAAAACAGGCTTCCACTCACTCTGTGATAGAGGAGACCATTACACAACAACACTGAGGAGACCACAGATGACCACTTTTCTCATAAAATTGAGTGATCTTCACTGCTCATTCATTCTACAAACAAGGATAACCCAAACCTTTGCATGACCGAGGATGGTAACAACAAGCGAACAACCCGGAACAAATCACGGTTTTGCAAGCAGGACGAACGCACAACGTGCATGAATAGAATCGAATAGAGAATGATTAGAATGGACCACAAAATTTTTGGTGAGAGCCAGATGATGGGATGGGCATGCACAATGAGGAAAATAAACTGAAAACATGAAGGATGTATGATAAAAAATGCCCCCCTGCTCCCTAAAACGTGAGGGAATATGAAAACGTGAATGCATGAGGGAATGGGCATACGTTTTTGGTGTTTTCCTTTGACACATGGCTTTTCCCTAATGGCTCAAGGTTACACATTCCCCCCCTTATCCTTAGGAAATCATGCCACCATATCATTATTTGTTTCATTGACATAGATGGTTTTGAGTTTTTAATTAAATTGCATATTTATATGATGTCCAAAATTATAATGTGTTGGCTAGCACAAAATACCATTGGCATCGATTTTAATTGCCGAAACATAAAACTCTAAATCAATGGTGGTCCTTTTTCCTTTAGCTCCACACCATGATTAATTACAATATTACATCATATATATTTAATGCAAACTGGGTCCAAACCAGGGTGTTACATTCCCCTCCACCTTCAACAACACTGTCCTCAGTGCTATAAAAAATTGAACAAAAATGCTACACTGGTACCACCCTCAGTACTCCACATAATTGAAAAAAAATGATGTGCCAATTGCATGGCATCCTCCATCTCCCATGTAGCCTCTTCAGGATCGTAGTGCTCCCATTGCACCTTCACCTACCCTATGGCTCAGTTTTGGAGCATTGCGACCTTCCTGGTGAGGATGCACATTGGCTCAATTTGGAATTCTCCCTCAGGTTCCACCTGAATCACATCCCAATTTATCACATGTTTAGGATCATGTACATATATCTTAAGCAAAGAAACATGGAAAACATTATGAGCCCTAGTGCTAGCAAGCAATGCAAGTCTATATGCAATTGGCCCTATTATTTCAAGCACTTTGAACGACCCGCAGTATCTAGGTGACAAATTGGCACAACTTCCAAGCTTCAAGGAACTCTTATTTTCCCTCACTTTGAGGTAAACATGATCCCCAACATTGAACTCTCTGGTCACCCTATGATTATCTACATAGCTTTTTTGTCTGTCCTGGGATGCTTTAATATTTTGTCTGATCTTTACAACCTCCTGCTCCATCTCCTTGAGCAATTCTAGACCAAGAAAAACCCTGTTCACTGGATTATCCCAAGTCATTGGTGTCCTACACCTCCCGCCATACAAAGATTCATAGGGACTCATCACCAAGGATGCCTGATGTCCATTGTTATAAGCAAAATATACCAAGTGTAAATAATCTTCCCACTTGGTTGGTTTGTTGATCAGATACATGCAAAACATGTATTCAATCACTTTATTTACTCTCTTTGTCTTCCCTTCAGTCTGAGGATGGTAGGTCGTGCTAAAATTCAACTTTGTACCCAAATCTACAAACAATCCCTTCCAAAAATTGGAAGTGAACTTGACATCTCTGTCAGAGACTATTGCCTTAGGCAATCCATGCAATTTGAAAAATATCCTTCATGAAGATCTTTGCAATGTCATCAGTCTTATGCGTAGAATTAACTGGTAAAAAATGTGCTACCTTTGTCAACTTGTCCACCACAACCATGATGGAATCATGTTGTCTTCAAGTCATTGACAATCCTCTAATAAAATCCATGGAAATAACTTTCCATTTCCATTTTGGAATTGGAAATGGCTGCAACAAACATACTGGGTATTGATGCTCAACCTTCATTTGCTGACATTTCATGAACCTTGAAATATATTCAGCCATGTCCTTTTTCAGTCCTGGCCAAAAGTATTTCTTTCTATCTGTAGCAATTGCCTTTTGATATCCTAGGTGACCAGAATATGGAGCTTGATGGATCTCATCCATAACAACCCTCCTCAAATATGCTACATTTGGAATATAAATTATGTTCTTATAAGTAAGAAGTCCATCTTCTTCCAATTTATATCCCTCATACTTCTTTTCAAGAATTTGCTGCTACAACGTGTCCTGGACCTGTGCATACAATTCATCTTCAGCGACATGAGTAACAATCTATTGCCTCAACTCCGATTGGAAAATACTAAGAGATGCCACGTGCATTTCCTGCACCTTCCTGCTGAGTGCATCAGCTACCTTATTCTCTTTTCCCTTTATGTGCTTGATTTCAAAATCAAACTTACATAAAAACTCCTGCCATATATCTTGCTTAGCATTTAGAGTAGGCTGATCAAACAAATACTTCATACCACAATGGTCTGTCCTTAGCTCAGATCTTCTTCCCATCAAGTAATGCCTCCACATCTTAAGAGCATTCACTATGACTACAAGTTCCAAATCATGAGTGCCATAGTTCTTCTCATGGTCCTTCAACTTTCTTGACTCATAACATATACATACTTGTCTTGCATAAGAACTCCTCTAAGTCCTTGACTGCATGCATCAATACATACCACAAAATATTTCTTTGGGCCTACAACTTTCAAGACTGGTGCACTTGAGAGAATATTCTTCAACTGTTGGAATCTTTCTTCACACCTCGATGTCCTTTCAAACTTTATCCCCTTCCTTTGCAAAGAAGTAATGTCATGTGCAACCTTGGAGACTCCTTCAATGAATCTCCTGTAGTATCCTACAAGTCCCATAAAAGATCTTACATCTGTCACATTTATTGAAGTAGGCCAATTCATAGTGGATTCAATCTTGTCAGGGTCCACAGATATACCCTCTTCTAAGATAATGTGACCCAAATACTAAATTTTTTCTCTATAGAAGTCACACTTGCTCAACTTTGCATACAACTTATTCTCCCTGAGAAATTACAATGTCAATATTAGATGTTCTTCATGCTATTCATCATTCTTAGAATAAAAAAGGATGTCATCAAGGAAAACAAGAACAAACTTGTCCAAATAACTGCTGAAGAAATTATTCATAAGGCACATATATTGTAGCTGGTGCATTTGTGAGACTAAAGGGTACCACTACAAACTCATAATGTCCATACCTTGTTATTAAGGATGTCTTATGAATGTCTTCATCCTTGATTTTCACCTGATGGTAACCAGAACTCAAATCAATCTTGGAAAATACATTTGCTCCTCTCATTTGATCAAAGAGGTCATCAATCCTAGGTAAAGGATATTTGTTCTTCACAATGACTTTGTTCAACTGTCTGTAATCAATAAAAAACCTGAGTGTACCATATTTCTTCTTCAGAAATAGAATTGGTGCTCCCCAAGGGGACACACTCGTCCTAATATACTTCTTCTCCAATAACTCTTGCAACTGCATATTCAGCTCTAGCATTTCCGGTGTACTTATTCTATAGGGTGCCTTGAACACTGGTGCTGCTCTTAGTACAAGCTCAATTGTGAAATCAATGTCTCTCTTTGGAGGAAGCCCTGGAATCTCACCAGGAAAAACATCCCTGAATTCCTACAACACATGAAAGTCCTCCAACCTAGGAGTTTCATTCTCTGTTGCCTCCACAATATGAGCTACATACAACTAGAAACCTTTCCTACAAAACTTCTTCAACTACATTGCTGAAATCCACCTCACTGAAATCACCTTTGGAATGCCTCTTACAACTCTTGGGTTCCCTTCTTCATCCATGCATTCAAAAGTATTATTATAATAGTCTAGCTTTACCCTGTGATATTCTAACCAATCCATTCCAATAAGAACATCATAGGAACCAAGTGGTAGAACAATTAGATCTACACAAGTGACCAATCCATTCATCACCAATGGGCATTTCTCTACCACTTCACTAACATTTCTCTTAGTTCCAGTGGCTAGCTGAACTAACCAAGATTTGCTATGCTTTACTTTATTAAAAGCACAAATCTCCACTACTCTAGGAGAAATGTAACTGTGAGTAGATCCAAGGTCAGTCAAAATAGAAACAGATTGCTCAACAATCTTACCTGCAACTTCAACCACAGTTGATTGGTGATCTTCCTAGTAGTCCTCTAGTGCCGCATAGATCCTAGGGAAGACCCTCTCTACTTGACCCACTATTTCTACCTCTTGAATGTTGTAAGATGGATTTCCATTCTCATTATCAAGTGGACACTTCCTGCGCATGTAATGTACACCACATTTCCAACACTGGAGTGGTTCTCTTGGCTTTTCTTCCACCACTCTAGTTGGATGCTTCTGAAATTGGGATGGATTCTTCTATTGATTCCTGAAGTTAGAAGGTTTGAATCCTTTCTTCCTTTGGTTAGACTTCTCATTCTTCTTGTCCTTCCATGTCTTATGATAATAAGGTTTTCCTTTTCTTTGCTCATAGCAACACTTAGCTTTCCTTATCGCTTCTTCTAGAGTTCTAGGTTCATAAAACTCAATTCTATCTTTGTAAGGATGAGGTAATCCACTTAGGAAATGATGGATTTTCACTTTTTCATCTTTTATGTACCTGACATACCTCAACAGTTCCAAGAACTTGTTTGCATACTCTTCCATGATCTACTGTCCCAATATTAGCTCATGGAATTCTTTGATCTTATCATCATAGTACATGTCAGAGAGGTACTTCTGCTTGAAATACTTCTGGAGCTGTTTCCACACAATCTTCCTTTCATTAATATTTTTCACTTGCCTGAAGTGCTCCCACCATATGGATGCTTTTCCAGTCAAATTGAAGATGGATACTATAGCCTTCATATTTCCAGAGTAGTCTTGGACTTGGAAATATTTCCTTATCCCAAGAAGTCAAGCTTCAACTTCTTGACCATTATTTATCTCACCATTGAAGGTAGGAGGCCTTACCTTCTTAAATTCATCACATGAATAGTTCTGGTAGCTCCTCTTTCTCTTATTCTAGTAAGAATAAGAACTTGAATCACCAGTGGATCCTTCAGAGTCAGACGAACCACTAGGAGATCTCTTTCTTCTTCTAGCAGTGCTCTTACTTCCTTCTGGTCTTACTTTTCAGTCCTTAGAGTTCATCCACCTCTGAATGTCTGTCAAAATTTGTAGCATGGCTGCATTCAGCTGATTCTGCTCCTCCAAAGCCTTAACCAAGATTTCCCTGTAACTTCCTTGTAACATCGCATCTCCACCCTTAGGATCCTCATGGTGGCTACAAAATCTAGGGGAGTATCTTGAAACCTACTCCCATTAGATTCTGTCTCTGCATTTCCAACTCATACATTTTCCCCCATAGCATCTTCCTCGTTTTCATTGAGGTTCTGTGCATCATCACGCATGTCGGTTCTCATGGCTCAGCCAAACCAATATTTACCGAACTACACTATCTAAAATGTTGCCCTTTGAGGGTGGCTATAATTCCGCAAAATGTGTTAATAAAAAAAATTGTTAGCTGCATAATAAAATCAAAAGTAAAAACCATTTACCAATAGCTCTGTTAACTCTTCAACTTGGCCCATCAAGGCCCAATGCTGCAACCCACAACTCTGATACCACATTGTCATGTACCCATACCCTAATTATCATGTAGAATTGAAATTTCTTAAAGAAGCTTTGTTCTTCTTTGAATCATTGGGAATGGCTGTGAAAACATTCCTCAACATTCATTCCCTGCTACCACAGTGTCATGTCCCCTACCGTCCACAAGAGAGGAAACACGACCATAACTACTCGCTTTGATTGTGGTTGGAGCATCCAGCTCAAAGTTCATTGAATTATGTATGTATTTTGATGGATTCCTGATTTTGTAGAGATCTATAGAGGCATGTTCACTCTATTCAAGTCCGTGGATAAATTCTCCAACTTCCCAATAGCTTCGAAATTGATCCTATTAGTGATCAATTCGATGATCTATGAAGAAAGATCTCAGAGGAGATCGAACGACGGAGAAAGATCTTGATGGAAATCGACGGTCACCATTTGTTCTGCATCTAGAATAGATCAACGACTAAGAATCAACCCGTAAGAATCAACGATGTAGAAATCCTGAGTTTATGGAATCAGGGAAATATGGAAATTGCAATCCCGCATCTCGTATCCTGCATCCCGCATCTCACATGTGGAAAAGACCGTTGCGAAAAGGATAGTTGCGGAAATAGAGATTTGTGAATCCACATCCTGCATCCTGCATCTCGTAAATTGCAGAAAGGAGAGTTGCAGAAGGAAATATGTGGGGAACAAAATTTATAGAAGGACGTTTCCGCATCTCGCATCCTGCATCCTGCAAATTGCGGAAAGGAGAGTTGCGGAAGGAAATTCAACCTGTTAACAGAAGTATTGGGAAGATTTGTTCATTCATACCATAACCAATCCGACAATATAAGCCCCATAATGTAATATATAATGCATTGAACTTAAAAACATACACAGATGTGTAAAACATGCAATATATATCGGAAGCAAATACATTCATCAAAACATTCAACATGTTCATCACAATTCATTAAACAAGATACAGTTGTAGAGATTAGACATAAGAAATAATTATCTTTAAAGAAGCTTGTCCTACAACCAACAACGTCATTGTAACATTCTATGCAACCATAGGCCATTGCACTCATCAATCTCTCAGCAGCACTGCCACCCTCGAGCTAGGCATGATTCCCACAAGGAATAAGGAACACTAGCAGGTTCACACATAGACAAGGATATAAGAAAACTCGGTGAAGCCAACACAGTTGGGTTTATCAGGATACAAAAAAACAAGCCAATGTACTATTGGGTTTATCAGACTACAGTCAATCAATCCAACATTCACTTTAAGGACCAACCAAGCCAACTAACATATGGGTTTATCAGGCTACGAAGGAGCTGGAAAGATTGAACCTCTAAGATACTGAGCTCAACCACCGAGCTATGGAAAACTGCTCTAGATCGGGCTTGGCTCCTAAAACATCTACACACCCAACACAAGGAAGCATCCCCTTCTCTGCTACACAGTCCCTTCTCTGCTACACAGTCCCTTAGGCTATGCCTTCCATTCTAGTGCTATTCAGGGTGTGCAAAGAAGAAAACCAGCCCCTCTAGATCTATTTGTGAGGTTTCTTCCTACACTAGGTTTATAAAGCTAGTTCAGAACCAATTCCACTCCAAACCAGTTTAGACCAAGGAAAAATATGCACACACAGCAAACCACAATGTCAACCCAGCAAAACAGGCTTCCACTCACTCTGTGACAGAGTAGACGATTTCACAACAATACTAAGGAGATCACAGATGACCACTTTTCTCATAAAATTGAGTGATCTCCATTGCTCATTCGTTCAGCAAACAAGGAGACCCCAAACCTTTGCAAGGCTGAGGATGGTAACAACATGCAAACAACCTAGAACAAATCACGGTTCTGCAAGCAGGATGAACACACATCACGCATGAAAAGAATGGAATAGAGAATGATCAGAATGGAACAAAACCTTTTTGGTGAGAGCCAGATGATGGACTGGGCATGCACAATGAGGAAAAGAATATGAAAACGTGAAGTATGGATGATAAAAAAGGCCCCCCCCACTCCCAAAAACATAAGGGAAGATGAAAACGTGAATGCACGAGGGAATGGGCATACATTTTTGGTGTTTTCCTTTGACACATGGCTTTTCCCCAATGGCTCAAGGTTACACATTCCCCCCCCCCTTATCCTTGGGAAATCATGCCGCCATCTCATTATTTGTTGCATTGACATAGCTGGTTGTGGGTTTTTAATTAAATTGCATATTTATATGATGTCAAAGATTATAATGTGTTGGCTAGAACAAAATACCATTGGCGTCGATTTTAATTGCCGAAACATAAAACACTAAATAAATGGTGGGGATTCTTCCTTTAGCTTCACACCATGATTAATTACAATATTACATCATGTATATTTAATGCAAACGGGGTCAAAACCGGGGTGTTACATGTTCTTTAAAAAAGGGGTTGGCATAGAATTAGAAGAGAAACTATTTTCTTGCTGGAAATACAATAAAGTATCAAATACTGCAAAATTTAAAACTACGATGGCCATTCATTGACTTCCAACTAAATATGTAGAGTGAAAATGCAGAGATTGGAAGCAGAGATACTTACATGTTTTCTTTCCAATTCTACTCATTCCATAGATACAACTATGCCCAACATAGTTTTCCAACAACTTTTCCTCGACCAACTCTACAAATAAGAAATCTCTTAGAAATTTAAAAAAAAAATTAGTCATGACATTGCCAGCTTATTCTACCAATAAACCTTTCTCCATTTTACTTGGAAACTAGAAGTCCCTGGTACAAACCGCCATGGGACCAAAGGTTTGAGAAATGGATTGTTAAAATCTTTTTAATGTTCATTAAACTATTTATTCATAACATAAAATAGGGTTGGAATGGAACAACAATGGGAGGGCACGAATTGAGGATTAGATTTAGAGTTACAAAAATATAGTGAAAGGTTTTAAATACTAAAAATACTTTTCTCCTTTGCATATAATTTTTAATTTAAAAAAAACTACAATTATGTGATATGAATCTAAAAACACTATTTTTTATCTTAATCGTCAAGTTATGTTTCGCCTTGGGCTCTGGGATTTAAATATCTATCCTGAAGATCCATATCATGGTTAGATCATAGTCCTAGGAATCCAAGTTGAGTGGAAACAACTTGCCTAAGTTCAACTCATCAACTGAATTGCATGCATCATTGCTCTCCTTGGTTCAATGCAAAAAGAAACATATCACTTTAATTGATCCCCAAGGCGATTCCCTCTATTCTTACAAGTTACAGAAATCACAAGTGTGATATTCCCACTCTACTATCCATCCAACCTGCTACGTTGTGGGCTCTAATACAGTACAAGCAATATCATAAGTGTTTAGCGGAAAGATGTCCTCTGTGGGAAAGAAGAAATAGAATCCATATCGTACACCTGAGAATCCAAATCGTCGTAGTCCTGAGCTTCCACATGGAGGGGACACAAGTCACCTAAGTTCAACTAATCAAATGAAGAACTCGATTGAGGTATTAACACCTCGATCACAGTTTTCTTAAACCCTCGATCGAGCTTCTGCTAAACCATCGATCCAGGAGATGACACCTCGATTGAGGGTTTAGCAGAAGCTCAATCGAGGGTTTACAAAAAACTCGATCAAGTGTTTGTTAAACACTTGATTGAGGTGTTAAGACCTTGATTGAGGGCTTAAAAATTGCTCGATCGAGGTACATTTTTGTGTTTTTGCTGAAAGCACCTTTCCAAAAAGTGTAACCCATCTCCATGGATGCACCCATGACTTTACCTCTAGATGGGTAGCCACGTGTCATGTCATGTCAACATCTTGCCACGCTAGCAAAAATTAGAAAAGTTTAAAATAGTATGGATCCTAGTTTTTTTTGACCATATAAGGAGTATTTTATCTTAGAATTTAATGAAACCTAAGGTATTTTAGGTCATTGACAGGAATTTCTGACTTGCTTGTGAGGGGCATTAGCCCATTCTACTCCAGTTTTTCAAAAATAACAAATTAGTGGTTTTTGAAGGCACACACCCAATGATTGGACGAGGGCTCTACTGGGGATGAAATTTACATGGAACAATAATTGGATAGACACATAAATAAACTAGGTGGTTTTTGGATAAATTCCAAATGGCGTGGGGTAGAGGTTTCAAATAAGGCCACAACCTACCATTTAGGGTTGTGCATCCTTGATTTGGAAAACTTGGAGGAGGTAAAAGTGGGCTGAGATGTCAAAACTAGAAAATATTATGAACTTGAAATTTTACCTACTCCTCAAGTTGACCAACTTTGGTTGGATAATTTTTTCCCAAAAGTGTTCAGGTTGTGAGATAGCACTTTCTGTTAAAAATTCCAATTATGGAGAAAAATGCAAAAGTTAAACTTTGACATTTCTAGAATATAATAAAAATTGAATGGTGCATTGCATCATGGATATAAATCTATTTTAGTACTAAGAATATTATGGGATATTATCTCATGATATAAATTTTTTTCGTGTTCTTCACATATTTTATTCTAGAAGTCTTTGAAGGTAGTCTTTGAGATTAAGTACTGTAACTACAAGAACAATGCAAACTGAGTGGTAAAATTGTAGACTTTCGAGAGATGTAAATTTCAGCTCTGATATCATAAATGAGAATGGTTAAGGTCATTGGGAAGAGTATCAATAGGAGATAAATAATAACAATCATATTAGAAATAAGTGCATTAGATACTCTAAGAATTTGGAAAGAAAAAATGGCATGTAGCCATAGTTTGACAAAATTGTCAAATTGATAATTTCCATTATTCTTATATATAAATGAATTTTATTGAATTTTAGATATAAGGTTTAACTAACATATTCGATGTATGAACACAATGTAGATAAATGGTACAACAATTTACTATGTTACATGTTATAGGTTTACATTAGGAACATTATAAAACATAACTAAAGAAGTAAAAATGGGAGAGGGGGAACTTCCATACAACCTTAAAGAAGAAGTCGGAGGTTATGATATCAATGCGAGCAATGAATAAATAGTGTTTAATGGACACATATCCAATATTGAACCAATATAAATAGTGGAAACCATCAAAATATTAAGGATGGAAGTGTAAAGTTTGGATCAAATAATGAAAGAATGTTGGGGGCTCAATAGCAACAAAATGAGTTGAATTCTCAACTAATTCAGAGCTTGAAATTACTATAGAGGTGAATGCATGTTGGATAAGCCTCATTCCATGAGAAACAAGATAGAGAATAATGTAAGAAGAGATCACACGAAAGATTTGGGCATTCCAAGAATGCCACTAGAAGTCCTAGACATTTTTCCTCACCACCTCTTGCAACCAAAACATCCTACTCATATGAAGAATCAAGGAGAAACCAAAAAATGTATTCACCTAGACATCATAAAAGAAGAAATGTGGAGAAACATCTGCAAGGGGATCTTAGGAAGATTAAGCTAGCCACTTTTGATGGTGAGTATAAGAAAGAAGAAAATGCCTAAGCTTGACTATTTGGGAAAAGGAAGTATCTCTAGTTACATAACTATTCCTCTAATATGGAAGCTAGAATAACAATTTACTATTTGAAGGGAGAGGCTTCCATTTGGTGGGATTATCTTGTTGAAGTAAAAATATCAATGAAATGAAAATCACATGGAAGTATTTCAGGAATTACTTCTCGTAGAAGTATTTATCTAAACATTTATATGAGAAGAACATGAAGGAGTTCTTTGAACTCAAGCTTAGAAACATGACTATGGAAGAATATTAAATGGAGTTTTTGGAATTGCTCAGGTATGATGGGTTCCTTGAATATATATTTGAGTGGATTAGCTTCATTTTAGAGAGACAAAATTCAGTTTGATGAACCCAAGACTGTGGAAGAAGCAATCTCAAGACCAAATTCATGTATAATCAGAACAAAGACAAAGTAAATTTTTAGAATTCTTGGAGAGATAAGAAAAAATATAAGCAATATCAAAGGAAAAAAGGGATTTAAGCCACCATTATTTAGGAATGAGACAAATTCGTATTAACAAAGAAACCCCACTCAGTAGGGAGCCAAGATGGTAGATCCTTGAGAAAAAGAAACAAGGAAACAATTCAAGTGTTTGGGATGTGAAGGCGATCATATGTACACATATTGTTCTCATAAGGGAGACTTAATGAGGACTATACACAACATTAAATAAGCAAGTCCAATGGAGGACGTGGCTAGATATATTCCTAGAATCTATGTAGCCTTGTATAATAGACATGCAGAGCATCAATCCATTATAATTGAGGTTAAAGGTAAGTTTTCCATTCAACTTATTTCAATTTTAATTGATTGAGCAACGAGTCACAGTTATATTGATCATAATATGGTTGAAATATTCCAATTAAATAAAATTAAGCTTGAGAAATCTTGGTGGGTTTAGTTAGTTACTGGAACAAAAGGAAAAAATCAATGAGATAGTAAAGTGTTGTTTGTTAGATATGCCAATGGAATTCATACTTTTGTATATTTGAACATAATTCCTCTTGGTTCCTATGTTGTGATTATTGGGATGAGCTAGTTGGATGCGCACCATGTTATTTTCGATTTCCATAACACGGATCTCACTTGTCTTGATGAATAAGGAAAACATAAGTTACTGAAAGGAATTCCAAGTCCTATTTCCATAAGGTATATTTGCGTTATGTAGTTAAATAGGTGTTTTAGGAAAGGATGTCAGTTGTATGTAGCTCATGTGTAGGAGCTGGAAAATGCTAGAGTCCATAACTTGGAATATTTTATAGTATTATAGGAATTCACATATGGGTTTGAATAAATACCAGGTTTTCTACCTAAAATAGACATTGATTTCTTTGTTGAATTGATACCCGGAGCTTCCCCAATTTCCAAAATTATTTAAAGAATGAGTACGCCCGAGTTGAAAGAATTACATATGCTGTTGGAAGAGATGTTGAATAAATAATACATACAACCAAGCCTGTCTCATTTGGTAGCACAAATACTATTTGTAATAAAGAAGGATGAAACACTAAGGCTATGTATTGACTTCAGACATTTAAATAGTCATTGTGAAGAATAAATGTCCTCTTCCTAGAATTGATGACTTGTTTGATTGGTTGAAGGGAGAAAGGATTTTATCAAAGATAGATTTGATATTAAGTTATCATTAGGTGATAATAAAGGATTAAGAGACTAGCAAAGCAACTTTCAAAACCAGATATGGTCATTACAAATTTGTTGTGCTTCTGTTTGGGTTAAGAAATGCGCTATTTACCTTTATGTGCTTGATGAATGCCATATTTAGACATTATTTAGATATTTTTTTCATTGTATTTTTATATGAAATTCTTATTGATTCAAAATCAGAAGAGGATCATAAGGAACACTTGATGTTAGGACTATAGGTACTAAGAGAGAGTCAAATTTATGCTAAGTTGTGTAAATGTTCATTTTATTAGAGTAATTGGGACATATTATATCTAAGGAGGGGATAAATGTAGATCCAAAGAAGATTAATTTGTCATGGGATGGAATACAAACAAAAATGTATAAGAGGTAAGATCATTTATGGGATTGGTAGGATATTATACAATATTCATAGAAGGCTTCTCAAAAGTGCAAATTGAATTACCTCATTATAGAAGATATGAGTCAAATGTGAATGGACACCACAGTGTGGAGAAATTTTATAGAAGATAAATATATTACTTGCTAGTTCACCAATTCTCAAAATTGATGATCCAAATAAAGATTTTGTGGTACACACAAATTCTTGCAAAGAAGGAGTTGGTGGAGTACTCATGCAAAATGGACACATGGTCTGTTATGAGTCCAGGAGACTAAAGGAACATGAAAATAATCTTGCCACACATGATTTAGTGTTGGATGCATTCCTTAAATATGTGGAGACATTGTATAATGGGAAATAAATTTGAATTAAGGGCATATCACAGTGGTTTGAAATACTTGTTTGAAAAATGATCTCTAAATGCCAATCAAATAAAATGGATGGAATTTATTTTTGAGTTTGATTTTGATATACAACATAATAAATGGAAAGAGAACAAGGTTGAATATGAACTTAGTGAGAGAGCACATGCGATCCATGCTACAAGCATTATCATGTGTAAATCATATTTAAGAATCATAATTCTTAAGAGTGTTATCTTAGATGAATATTTTCTACAGGTAAAAGAAGGATTGCAACAGGAAAATGTACAACATAAATAAGAAGGATATAGGTTGGAATATGATGTACTTATTATGCATACAAATAGAGTTTATGGTCCCATCTTTATTGAAGTAAAGAAATTGGAAATGAATGAGATGCATAAGGTTCCATATGCAGGAGACTTTGGATACCAAAAGATAATTGCAGTAGTGAAAAGTAATTACTTTTAACTAGGTATGAGGAATACCTTGATGAGTATATATCGAGGTGAATGGAATGTAATAAGGTAATTAAAGTGGAGCATAGATATCCAACATGTGTTTTACAACCAATACCAATACCAGAGTGAAAATGGGATGTGGTGACCATTTATTTCATCACTAAATTCCTAGGACAACGAAGCAGCATGATTCCATCATGTTAGTGGTGGACAAGTTAATGAAGGAAACTCACTTTATTCCAATCAAGTCAATGCATAAGGAAGACAACATAGTAGATATTTATATGAAGGAGATTTATAGGTTGCATATGTTACCAAAGGCCACTGTCTCGTACATAAATCTAAAGTTTACTTCAAAATTTTGGAAATGGTTATTCAAAGGATTCAGAACAAATAAGAATTCGAGTATAACATATCATCCCCAAACATATGGGTAGACTTATGGAGTTAATAAATTTATTGAAGATATGTTGAGAATGTAGATGCTGTATTAATTATCTAAATGGGAGTATTACTTGTACCTGGTATAGTTTTCATACAACAATGGGTACCATGCTTCTCTGAAGATGGGTTTGTTTGAATTCTTGTGTGTAGAAAAGTGCAATACTTCAACTAGTTGATATAATCCAACATACATAATAGTAATTGGGCTAGGATTGCTTAAAGAGATGGAAGATAAGATTATAAATATTAGGAATAATATAAATACAACACATGATAGATATAAACATTACATAGACAAGGGAGCGTATCAATAGAATTCAGAGTTAGTGAAAATGTGTATTCGAAAGTTAGGACAAATAAGAATTTGTTGAAACTTGGAAATTGTCCTAAGCTAGCGCCCATATACAGTGGGCCATTTGAAATATTAGTTAGGATAGGGCCTGTTTCATATGAGCTTGCATTTCCTAGCTACATTAAAGTGGATAATGTATTTCATGTGCTATTATTGAAAAGTATACATCTAATCTTAATTACATTGATTGGGCTATGATTTAGGTGGATGTTGGGTGTAGGAAATGTACTCTTTTGGCTATCCTTCTGTCTCATTTTAAAGATACTTGATTTTTTTTCCCATCCTTTTGACTCTATATAATTCATAATTCCATGATTCACCTCAAGTTACAACTTTATCTATATATTGTGTTATTTCAATGAATACTGAGGTTATTGAGGGGTTTAGTGTTTGATTGAGACTACTTATGGAATGCTTGTGTAGAATTGATATTGGCAGGTTTAAAGTATTGTATGCTATTACTCTTCTACAAGTTCTGATGGTGTTACTCATGCATAAGTTTGGATGATATTACTCCTGATGTTGATACTCTGAAGCATAGGTTTTTTCACTATAGTTAAAGACATCTTCAAGGAAACATGATGGTTCTCAGTTATCCCACGTTGTAGGGATAGAACCAACTATTGCAATGATTCATGGATCAATGAGATACTTTAGTTGTAATTAGTTGTAACAACTCAAATATGTAATATGTCATCATGCTATTTATTGTCAGGAACGGGATTGAGAATTAAATATTCTCAAGATCCTTCCAATATCTTTTTTGTTTGACCATGATTCAGAATATGTATAAATAAATGATCTCTCGTTTGAATTAGGAGTTAAGTAAGCAAATATCTCAGAACAAAGGATTGTTGTAACTTCAGTTTATCTTCTAATTTGGTAATAAAGTAGTATGCTGGTTCGTTCATTTCTTGGTGCTTTATCTTTGAAGTGTTTCAGTAGCCTTGGTCAGAGGAGGAAGGGATCCCTTCCCTGAGAAGGTGATTCCATTCTATAATTTATTTTTGATGTAGATATATTATGGTTGGTTAGTGTGTTTATTAGTAATCTTTAGGTGTTATTCATATTTTCTATCACTTCTGATTTCTATCATTTGTGATTATTGTTAGATGCTATTAATAACTGATGTTACTTGCATAATTAACTACTATATGCTATTCACAACTACTATTACTGGTGATTTCCATTGTTGTTATTATATTACTATGTTATTATTTCTTAGAATAGTGATTTCCTTTAATGTTATAGTAGGCATGATTCAATTATGAAGGTGTGTGTTTTATTTCATCAATTAGTCCCTTACTTTTGCAAAATTGTTTTTGTGTGACTTACGTCAAAGGAATTATTTCATTTCCAACAAGAGTGGTTTGGTAAGTGTACAAACCAGTTTGGTTGGAAATGAAATCATGCCTTTGAAGTAAAGTCACAAGAAAAGAGGAAAATGTAAAGTAACATTTAGTATAACTAATGTTAAAAGAGGAAAATGTTTCCTGCATAGACCTTGCACATAACCTTGAAATAAAAAGACACACCCTGGAATGATAATTAATGTATTGGTCCGATTAGTTGTTTTCAAAGAGAATTATAGTCACCAACAATGGAATTGAAAGGATATATTCTAGTGTATCCAATATGCGTCCTCGACAAGAAGGTAACGTTACTCATGAAGAAATCCATAGGGAAGGGAAGGTAAATGTCCAATGGAATCATTATAGACTTGAAGAAGCACTGCGGGAATTAGAGAATAAGATGTGGGAGGATTATCCATAACTATTTTGAAATTTTTATTATAATATTTTTGTACATGTACATAGTGCCGATATGAACTAAGGATGATGCATAAATTAATAGTGAGGGGAGTGTAACAACCTTGTTTTTGTCCTTAATATGAAAATATGATGTAATTATGTAAAGTCTAGAAATTCTACATGAATGGTCTAGGATTACAAAATATATTGTAAATATGTACGTTTGATTTTTAATATAAAAATCCTTGACAAATATAAGTGAAAAAGGATGAAGAAGATATGGGGTGATATGATTCCACAGGTTGGGGGAGTGAGAGGGGCTAAGGGGCGATGACCCTATCTAATGTCCTAATCTTCATTAACCATTTTAAACCAAATTTATTTAACCATACTTGTGTATCACTTTAATTGGGGTTAGCTATCCTAAGTGATTAAAAAGGGGAAAGTGGTCACTTTTCGGGAAGCAACTTTCCAAGATGTAATTATCCATATATCTTGTGACAAAATCATTAAGTGCGCATTCATTCATTCCAACATTCAGGGAGTGAGATCATCCATGCCATGGTAGTTCTGGTTGGGAATCCAAATAAATATCGGTGTTTTCATTTTCTAGCACTCTTTCACAACCCGATAGACCATATCCTAGCAACCCTCATAAACTAGTGCCCAGATATTAAGGAACATGGTTTGCAATGTGACATCCCTAGATCCTTTTCACATAGACTTCCTGGATGACCTGCACTAGATATGGGAAGGGGACAACCTGAGAGATCGCAGTGAAGATAAGGGGGTACCTTCCCCAGTGTTGTGAAAGTTGATGGGTAATGAGTGTGAGGTTGGGGTCAAATATAGATGGGGTTAATTGTACCACTTGGGTAGATGATAGTTTCCTTTGGGTGGGGTTTCTCTAAGATGAGTGTGGCCATGAATTGAACATGAATACATGAAAATTATCCCCTTATGGATTGATAGCCCCAATACAGGGGTGGAATCTCTCAAAGAAAGAGACGAATTGACATAATGCCTATGTCTCCAAGGAACATCCTTCGCTTGCATATGGTTGGAGGAAATTTAAAAGATAAAAGCCAAATACGTTTGGAATTCCATGAAGTTTATTTATGTTATGTGTTTTCTTAATTTACTATTATGGAAATGGTGTGTGGATGAATTTATTCAGATTGGTTTGAATGTATTCATGGTATTAATAAGTCAATAAAGGAGAATGAAAATTTTAGATAACTGATTGTTATGCAAATGTGTCACTTCCACTATTAAAATAAATAATATAACTATTCTATGATTTAAAATTTGAAATTGGTATCATGAAGATCATACTTTATATAGGGATTTGAGTACCCCATGGTCTCTATAGTGTATAGAGGGATGCTGGGTGTGTGACATCCCTAAACTCAAAACCATCCACATGAATTCATAGAACACCATCTTCACTTATATTCTGTGCATGGTAATCCATAAATTGTGCTATGTTTTTGCACCTAAAAAATCGTTTGAAACATGGAATTATGGGAATATGACAAAGAACCTTGCATGACACATTGTTTGCTACATGATAAGTTTGATATACTAATTCCACGCTGAGGGAATTACATTTTTATTGCATGTTGTCCATAATACATAATACGATCATTAGGACATGCACCATTTGCTTGATACTCCATTCCTATATCTTTCATAATGGTCAACAATTGTTGGTATGTTCAAGGTAAATTATTTGACACCGGTAAGAGAAAATTGTGTAACATTATAAAAAATAAAAATATAATATTGTAAAGATTATTATTTTTCAATATTGCATACTTTATACAATATTTATTAACACTAATAAAAATAGAATTTTTTATTTTTATTTTTTTTATGTATGAACAACTATATTACATACCTTGGGATTTGTGTGAGATATGTGTTTGAAAAATGATTCATTACCCTCATGTTCACCAACAATAATATTATAGAGACAATATGTTTCCTTGATCCTTCGTATAGGAGTTTCCATATCCTATCAATTAGAGGTACATCATGAATGCCATCAAAATTGTCATCCATTGGAGAAAAGGTGTCGTGGATCAATAGACTTATCCCATCATTCTCAATTATTATTAACACCATTTTATTCCATAGGATTAAATTCATCTCCAATATCTTCTCCATATCAAATATCCAAACCATCTCCATCATCTTGTACACCAATATGACTACTACAATTTGCCAAATCCTTAGGCATTTCAATCTTAGGATGCTTTTTCTTTGTAATTACAAACATTCAAAAATTAGTCTATATGTAGAATATCAAAATGATATAACATTTTATGATGATAAATATAAATATATGTAATGAAAAAATTACTAAAGGGTGATATTCTATCATGTCCCTCTTAGGTACCAAATAAATTAGATACACCCATACATATAACCAAAATAGATATGAAATCAAAATCTATTAAGCATTGAAATTTTATCTTCTTTTCAAAACATATCATGGATAACATATTTATATATAATTTTCAAATAACCAACATATCAAATATTCAACATTAAAAGTAGGTTAATTCCACTCTAATGAATAATTAATAACAAAACAATAAATGTAAATACCTGTCAAATCGCTAGTTGCTGAAGGTTGAAGACAAAGATAAAGGTTGATGTTGTTGTCAAATCTAGTGAGAAGACTAGTCCTCAATATTTCCAATCCGAACAGATACATCGGTTTTATCTATATCATACTATAGATTACTCTTCTTCCTCTGGGATCCACGAGCTACGACGGGGCTGGCAATACTCTACTAGCCAATGAACTATGATACCTATTTCTCTGCTGAGGGGCCTTACCAAACCCACTTGTATCATGGTGAACCACTAACACACCCTCCAACAATCACCTAGACATGAGCCACAACCCAAGATTCCTTCAAAATTTATCTAAAAGGAAAATATGTCTCAAGCTCTTTCCTCCTTTATTTTATAGTGACCCCTGTGCTTAATTTTCCTGCCCTTTTTTATTTTATTATTAATTATAATGCTTATCTTAGTTTATTATTACTATTATTATCATTGCCATTTTCTAGTTCTTATCTTGTTTTCATTATTATTATTATTATTTCTAATGTTTATCTTGTTTATTATTATTTTTATTTCTCATGTTTATCTTATTTATTATTATTATTGTATTTCTAATATTTATCTTATTATTATTATTATTATTATTATTATTA
The DNA here is from genome assembly GCA_001517045.1 of Pseudotsuga menziesii. Taxonomy (NCBI): domain Eukaryota; kingdom Viridiplantae; phylum Streptophyta; class Pinopsida; order Pinales; family Pinaceae; genus Pseudotsuga; species Pseudotsuga menziesii. Next base: position 574,249 of record LPNX011063078.1, read on the forward strand.
TTATTATTTATTTCTACCAGAAGTACTTCCTGAACTACTTCCATGTAATCTTCTTTTCATTGATATTTTTACTTCAACTAGTTGATCCCACCAAATAGAGGCCTCTCCCTTCAAATATTAAATGGTTATTCTAGCTTCCATATTAGAGGAATAGTTATGTAACTAGAGATACTTCCTCATCCCAACAACAACTTTAACAATAATTTTTTTGATGATGACATCATCATTGAAATCTTAGGCGATTAAGATGCACTAGCGATATCACCCTCCAACTCGAAAGTCAGAAGTTGGAACACAAATCATAGTTCCACAAGGCCACCTCCTGATTCTGACATCAGTACCTTAGTGTTGACACTTTGACATCAAAACTACAAAATGTTCTTTAGAGTGAAATACGTGTGCAAAGGAAAATTGAACACGCATATTGGAAATAAAAAATGATCCACACACACAATTCATGCATATACAAGAATAATCAAATACATGCATCAATTAACAACATTTCTGATTCCAATACACAAGAACACTTATCTTAAACAACAATGATCCAAGAAACTAGTTGTACAAAAGTGATTTTCCATCCAACCATAGGAACTCTATCCAACATACACTCTTTTTGCTGAGAGGCCACCACCAAGCTGGGCTATGAGGCCACTAGGGTGAAGGAAACAATTACCAAGTTCTCTCTCTCAACCCACAAACCAATCTTCTCTCTATGCTCAGGTGAATGCTCAGACAAATCTCTACAAAGGTATTAATTTTCCCTAACACCCTTGACTTGCACAATACCTTCCTCACATAACACCCTTCTTGTCTCATGCATCCCTTCACCGATCCATAGTTCTCTTGGGTGATTTGTCTTTCCAAGTGCTTCCAACATGTGCATAAAACATGACCAATATGCCAAATGTTGTTGGAGAACCACTTGTAGCCTAAATCTATGGCTTCTCAAGCATCTATGAGCAACAAAAATAAATGGGAAGGGTTTCCTACATGGACCAGCCTCTTTGCTCACCTACAACCATTGATTCTCTTCCTGAATCAACAACTTTGTCTCTCTACTTGAATTTCCTGGGTTCTACACACTCATGAACAATGATATAGAGCTCTATGCATAACGTCGATCTGCATGCCCCATTAATCAATGAGCATTGCACATTATAGATCTGCATGCCCAATTACTTCGCGAATGAGGGTAGTCTCCCATAGGTATGGGGAAATGGGTTCAAGACAACTGTCATGGATTCTAGAAGTATAAGAAAAGACTCATGGCAACTGATAGAATTTCCACCAAAGTGCAGTCAACCCCATGCTTTCATAATTACATGAAGTGATTTTTCCCACCAACCTCACACATGCATTCAGGGATGGATAAAGGATCTCAAGCATTCTCTCTCCATAGTCCCAAGGATTCTCTACCTTTCTATTTGATCACATGCTTATCTCCTGACAAAACTAGTAAAGATGGAGACATTCTACATTCATCTAGAAACTTGATCCTAATACTTCGAGCTATTTTTACCTCACATGATTTAATGTTCAAGGATGCAATATATCAGTTGCTTGGGTTTTCCTCACATGGTTTGAATTCTTAAGCACTTTTTCTCTCTCATTAGCTGATTTCAGTTGATCTACATGGGTCCAGTTTTCATCTTGTAGTTGTCTATATTTCTGATTTAGTTGAGATTTTTCTTCTTCTTCCAAAGAGCGAAATTCCTCCAGACACAATCATTAGTTTGTATAGGTTCACATGCACAACTTCAGGATGCTGCTGCACAAAAGAACTATACTGTTGGACAGTGCTTTAAATTGCAACAAAGTTTTTGCAAGTTATTTCCCAAAGAGGAATATTTTTATCCTAAGAATAGCTTGTATTTCATGTTTTTGNGGATTAATGGGGGCTATTAGGATTTATAATCCTCCATTGTCTGTACTTTTCTATTAGATTATATTTTCCTAATTAATATTGGTTCCACTAGCACCATTGGGCCCACTTGGGCTATTGGTGCCACTAGTACCAGTCACTAAAGTGTGGGGAACACATATAAAGGTTAACTGCAAATGAATACACCTTCATGCATCAGTTTATGTGCCTCTGAGACCAATTACTACAACTTAGGATCCACTAGGAGTGCCACCACCAACCTCCTCTAGTTGTTGGTAACTAGTCAAGATAAGTTATGCTCCAGTTACATTTAGTTAGATGTCCTCCGGTTCATTTAGCGCCAATATTGCATGGCTACATGTGGGTAGGATCCTAGTCTCACCTACTTCTCACCTACCACATAAGTTTAACTGATTATAACTGATTGAGAGACTGAAATAGACATCTGGAGTAAGACTAGTGAGCTTCAATAGTGTTTTAGACACTTCTAGTTAGCCTTGCAATCATATTGAGTTGGTAGATTTGAATCATATCCACATGATTGGAATTCTCCTTTATGTAGCAGTGTTGTATACTGCTGGGATTAATGAATTTTAGACTATAATTATGATGAGAAATACTTATCTGTTTCCTGTCAATTTTGTCTTGTTTAATGTGTATTTTTCATTCCATTACATTGCATAATAATACAATTCAATCGCACTCATTTCCTGAAGATCAATGAAATAGTAATTTAACATGGTATGAGAGCATAGGTCTCAGGTTCAATTCCCCTAAGCTACGCCGGAGGGGGGGTGTTAGAGTATCGATACAACTGCATGGTATAACCACTACACCTTTGGGAATTTCCTGGTGATAGGGCCTTGTGGTGGGTTTCAAATGTTAATCAACATCTGCAGGTTTTGGTGTAATGAAAAACCTTACATTCATAACATCCCTCAAAGGTTTGTAATATGGTGTTTTAGAGGGGGTGTTATACTGAAATATCGTCACCCTCATGTTATGAGATAGGAATTCCCTTGAATGCTCCAATCCCTCAAAATTTTCCCTAGAGAAATGAAGGAAGAAATTAACCCCTTGCAATTTTTCCTTGTGTTGAGCTGGTAATGCTCCTCTCCCATTGACAAAAAGCGTTACCCAATTCAGCACCCCTCCTGATACATGAAAAATAAGTGGTGCCACTGCTCCTATCCTTACTAGAAGAAGAGGTGCCCCCTTATCACCATCTGTTTGCTTCATTGGAGGAGCGGTGCTCAAGTTTTCAAGGAAAAAAAGAGAATCTTCAAGAGGATCCTCAAAGCTGACCTTTGTGGAGCCTCATCCCTATGGTTTAGGTCCAGTTGGAGCTCAAGATCCTCCCTTTTAGGATCTTATATCCACATCACCCATGAGATCCTCAACCATACCTATCCTCCCATTCCTTTATATACTGGCTGTTACAAAGAGAAATTCCTATGGCTTGGGGTACCACAACAGACAGCTTGACTCCAGAAATCAATCTTTTCCAATATGCAATAGAAAATAAATGTCTAACACTAAAGGATCAGACCTCATACCTTATTTTGTACGGTTGAAGTAGATCCCCATTGAGCTTTCCAACTTCAGCTTGAATTGATAACTTACTTCCTCAACAACAAGTAAACAATACAAGCATACTATATATCATGGTGTTAGATCTATTCTAGCATATATAATCAACAATGTATAAAAATTTGAAATACTCCCATGGATAAAATGTTCATTCAAACACACATTATTGGATAGGAAAAGATATTTCTATTAATATAAATTAGAGATTACAATAGATATAACCTCTGTCGGCACGTCTGCGAATCGGAGAAACTGAACCCCCCACTTGGGCCTCCACCACCTCAATCCTCCATCTCTCGATAGCAAGCTCACAAGCAAAAGGAAAGATTTGGAAGAACACAAAAGTGATCCAAGGGAAAAAGGGATGCAGACTCAAGCATAAGTTCCATCAACAATGGACTATAGTTTATTTGCTCTCAATTCTCTCATATGCCTTCAATGTACCATAGAGTTCCTTATATAGCTTTTCAAAGGGGTAATGAAACGTCGAATCCGAGCAATCTCAAGGCATGGGGAAGGCCAGGAGTCAAGTGAGTCAGATCCATATCAAGGAAAAATCCAAAAGGATTTGGATTTTGTACACATCTCGATGTATGCGGTTTTAGGGGTCAAACTCGCGTATATACGCGATTAAGGGTTTAAAAGTCACGTGTATCATTTTTCACATGTTTTTACGGATGGTCAAGGAAACATCAAAGGACAAAAAATGGTCCATGGGGTCCAAGGAGTCTGCAGCGAGACAGGGGAAGGCCATACAAAGTGTGATTCACCTGAAGTGGTAAAATCATCTCTAACAGATGCCCCCTAATGTGTGAGGTCAGAGGGGTCATACGATGGTTGAAATACATTATAAGTCCATCCCAGAAGTGGAGTGATGAAGGATCCCAAATGGAAGACCAGCCACCCAATCAACATAGTACAATGATACAACTCTGCACATAACTGCAAATACATATAGCAGTCCTAGATACATAAGAGTACAATGACCATGAATAGGCATGATACAAGATATCACATAAGTGGTCATCACCATGTACAATATACATAGATCAGAATCTCCATGATGAAGATATACAAAGGACCATGATCTCCATAATGGCTGAAGATATATAATAGATAAAGAACTCCATAATTCCTGGAAATGTCTGGCATATACTGGAATTAAGTCATGAGAGCTGAAATCTCATGAACAATGGCACGATCAAGGAGGTAGCATATAAGAGATGCTACCAATCTGGAAAGTCTTTTACACAAACTGCTATGAGTACATGTCCTACTATGTGAATAGAGGTGTCAAGGTCAAACATAGTAGTCCATCATCTGATTACCGGTCATTGATGTATACCGTTAACAGACGCGAGATCACCCACTGATAATGAAAATGGGAATCAAGGTACTAGAGTGCAAACTAACAAGTGTGAATAAATGTGTTGAGGTCAAACACTTGAGAGGATCAATCAATCAGGGGACATTGATATATTCCCAAAGTTTGTTGATGGCGAGAGAACCTACCACTGATGACTGCAAGTCTCAAGGAACTCAAACTGACTCTAGATTCCAATCCCAGAATAAATGATCTGAAGTCGATGGGATGAAATCCACTGGAAGGAGGGAATTAAGGCATCCCCATCATCCAACATGAGGTACTCAGCAAAGTTGTATAATGTGGAAGGACTCAATCATAAGGTGCATGAACCAGTAACTGTACCGGGAATGGCCGACATGCAAAGTCAAGATAACTGAGGAATGGCCGACTCAAGCTTCAAATTCCTTCTAACAAGAGCATAACGACATATGGTGACTAAATAGAGGCAACATAGACTTGATATACAAACTGGGACATCTCTGCGACATAGGAGGCATCGACAGAGGAACCAAATTCAAATAAGGCGCTAACTAGGGTGCCCATGTAAGGTGAAGCTCTACCACTCATATCATGCCACTTCTAAAACATCAAGAAGGTTCCGTGACATAATAGAGTGGGTTCGTACCTAAGGTTATGATGAAATGGTCATAAGGTCATGCAAAATGCAAACAATGCTGAAACCTAACCTATATGCCAGTTTAGACATTATACCTGAGATTGGCACGAATGGGTCAATCCAACGGCTGAAACGACACTGAAAAAGGTCCTCTACATCATGAATTATGTCAAAACGGTCCAAAATGGTTAGAAATTGTCAAAACTATAGGAAAGGGGGTAAAAATTTTCAAATATTTGAAAAATTTCTATAAATAGTAAACCATTAAAAATATTATTAAACATTTGAAACTTTTACCATTTGAGCTCAGATTTTCAACAGTGAATTCCAGGAGATCTAGCTAGTGGAATCCACTACCGTTTATTCCAGGTATTTACCCATGCTCTTCTCTTTCATTTTGATGCAATTTTTATCAAATTCCATGGTCAATTAAGCTTTCTAGGACAAACTAAAAAAGGCACTGCGTCCCATGCAAAAATCAAGGGTTTTTCCGCGTATAGGGCTGGATATACGCGAAAAAATGCCCCCAAAGCCATGCACATATGTGGCTGTTTTGAAAACAGTCACATATGAGGCCGTGCATAAGGTTTTTTCAATAATCTAATGGGAAAATTTGTAATTTCTTGTGCAGGATGGTCCTAGAGTGGAGAGAGCATGAACATGGTGAGGTAGAGGAGGCAGTAAGGGCCGATCTAATGGCTCAACAAGCTCTACGTGCATGTGGACTCTACAAGTTTTGGTGTCTTGGTGGCTTGAGAGCCAAACCAAGACTATTGCAAATGTTGGTGGATTACTGGGATTCAGAATTTGAGTCCTTCCAGATAGATGGGATGTCCCTCGCTATAGAGGTGGAGGGCATATAATTCATTACTGGGCTTTCTCAATGAGGGGAAGTAGTGAACCTTTGTTCTCATGGTGGGTCAGGAGGTGGCCTGACTATCGATAAGTACATTGCAGTGTACTGCTATCCAGACACAGAGAAGTTGGGGAGTCAGGTCCCTACCAATGCTATACAGGTGCTGGGCCTAAAGGCCATACTATTGACATTGGGTAGGATATCAGGCTTGGCATCACTCCACCAGGCCTCGTGATCTCTGATGTTCTATGCAGTGGAGTGCATGAGACCCACGATTTATGACTGGAGCACTACACTAGTGAGCAACATAAAAAATCATCTTAGTGAGTGTAAGGAAGGCATAGTGCGGAACTTCGAGTTCAGTAGTATACTGAGCACGTTTTTCTTTGAGAGTGTCCCAGAATTGAGCCCCAGAGTGGATGTTCCTCTTCACGGGGTTCGAGATCCACCCCAATGACATTGGGAAGATGCGATGCAAAGACTGGGGGGAGGTAGGGTGGCAAACCCTTATCCAGCTGAGTTCTTTCCATGGTGGCAGTGACAGATAGTTTCCATCGATGACTACCCTTATGCGGGGATATATTTCTGATGGGACCCAGACATGCCACTACCACCAGGATCGGCATATGGCGATATAGGTAATGAATCTCGACCCTCTCTTTTTAAATTTTTGAGTTATTTAAATTTTTTTTGTGTTTTCTGATTACATGGAATCAAAAGACATATTTTTGTGTGACAATACATAGTGACATCTACCATTTGTGTGTAGATGTGGGACCACGGTGCTCGAAAGGCTTCCCTCGTCATAGATGGAGGGGAAGAGGAGATGATATCACAGGCGTGGATGTGGAGTGGACGCTCCAGAGAATTCATACCAATTCTTTGAGGCTGACATATAGGGTTCCCATGGCGCAAGTCGAGGACTTGCCTGAGGCTATGCAGCGCCAGGTGGTGGGTGTACCACGAGCATGGGTGCGATTGTTCCGACAGTGAGCTAGAGCCGTAGTGACATTCCATGATCACAACCCTCCTCCTCCTCCACCGGATTAGATACCTGGGAGTGTATACATTTTGTACTACCGTGTATTATATGTTGGTGGCTCGAGAGCCCCAATTTTGTATCATGACACTATGTATTACCACATTTTGGATGTTTATATAAAAAGTTTTATGGTGATCGATTTATTTATTTACATGTGTAAAAATTGTGTTTGTGATGAATTTATTGCGAATGAAACAAATTCCAATCTAACACGTAGTTAGCATATGAGTCAGCAACTTGATTATTAATTCTTGGAATGTGTATGTATGTTATGTTGTCAAATTGCCGTTCTAATAATATCACACGTAAGAATATTCTTAATAACGTTAGATCTCTAACATGGTACAAACCATTAAGCTGTGACACTACTAACTCCGAATCAAGACGTACCTCAAGAGAGAGAATGCCATGTGAAATGGAATCCCGTAAAAGTTCAATAACAGCACTATATTCAACAACATTGTTGGAAGATGGCCGCAGACATACACCTCCTAAAGATAGTACCTGACCCATAGGAGTATAAATCACCCAAGTAGCAGAGGCTGAGTGTTGAGTGTGACGGCTCGCACCATCCGTGAATCCTATGTAGGTGGAAGATTCCATTGACATCTGCCAAAAGAAATGGAAACTAATCACAAACTTGATCACCATAAGAAAAAGACCTAACTATGCAAAACTGTACACTAATATACAATAACCAGCCTTGGTTGAACATCATGCATAGTACTTCTTAAGATAGAGCCCATTTCTAGGCTTCGCCAAGGCTGTTCCCTCATAATCCACTAACTCATAAGAACCCTTCTCTAACACACGTTTGACCACGTAAGGATCCCACCACATGGGATTAAATTTTCCTACCCCCAAGGGTTATTTTGGTTGATCCCACAAAAGGACCAAGTCTCCCTCACTAAACCTCCTTGGATGGACAGACTTATCGTACTGGACCTTTACGCGACGTTTATTGACTTCTAGAGCCACCAAGGCATCCCGATGCTACTCATCAAGTTGCTCAAGTTGGACCAAATGCTCCTCCAATGGTGAAGTGTCTGGTAAGAGTTCTACAGCTAGCTTCAAAGAAGGAATCTCGCATTCAATTGGCAATATCGACTCCACTCCATGTACAAGTTGATATGGAGAAAAACTGGTGGTAGTCTTAACAGTGGTTCTATATGCCCACAAAGTAGGATATAACATGATGTGCCAATTGTTCTTGCCTTATGCGATGGTTCGTTGGAGAATGGATTTGAGTGATTTATTCATTGCTTCAACCTGTCCATTCACTTTAGGGTAGTAAGAAGAGAAATGCTCTTGCTTGTACCCTAACTTTGATGCCAACTCTTCCATCATACGGTTTTGAAAGTGCAAGCCATGGTCGGTGACAAGCTCTTTCAGAATTCTGAACTGAGTAATAATTTGGTTGAATATGAAGTGGGCGGCTATCTCACCATTGGATTTAACTGTAGGCATAGCCTCGACCCATTTCGTGAAGTAATCAATAGCCACTATAATATGATGGTGCCCCCCAGCCAAAGCTAGGTTGCAATTTGTAAAATCAAGCCCCCACTTAGTGAAGGGACCAGCGGTGATAGTGGGATGCAACAGGGCAGGTTTTGAGTGCATATTACATGTGAACACCTTGCATGGGTGGCACCTCTTGACCGCATCTACACAATCCTTAAAGATCGATGGCCAGAAATAACCCGCTCTTAAAATATTTTGAGCTGTAGAAAGCCCAGATAAATGACCACCACACGCCCCTCCGTGGCAATCATTCAGCACTAACTTAGCCTCCTCATGAGTTAAACAATGTCGTAAAATGGAATCTACCCCATGGCGGTACAAAGTGTTATCCACTATGAGGTAGTTCTTAGAGACGTGACGTAATCATCGTCGTTCATCTCATGAGAGGTGAGTAGGGGTCTTCAATGTTTGTAAATATGTTATAATATCCCCATACCATGGGTCTAAAGTTGATATTAAGAAGATGTGTTCATCGACAAATGTATCTTCACAAACCAACTCCTCGGCCTCGCTCGGGAAATCCGATATAAGCTCTACAGAAATTAAATACTTCTTTGATTTTGTCGAAACAAATTCGAGATCGAATTCTTGCAGAATGACAATCCATTTATTATATTTCCCCCCAATGATCCTTGGAGTGAGGAAGAATTGAAACGAATTGACATGGGCTATAACCAAGGTCTGGCGAAGGAGAATATAATGTCTCAACCGCTGAGCCACATGTACGGTAGCTAAAGCAAGCTTCTTGACATGAGAATAATGAATCTCTGTGTCAATAAGGTTCTGGCTCAAATAGTATATGACATGCTCTTGGAGCTCCTCATCCTCTTGATCCAAAACCATACCAATTGTCTCCATGGACGTGGCCACATATAATAGAAAATCATGGCTATAGTCTGGGGGACTAATCACCGAGGCCGATGCTAGGGCTCACTTGAGTGCATCAAAGGAATCCTGGGCTCACTCATCCCAACAAAAGGGGGTGTCCTTCTTTAATAGATGCATGAAGCCTCTAGTCAAATTGGCAAAGTTGACAACAAATCTCCGTAAGAAGTTTTCCATGCCTTGCAAACATTGAAGATGATGAATATTCCTCGAGGGAGACAACTGAAGTATTGCCTCAACTTTCAAAGGGTTGACTCTTATACCCTCTTTAGAAACGATGAATCCTAACAAACGACCTGAATTCACACAAAAGATGCACTTATGAGGATTTAATCTAACCAAATAATGTCGGCATCTTTCGAATACCAATCTCAAGTGATAGGGATGACGCATTCTCATACGAGAATGAGTAGCAAGGTCATCCAAAAATACTTCGATAATTGACTTGAGATTGTGGAAGATCAAGGTCATCACCCGCTAAAATGTAGCTCTGACGTTTTTAAGGCCGAAAGGCATTTTTTGATATGCAAAAGTTCCCCAAGGACAAATAAGCGCAGTCTTATGTTGGTCCTTAGGTTTAATTTGTATCTTATTATACCCAGAAAAGCTATCCATAAAGGAAAAAACCTCACTACCCGCACACTCATCCAAAATCTGATCAATAAATGGTGTGGGGAAATTGTCCTTAGGACATGCATGATTCAAATCGCAGAAATTAGTACATATACGGATCGCTCCCTGCTTATTATCCACCAGAACGGGGTTTGAAACCCACTTCATCAAGGGAATGGGATAGATAAAACCAGCTTTTAATAGATTCTCTATCTCTGCCTTAATCACGGGTGCTTTCCTAGAGTTCACTGCATGTAAGCATTGTCGAATAGGCTTAGCATTGCGATAAGTCTTAATCTCATGCTTGACAATACGAGGGTTGATACCTGGCATTTCGTCGTAAGACCAAGCAAAAATATCACGGAATTCTTTAAATAGCTCGGTGTATTCTAGAATCTCAGCATGGGAACATTCTTCCCCAATATAGACATTCTCTATCATGCCAGGATCGTGAGAGATGTTGATAGGAATCGTTGAAGATATGTTTTCCATGTTTTCATCAGCCATTTGACCAGGAGATCTTAACAGAACCATAGGACTACCAACTCTCTCACTAAGAACCACCCTAAAGTCCTCACGCTCCAAGCGGTCAAGCTCAGGAAGAAAGTACGATCTATGATGGAGTTCCTCCCATGGTGGCTCAACTCCCGACATAGCCTCAATAATTGCTTCATCTGAAGGGAAAACTGTATCAAGGCAGTCGTGGGCATGAGAATACTGTACTGCCCATGCTAGCAGCACATAAGGGTCCTCCTCCTCCATCCACAAAGAGGAAGGACTAGGCTCTGCAACACACTTGAGATTAGCTTGATAAGCTATCATAGTTGTAGGAAATGACACATCTGTCACAATGGGCTCACTCGGAGTACTCGGTGTAGGAAGAATCCAAGGATATTCCATATGACTTGTGTGAAAAGACACCGATCTCATAGATGTCAAAGCCTCACTGGAACTAGATCCTATAATAAGAATCGGTGCAGGACAACTAAAGCTTCCCATGAGGGATGGATACATGCCTACACCCACACTCCCAGTTGCCGACTGAGAGTGTTCAACGATCGGGATCGAAGCTCCCAAATATCCAGTAACAGACAAATTCTTGAATGTCGTTTGATCAATCGTTACTATCTTCCCATTATGTGGAAAGCATACAATGTGAAACAGGGAAGAAGCAACAGATTGCATACTATACATCCAATTCCTACCCAACAAGAGATTGTAGTCAAGGGGCGCATCAACCACCTCGACCTCTATTGCAACGGTCTTCCCTCCCAAATGGAATTTAAGGGAAGGAAGGATGCTGTGCGGCCTAAATGATCTCCCATTGAACGCAGTTAACATGGTCACTGATTTAGACAGCTCAGGGGAACCTAGACCTTTCCAACATGATAAAGACATCACAGAGGCGGCAGTGCCTTCGTCAATCACAGTTCACTTGATGGTCATATTAAGACATTCTACGTGAATCAAAAGAGACACATAGTAAGGTAAGCGAGGTTGAAGTCTTGCGGTTTCAAATTTAATCACGGAGGAAGAATCATCATCATTCACAACAAGGGCAGAAAGCAACACCTTCCTTTGCAAAGGACAACTCTGAAGCACTTCCAATGCAGACATCGCATAAGGAGTATGGCCCAAATCCTTGACAACTGAATAGTTTTGGGCGGCTCAGGCATTTGGATTGTGCCTTGAACGCTTAAGGACTCCCTTAGGAATGCGAGGTGCAGTTTCAGGTTTATCCATAGGTTTCTCAATATGCAAAGGGGACCCTGTTAGATCAGGCTCTTTGCTTGGGATGGGTTGTGATGAACCATAATATTTCGCATGGGTCACAACTTTTGTAGCATGTACCATGTTAATGCAACCATGAACACTACCCTCTGGTGGATCTTGATCACCACCAGACTGGTCATGGGACCTTGAGTTCATATTTTGAGGTAAAGGGTTAGTTAGCATAGATGGGCCCTGTGCCAAGAATCTCGAGGCCTCATCGATATGAGGGCACAAGTAAGTGAGGTGATTGTCATTACACAGCTTGCAAGGGAACTTAACCTTATGTTTAGCTTGCTTATTCCCCCCAGCATTATGGCCATTCTTGTAATTACTATTAGCATTCTCATTCTTATTCCCACCCTTACGATTATTCTTACCCTTTTTTCTATTCCGTCTGGGCTGCTGGTTACCCTTCTGGTCCGACGATTGCACTGAAAGTACACTCGCCATTTGTGCGGATTGAGATGAAGTCGTAGCTTGTCCCGAAGTAGATTGGTTGAGTGACAATTGATTAACTTATTTTGCAACTGAATCCACAGGTTTTGCACTTGCACAACCAACAATGCCATAGGCATGTGGTCCAGGTTTGACTTTGGGATCGACACTAGAACGTGGAGAATTGGGAATAATATCATATAACAAACTAGATTGAGCATAGATCAAGTCCAGTTCCTGTGCCCTAAAAATTGCTTGTTCCTAATTCTGCACTCTGGATGTAGAAACATCCTTCGCTATATATGGCAATAACAACTTGAGGAACCATTCGAGGAGGAACTCTGGTGGTATAAAGGCTTTAATTAACCTCTTCTATCTATGCAATTATTGGATATGATCCAAGATATGTGTGGCTTTATCCTACTGAAATGTCGACAAGAATTCAGTACCAATGTCATAACGCACTGGTAGCTGGAAGTGGTTAAGAAAAGTCATCGCAAGGTCATCGAACAAAGAGAATGCTCCCCTAGGTAGCTCTATATACCATTTTGTGGAAAGCCCTGTAATGGTGCGTTGAAATAGTCTTAAGCAGATGGAGTCCTGATGTAAGGAATTCAAAGAGCACCATAGGTGAAATGTAGTAACATGTTTGCTTGGATCCTCTCCTGGTTTTCCCTTGAACTTAGGTATGTCCGAGGGAAGCTTAGTAGGGACAGTCGGCCAAGCCAGGTCATGAGCTACAGGATTGTTCGTTAATCTCGACAAGTTAGGAAGATTCAGTGTCATGAGGAAAGGGAGCCTAGGATGATGAGGTCGATGGACCATTCCTTGATTGGTATGCTTACCACCATGGCCTTGGCCATAGTGCCCTCCTCCTGTATGACCTGTATAGGGTGGCATGGAAGCACCATAGTGTGGTGGACCTTGACTATTAGGAGCTAGGAAGCCATAATTAGGAGAGTAAGCAAGTTGTTGATACCCGCCCCCATAAGGTGAAGAACCTTTTCCATACTACATCCCATAATAGGGCCCATAAGTCATCGCATGAGATGTCCCATGAGACACTCCGTAAGTAGGAACATACGCTCCGGAAGTAGGAATATACATTTCGGAAGTAGGAACGTGACCTCTAGAAGTATGAGCATGACCTCCCAAAACAATGGGTGGTACATGAAGCTGAGACACAACCAGTCTAGTAACCGCAGTACGGACTTGACTCGTAGCAACATTTTGGCCTGAAGGACCACGTGAATAAGGTGGAGGGTGAACATTTGAAGAACTAGGGATAGAGGACGGAGGGACCTATGTAATAATGTATGTACTATTCCCTATAGTCACTCATCTTGGATCTGGTATCCTAATAGGATCACTAACCCTAGACCTAGGAGGAATATGTGATGTAACTTCCACCACCGGGATGGAAGGTGCAATGTGACTAGTGCTCCCAAACCTCTCCGCATGGTAAGGAATGAGAGTGCCCCTAGGCATAGTGTTAGGCTCGAACTCAGATTCAACATGAAATGCCAAATCATGTGTGGGAAAACTAGACATACCATAACTACCATAGCTAGTACTTGCGGGTTCAAAATGAGTCTCGGCATCCTCCGACGTTCCATACCGGTAATGCGTCAATGGGGAATCAACCCTAGAGTGAGTAGGTCTATCATGAAAGGTTCCTATCTCAAAAATCATAGGACCTAACTCAACCAAGTTGGGTGAAGGATCGTAGGTAGGAGTAAACTCCCCATAGTCTACATGAATGGGAGAAGGTGGTTCAGGAATACTTTCTATATGGTCTCCCATGGTGTGTGAATCAATGTGCAAAGTAGTTCACCTGGATTGTCTAGGTATCTCTCCCAAAGGAGGAGGAGAAGTAGAAGGTAGAAGTCCTGCTAAATGAGGAGAACAGTGAGGAGCCGCACCTGAATCCACAATGACTCAAAAAATAGAAAAGACTCTCTATTTACGCAAACCCTAGGCAAGCTATCATGCACAGAGCAATCGCTAATAAAATCTAAAGAAAAATGCAAGCAATCAAGGGCAGGATAAGTGAGCTCCAAAATGAAGCAGGTATGTCTCACCTAGGAGAGGCTTGAGCCTCCAATACACAACAAGTGGAGGTACGTAACCAATTATTGTGGCCCTCAGCTTCAATGCATAAAGCGACTGTGTTGTCCGACCCAACCTGGCCAGGACACCCGTAGAATAACCCCTACAAAGTACCCCCTCGATATATTAGGTAAGGCCACTAAGGTCACCTCAATATAATCAATGCTCAGGTGGACAGTCATAGGCGAGATTGACCGTATGAGCAGGGTAGCAAAGCCCAAAACTCTCGAAAGAGCCCCTAGATACGAATACAATCTTGGAAATATCTTCAGTACTACTCAGTTATGACTAGGGGTCATCCCAATCAATAACCGCTCACACTACCTTGTGCTTAACTCCCTTTTGAGAGGAGGATCCTGAGAAACACTAGCTATACCAAGGATTTCACACACTCACCTGGACAGACACATACATGTTGTCGTTTAGTGGTCTTGGAGAATTTACTGAAAATGAACTATTGCAAGACCCTAAAACCTAATCTTGTTGGTGCACCCTAGAAAAGAAAAGAGTGTAGTTCATTTTAATTAAGCATTGATTTTAATTGGCTTTATTACTCAAAAGAGGGATATGGCCGTGCAACTAATGGTGTTATGACACAACATGAAGTAAAATGCACACCTAACAATCAATGCAAATGCATTGTGTCCATGAAAATAGGGTATGCTACTACGTGAAATGCACAATTTTATTCAAATGATGAATGCAAGCTTTCCTATATGAAATCCTAACTAATACTCCAAACCAAATCTAGTGCAAGTACAATCCAAAATGAAAAATGCAATGCATGATGATAAGCAAATGTTTTTTGGATTTTTTGAAATAAAATGAGATACAAAAAGCAAACTTGAATGCTTCTACAACCCCCAGACCTTGCAAGCACACTCAAACAACACTCAAGCAAAGCACTAAGGTAAAATAAATCTAATGCACTAATCCCAAACAAAAAATAAAAAATGCCATGACAAGAAACTTTAAAAAAAATTTAGCCTAAAAAAGCGTCTCTGGTCAGAAATAGGGGTATAAACAGACTCAGGCAGTGCCAAAGGAGACTCAACAATCATCAAAATTCACCCAACAACCATTTAACTTCCACTAAAAGGAAAAACTAAGGGCATACATGACTGTTCACAGTAAACCCACGTGTATACATGGAAATTGCAGAGAAACCCGTGTGGATACGTGACTACGAGTTAAAAACTCACGTATAGGAAGAAAGATGCATAAAATCAAGGCAAACAGACAAGCTGAGACAAACTTCACACCAATCAAACACTACCAGGCAAACATGCCCCCAGACCCGACATAGAAACAAGAGAGAAAGAGCAATTCAAAGTCATTGAATACTGATAGAACAAGCCCCAAAGGACAACTACTAGGAACTCCCTAGCGGAGTCACCAATTCTGTTACGGAGAGAAATTCCTATGGCTTGGGGTACCATAACAAACATCTTGACTCTAGAAATCAATCTTTTCCAATATGCAATAGAAAACAAATGTCTAACACTAAAGGATCATACCTCATACCTTATTCCGGACGGTTGAAGTAGATCCCCGTTGAGCTTTCCAACTTCAGCTTGAATTGATAACTTACTTCCTCAACAACAAGTAAACAATACAAGCATACTATATATCATGGTGTTAGATCTATTCTAGCATATATAATCAACAATGTATAAGCATTTGAAATACTCCCATGGATAAAATATTCATTCAAACACACATTATTGGACAGGAAAAGATATTTCTATTAATATAAATTAGAGATTACAATAGATACAACCTCTGTCGGCACATCTGTGAATTAGAGAAACTAAATCCCCCACTTGGGCCTCCACCACCTCAATCCTCTATCTCTCGATAGCAAGTTCACAAGCAAAAGGAAAGATTTGGAAGAACACAAAAGTGATCCAAGGGACAAAGGGATGCAGACTCAAGCTTAAGTTCTAGCAACAATGGACTATAGTTTCTTTGCTCCTAATTCTCTCATATGCCTTCAATGTACCATAGAGTTCCTTATATAGCTTTTCAAAGGGGTAATGAAAGGTCGAATCTGAGCAATCTCAAGGCATAGGGAAGGCTAGGAGTCAAGTGAGTCGGATCCATGTTAATGAAAACTCCAAAAGGATTTGGATTTTGTACACATCCTGATGTATGCGGTTTTAAGGGTCAAACCCACGTATATACACGATTAAGGGTTTAAAAGTCGCGTGTATCATTTTTCACATGTTTTTTTAGGGATGGTCAGGGAAACATCAAAGGACAAAAAATGGTCCATGGGGTCCAAGGAGTCTGCAATGGGATAGGGGAAGGCCATACAAAGTGTGATTCACCTGGAGTGGTAAAATCAGCTATAACACTGGCTCACCCCCCATGGGAAAAGGGAGAAAGAATTGTGTATCATACCCAAAATCTGTCAAAATCATTCTTGAGTCTTTGGAGGAAAGGAGCCATTGGAAGGAACTCTCAACACCAAGGCATGAAGGTTGTAGTCTCTCCAATAATTTGTAATAAAAAATGTCTCTTCTTTCCCATATTTACTGTTTCATGTGTTTATATTGCTTGATTCCTTGGTCACAAGCATAGATCTAGTTGATTATATTGTATGCTATCATGTTTCTCTTGTTGTTTTCCATCTTTTATAGGTTCTTCTACAGGCATAGCAAGGACAACCTTTGAGAGAAGTGTTATGGAATTCCATTCAGTTAACCAGATCTAGGGGAAGTTTAACATTTGGTGTTTGTGTTTTGTTCTAGACCTGAACCATTCAGATCTAGGGAACCATCTCTTGTCCACAGGAGGTATGTATTTTCGGCTAACAAAATTGGTGACCATACTGGGGACTACATCAAATTCTGGATCATTGGTAAGTTGAAACCTCCACCTTCATTTTCAATTTGTAGATCTACTTTTTCAATTCATAGATATGTAGATCTACTTTGAATTTGATTGTTTTACCTCTGTCTGCCTTTGGATCTTCATGTTTTTGGTTCACTGGGTTTTCTGGTGATTGTTTGGGTTCACTTTTCAGTTTGTAACTTTTTTTTTTTTCTGTTGCTTTTTTTATTTTTCAAATCACCATCTCGGGCACCACTCTTGAGTTGTGTTATAAGTGCATTTCTGGAGCTGTCACCGCTCTTCCTCTGTGTTAAAGAAGCGGTGCCACCACCATTTCTCTGTGTCCAAGAAGTGGTGCTGGACCTGGTAACTCCCTGGTGTGAAGCTGCTGCAAGCGGTGCTCAGGATAGTAACGCTCTGTTCAACACCTGTAGAAGCAGTGCCAGGTATTCTTCTTAGCCCTGTTTGGTGTTTGATTCTTAAATGCTTATTATTAGTATTTGGATCCATGCTTCAGATAGTTACAGTTGTTTTTGAACTCTACAATTCATTTTTTAACATAAAAATCAATAAAAAATCATAGTTGGCTTTGAATAGAACTTGGTTTTGTTAGATCTCTGATTTCTTTCTTCTTTGATAGAACAAGAAAAGATTCATTCTAATTTTTCTTCATATGTTATAGATGATTTTTTGTATGTTTTTTCTGTTTTTCATAAATTGTGAAAATCCATACGAAAGTTATTGTAGGATTTTATGATTAGTTCATTCTCACTTTAGTTGAAAAATATGAACACTTTTGTACAAAGTTGTAACAATATTTTCTTGCTTTTCATTAGAGATCTCACTTCTTTTTTAGTTAAAAAAGGGAATATTTTGTTTGTTTCAGTTAGGAAAGGACCATATAAGCAAGTGTATTTTATTTTTGTATGGGATTTATTCTATGTTTCAAATGAATAGAACCTCTCTATCCCTTCTTTAAGTAGGGCATACTTTGAAAGTGAAAGAGAAAAATTTTCACTATCATACTGCATGGTGTTACTTTTATGTCCTCACCTCATGCATCCACCTAACCGTTCAAGATAAAATTAAGCGCTAGCTTAGGTTTAATTTTTGTAGCAATTTGTGTGACAGGTTAGTGACGTGTTCGGGCATCGTAAAATGTAGGAGCTGTTGTTAATTTGGATGCACTACAACCTGATACTCACGCGGTTCTTCCACTTACCGTCAGTATATCGAACAAACTTTCACGCACCCTTGAGGTATATAGAAAGGTACTTCACGTACTTGATTGTATATAGGAAGGCCCCTTATGAACGGTTGTGCATTAGAAATCACTACTACCGATTTGATCTCCCACATACCTTGCGTATATCGAGAGACACTTTTAGGAATCTTGAGACCATCCAAGTTAACCCTTTGGCCGTCTTGGCATCACACTAGTTGTGAAGCCTTGATAATCCCATGAGGTTCTATAACTTTGATCCACTCCTCTCACATATTCTGCTTGCTCCTTGAGTTTGAGTAGCACTAGTTGTCTGTACAGTTAGGGTTTTTCAGAAGATAGATATAGTTTTTTTACATAGTTATGGCTTTGCCTTCCAAGACTACCAACCAAGATACTCCTTTACCAAGCATGTATTTTGTGTTCCCTCCATATGGAGATGTTGGTCCTCCTCTCATGGCTACGTTAAGCCTTCCTAGATTGAATATTGGATTACCTGTTTGGTTATTCTCCGGTCTAGTTATCCCATGTACACCAGTTGATTCAAATCCTAATCCTTCATTGCAAGAGCATCAACCTAATGTTGGTCCCTCTCCTTCTTCACCAGATATGTCTTATCCCGTTTCTCCCTCTTATCCTGTTGAAAGTTTTAGTACTAGTAGTCAGGTGGATAAGAAGAAGAAGAAAAGGAAGATTAAGAAGAATAAAAACAAGCAAAAAAACCGAGTTTCAACCAATTACTCCTTTGAGTGTGGAGAGTGTTGATCTACACACCCCAAGACCCCGTAAGCCCAAATTCCCTTGTAGGATTTGCAAGGGTGATCACCTTTTGAAAGATTGTAATGGTCTAGCCATAGTTTTAGAAGAGTGGTCTAAGGTTTCCCGGCAGCCGATTTCATCAGCCTCTGGTCATCATACTGATGATCCCCCCTCAACCAGTGACTCTATGGTTAAGAGTCAGAAGGGTAAAGTAAAAATCCTTGCTTGCTTTGTAAGGACATGCACTTTACTTACCTTTGTCCTCACATGGATGAAGCTTCTAATTTGTTGGAAGATATCACTATTTCTCATCAATGGCTTCCAACAAGTTATCGTAAATTGTCACTTGACATCCCATTGGTTGATAAAGTGGTTGATCCAGTTCTAACTTTGGTTGATCCCACTCTTCCTTTGAAGATTGAAGTTGAAGTGGTCAATTCGGTTTCATACATAGTTGATCCCACTCTTCCTTTGAAGAGATAAGTTAAAGTGGTTGATTCGGTTTTATCTGAGATTGATCCCACTCTTCCTTCTAAGAGTGAATTCCAAGTGGTCAATCTGGATTCATTCGTGGTTGATCCCATTCTTCCTTTGAAGAGTGAAGTTGAAGGGGTCAAGTTGATGCCATCTCCACCTGATCCCACTCTTTTATCAAAGAGTGTTAAGACTGAAGTAGTCACTTTGACCAAATATTCGTCTTGTTCTTCTCTTCCAGTAGAGAGTGAACTAAAACCTACTAAAGTTTTTATGCTTTGTTCTTGTTGTTCTCGAAAAGAGGAAATTTTGTCTCTTTCGACAGAACCCTCTCCAAGTACTGAGGTTATTTCCTTTGATTGGAGTAACCTAATAGAGTCTCGTATTCATTCGCGTGTTCCTTTCCATATATCCATGCGAATTACCACTAAGAGTATACTCTGCACTATCATCGATGAAGGGGCTTATTTTATCATTCTGTCCTCTACTGCTTGGAAAACCATAGGTTCTCCTCTGCTTGTGCTAGCCATTGATCAGATACTAGATTTTAATCAAATACCCACAATGCCTTTAGGGATCCTTCCTCAGTTTCCTATTACTTTGGAAGGAAAAATTATCTGTATCGATGTTATGGTAGTTCAAGGTCCTTTAGATTTTAATTTTCTCCTTGGGCGTGATTATGTTCACGCCATGAAATCTGTAGTGTCCACACTCTTTCGAGTGATGTATTTTCCCTATGATGGGAAGATTGTGATCATCTATCAGCTTTCCTTCATTAAACCTGATTATTGTGTGATTCCTAGTCATCATACTTCCCTGAATGTCCCGTATGTTATTGTAATTCCTACCCCTTCTAGTTAGCTTATTCCCATCATAGGTAAAATGGGGGGCATGGCTCCATCCTATGGATATCTTATTGGAGTTAAGTCGCTAGCTTCTGATGTAAGGGGGAAACCCACCAACCTCTGGACATCATGTTGGCCTAGAACTTGCTACGAGCATAGTTCCTTTTCTCTGTGTCAAGCTCATTAAAAAATAAATGAGATGTCTGTGAGCATAGTTCTTTTTTTGTGTCAAGCTCGTTAAAAAATGAAGCAAACCTTGTGAGCACAGTTCTTTTTCTGTGTCAATCTCGTTAAAAAATGAAACACGTTAGTGAGCATAGTTACTTTTATCTGTGTCAAGCTTGTTAAAAAATGAAACAAATGTCTTTGAGAATAGTTTATTTCTAGTTTTAAGCTCGTTAAAAAATAAAATTGGCCTTAAGCATAGTTTACCTTTTGATTTCAAGCTTGCATAAAAATAAAACCATTCTTGAGAATAGTTCATTTTCTATTTCAAGCTCATTAAAAAATGAAGTAGGTTTCCTTAAGCATAGTTTACCTTTTGTTTTCAATATTGCATAAAATTGAAACCATGTTTCAAGCATAGTTATTATCTATTTCAAGCTTGTATAAAAATGAAACAGGTCATTTTGAGCATAGTTCTTTCTCTGTTACAAGCTCGTTAAAAATGAAGCAGATACCCTGAGCATTCTTTCGACTGATCTTTGAGCTCGTTAAAAACAGTAAGATGGTGTTGAGCTTACTTTTCATTTTTCGTGCTCTGGTTAAAACATGAAAACTGGTTTGAGCTTAGTTTATTACTTTTTCGTGCTCTAGATTCAAACATGAAAAAGGTTAATAGAGTCCTATTTAAGCTCTTTTTAGACTCTTAAAATGTAAAAATATTGCCAAGTGAAATTGTCTTCTTCACATTCATAAAAGGACTTGAAGAGTCATCTTCTTGGTGATAATTTACCCCTTTTTTGGACCAAGGGGCACTACTTATGAAAA
This sequence comes from Pseudotsuga menziesii, assembly GCA_001517045.1. Taxonomy (NCBI): domain Eukaryota; kingdom Viridiplantae; phylum Streptophyta; class Pinopsida; order Pinales; family Pinaceae; genus Pseudotsuga; species Pseudotsuga menziesii. The sequence goes on from LPNX011063078.1 coordinate 596,064, forward strand.
AGTTACACTCCAGCCAATCGTGACTGGAAGAGTTCTCTAAGGTATTATTTTATCCTTTTTCGGGCCTTGGGGAATAAATCCTATGAAAAAGGACCCTTTCGGAGTCTTCTTTAGTTTGTTCAGATTCTCTAAACATGAACTACACCAAGTTTTATTTCATTGGACTTGTTAAATTAAACATTGAAAGACCTTTTTTGGGAATGAACCCATCCTTTCTCATGTTCGTAAAACATATGAGTTTGGAATCATCTGAAGGATGAGCTATATCGAGTGTTTGTTACCCTCTTTGAACTCGTAAAAACAAAAATAGGCGCTCATCAATCATGATGGGGAAATTAAGATAAGGGAAATATATTTCTTTTGCAATTAATGGCAGTTATTAGTCACCTTTGAACATGACACTTGTCTGCATTTCATTCATTCAATTGGGTATTCATCTTGTCTCTAATTCGATCCACTTTCATGATTCATGCCACTCCTTTGAGTCATGTCCATTGTTGCATTGTGTTCCTCCTCATCAAGTCATTTCTTACAATTCTTCGGTCGTGCCGCCCGATGATCAAAGGGAACTCATGTTGAGATTTTACACTTGCAGTTAAAAAACCCTTTGTGTCAGTTACTTTTGAGTTATTCCTATGGTTACATCATACTCAAAATTCTAGAAATTTGTTCCAAGTTTCATGTCGTCGATGTGGGATTCATCATGGACATCCTTTGATGAGACTATTCCTATCGACTGTAGAAATAATAGATCAATGCTATGTGCAATGATGCTAAGAAAAAGCACAGGAAATAGATCTTTCTACTAAGAATTCTCACAAGCATACACAGGAAAATAAGAGAGAAGAAAAGAGACTGAATCACATGAATGAAGAGATGAATATTGGTGTGTATCCTTCCATTGAATAATTATGAATAATAGAGTACATAAATAGTACATCCCTCATGGGGAAGTCGAATTGTATGGAAACAACTCATAAAGCTCAAAAAGGCTGACTTACCAAAATATAGCAAACCCCCATAGGTGGATAAAGCACTTGCTAAATATATGAAGGACCTCACGAGTTGGCAAAAGCATGAGTGAGTTGTCAAGGAGATGGAAGTAACATGCTAATCCTAGAAAATGGAGAAAAACTAATGGAGGATGGGTTGGAAACAAAAGCACCCAGTTTCCTAGTTGACTAGCTTTTATCTTATCCATAGAAAAGCAGGATAAAGCAGAAAAAGCAGAAAAAGCAGAAAAAAGCAGAATCTGCTATAAGGTCCTACATACTAATTCTAGATGAACCCAGAATCAGAAATAACTCATTCCTAGGATATAGATGGCATGCATTGACTTTAAGGTGCCACCTAATTAAGCTAGTGGGTTCCCAATTAATCAAATAATGATTAATTATTTTATCCTAAGTTGTGAGTGGGTTTAATATATTCCAACATCGACATCAACTCATCATCCAGGAATTAGTCTTAGGAACAAAATTTAGTACCTCAAGGTTTGTATGCGTGCTCTCAACATAGGTTCACATAATTGACCTTTGATCGAAATATTCGACTGAGTGTTAGACACCATATAATCTATTCACATTCAGTAGATTGTACTAGGGTACCTTGGGAATCATTGGCATTAATGGTGAGATCCCTTGCACTTGTTAACGGTTCACATCATTGACTGGTAATCAAGTGGTTTCTACCATATTCAACATCAAATCATTGTAATCACATGGATAGAATCATACTTTGTGGAATACGAGACGAAGACCCTCGGTACTTGTTAAGCACTCATTGCTTTCCCCAGGTTGCGACGGAGTATTTTCTATGAGTCCTAGCATGGATCCACATTTGTATGTTCGTGGCTGTGCTCAGATTTGTGTCAGTATGACATAGATCTACATTGTATGTCTGGTAGCTATGTCCAAATTTGAGTTTTCTTCGCATGGATCTACGCTGTATTTTAGTACCCATGAATTTTTTGTATCTCACATGGATCTACATTGTATTGTTCGGTAGACATGTTGTAAGTCATTTGGGACATGTATCAAAATGTGCTGCAGAAAGTTTGTGATGTTTGAGAAGTTCCGACCATTGGACCTTTTCCTCGAGACTATACCTTGTTCTTTCAAGGTATATTTCCTATCGTTTCCCTATAGCCATTATAATTTTGGGGGCACTCTGTTATACCAAAATATCGTCACCATCATGTTAATAGATAGGCATTCCCTTGATTGCTCCAATCCCTCAAAGTTTTCCCTAGAGAAATGAAGAAAGAAATTAACCCCTTGCAATTTTTCCTTGTGTTGAGCTAGTAACGCTCCTCTCCCATTGACAAAAAGCATTACCCAAGTCAGCACCGCTCCTAATACATGAGCAATAAGTGGTGCCACTGCTCCTATCCTTACTGCAATAAGCGGTACCCCCTTATCACCGCCTGTTTGCTTCATTGGAGGAGCGGTGCTTGAGTTTTCAAGGAAAAAAAGAGAAGATTCGAGAGGATCCTCGAAGATGACCTTCGTGGAGCCTCATCCCTATGGTTTAGGACCAACTGGAGCTCAACATCCTCCCTTTTAGGATATTATCTCCACCTCACCCATGATATCCTCAACCATACCTATCCTCCCATTCCTTTAAATATTGGCTCACCCCCCATGGGAAAAGGGAGGAAGAATTGTGTTTCATACCCAAACTCTGTCAAAATCATTCTTGAGTCTTTGGAGGCAAGGTGAAGTTAGAGGCAAGGAGCCATTGGAAGGAACTCTCAACACCAAGGCATGAAGGTTGTAGTCTCTCCAATAATTTTTAATAAAAAATGTCTCTTCTTTCCCATATTTACTGTTTTATGTGTTTATATTGCTTGATTCCTTGGTCACAAGCATAGATCTAGTTGATTATATTGTATGCTATCATGTTTCTCTTGTTTTTTTCCATCTTTTACAAGTTATTATGTGGGGATAGAAATGACAACCTTTGAGAGAAGTATTATGGAATTCCATTTAGTTGATTAACCAGATCTAGGGGAAGTTTAACATTTGGTGTTTGTGTTTTGTTCTAGACCCGAACCATTCATATCTAGGGAACCAGCTCTTTTCTACAGGAGGTGTGTATTTCTGGCTAACAAGGGGGTCAAACTCCCCCCATAAGTGTCTTTTAGGGGGGTTTTGAACCGCCCTCAAAGGTACCTATGAGGTGGGTTTATAACCACCCCCAAAGGTTTGCAATAAGAACTTTTATGGGGGTTCTGAACCACCCCCAAAGTCATTTTTAGTGTTAGTTTTGATATCTTCCAAAATCTCCCTTAAAAGTCCAAATTTTTGCATTAGTGCTATTGGGGTTGGTTTTGTGAAGACCTCCCCAAAGGTTTGGAAGATTGAGTTTTAAGGGGGGGTTATAACTTCCCTTGTAGGATTATATGGGGGGGGGGGGTTGAAACTGCCCCATAGGTACCTATGAGGGGGGTTGGAAAATGACCCCATAAGTACCTACAAATGGGGTTTACAACTATCCCCAAAGGTTTGTATTAAGTTCTTTTAGGGGGGGTTTGGAATCACCCCCATAGGTGTCTATGAGGGGGGTTTAGAATTGCTTTTAAAATTTACCTTTTTTGGGGGGGGGTTAGAACCAACCCCAAAAGTCACTATTAGGGGTGGTTTTTGTCTCTTTTAGAACTGCCCATAAAATTCCAAACTTTTAGTGTTGGTGCTATTGGGGGCGGTTTTGTAAAGACCTCCTCCAAAGCCAAAACTGTCCCCAAAAACAACTTTTGGAGGATGAAGAAAAAAACCCCTAAAAGTCAAATTTGTTGTAGTGTGAAGATGGAGTATTAATGTATATTTACAGGAAGAAGTAGTTAAAAGTACCAAAACTAGTTAGTCATGGTGCATGGATAAGGAGGCCAAGGGCTGTGATATCTTGTGGAGAAAACCCACTTGAGCAGAGACATGGTCAACATCTTGGAAACTATTGGATACTCAAGAAGAGTTATAGTCTAAACTTTTAGAGAAATAGTTAAACGTCTTGGAGAGGTTAGATAACCATGCAGTTGGCTATGTGGGGTATTGTGATATGAAATCACTATTAAAGTGATCATTCCTTGAAGAACATAAAAGAGAATGGCAGGCTTGCTAAGGAATTCTCCATATGGTAGAATATTCTTGAAGTAATCAAATGTTTAAGATTGAAAAAAATTAAAGACTTTCTATCTGGATGATATTACACATTTTATGTGTTGTAGATGATGGATATGAAATCTATTGTTTCTAGTTTAGAAAAATTGCATTCTGGATTGGATTGGGGTGATGCTATCATGTTTAAGTAGCTAGTTAGTCTCTTAATCTACTTAGTAGACTTGTTGTATTTTATGCTTGTTACTAAGCATATGTTTGAGTACCTTTAAGGTACATTAGAATAGGGTATTTATTGTATTTGACACATGATATACCTATTAAACTATCTATCTATTATTTTAACTTGAGATAAAGTAATATAAATTGTGTTTAGTACTACAAAATTCAATGTGTTGCGGCTAGTACTACAAAAACTGTTGAAATATTGTAACTTAAAAGGATATTCTAAATGTATTTTACTAATGTAACCTAAGGGAGATGTTATTATTCCTCTGTTAGTGTGTTACTATTGTAATTGGTCATCATAGAGCCATGAGGTAAAGCCTCCATTGTAATTTGGGTCATTAGAACCCTGATGAATAATATAAAATATTGTTTTGAGTCTTCCTAAGTGAAGTCGTCCCAGACAGTTTAGTGGGGACAACTTGTTTAGGGTAAAAGTTAGTTGGCTCAATGTTTATAAATAGGAGAGATGTGATTCTTATTTGAACACATAATCACTCATTTGAGTAGCGCATAGGAGAGAGAGAGAGAGAGAGAGAGAGAGAGAGAGAGAGAGAGAGAGAGACATATCAGCAAGGAGGAGAATGCATGTTTTGGGTTTTTATCTTATACATATTATATAGAGGAAGTTTTGGCCAGATTTTCTTCCCCTTGAGGGTTTCCCGGGATAAATATTGTGTCTATCTTGTGATTGTGTTTCTTTCATTGATGCTGCATATGCTACTGCTGTGAAATTGAATTGAACACTATTGATATCTAGTCTAGTATATGAAATTTTAACATGGTATTAGAGCTAACCTAGATATGACACCTTTCTAGAGACTATGCATCACCAAAGAAGAAAAAAAACAAGATACATCAAGCCCATCTAGCCGAAGATGAGGAAAAATAAGAAGAAAGAACTTGAAAGAGACTAATGATTGGTGAATATGTAGAATAATATGTATTATTTTGTGCACTCTCTGGGTCTGTAACACCTGGAGAATATACATGGATTATTGTGTTAAAATTCCGCATGCTAAGCTAGATTATCAACATTTAATTTCAATTTCATAACAAAACCATATAGATAGGATCACTGAAAGAAACAGTATCACAAGAACAACATAGATTTATCCTGGGAAAACCCTAAAGGGAAAAACCCAGCAAAAGCTTCCTCAATATAGATGCCCCAAAAAGATAAAAGGTAAATCCAAAAGATTGATCCTCCTCCTTTCTCCAGCTACAGTTCTGTTTGTCTGTCTCTCTCTCTCTAATGCGCTACACAGGTTAGTGTGAGTGTGTTCAAATGAGAAGCACCTAACCTCTATTTATATTCTTTCATTCACTTAATAATTAATTCAGTTATGTAGGCTCGAGTAATCCTAATTTAATCATGTAGGCTCGAGTAACCACAACTAGGGTACTAATGACCCGAATTAAAATGGAGGGGACTTCCTCATGAATATTATTAGTTCTCCCAATTAGAAACATTAGGGTATAAATAAATACAAGTGATTCTCTCGGTAGGAACATCGGGGACCACAAAAATTACATATAGAATATTCTTTGAAGTTACAATAATTCAACACTCCCCCATAACAAGAAGGGTATTCTATAACAACATCAACAAAAACAATAGTAGGAGAGATAAGGCATCATCAAAATCATCAGGGTGATACATCTATAAATCATTGGAAGCTTTTCAACATCATATAGTCTTCATCTTTAATTTCAGCATCAGCAGCACTTTGACTGACAACATCATCATTAGTACTTTGACCTTTCGATAAACAACATCATCATCAACACTTTGACCTTTTGATCAGCAACATCATCATCAACACTCTGATATTTTGATCAGCAACATCATCATCATACTTCGAACTTTCGATCAACATCATCATCATCATCATATTCTTGAACTTTCGATCAGCATCATCATCATCATCATATTCTAAAATTTCGATCAACGTCATCATCATCATCATATTCTGATCTTTTGATCAGTACATCATCATCATCACAATCTCATCTTTCGATTAGTAACATCATCACCATCACTCTATGATCTTTCGATTAGTACATCATCACCATCACACTCTGATCTTTCGATCTGTAATATCATCATCATCACACTCTGATATTTCGATCAGTAACATCATCATCATCAACAACCTGCAATCCATAATACGAAGATGAAAGTATTCAGATCACTTTTGGACTTAAAGTCTAGGGATGATGCAATCCCACCACATTCTCGACAACTGAATTCACCGGATTCAATTACGGATAATCAATCCCTATCACTTTAGGACTAAGTCCAAGGATGATGCAATCCTACCACGTTCTCGAGTGCTGAAGTCACCAGATCCATTTTGAACAAAAAATCAAGGATGATACAATCCTACCATCTTCTCAAGTACCGAAGTCACTGGATCTGTTCTAAACAAAATTTCAAGGATGATACAAACCTACCACGTTCTCGAGTATCGAAGTCACCAGATCCGTTCTAAAAAAAAAGGTTCAAGGATGATACAATCCTACCATATTCTCAAGTACCGAAGTCACCGTATCTGTTTTGAACAAAAGTTCAAGGATGATACAATCCTACCACGTTCTCGAGTACCAAAGTCATTGAATCCATTATGAACCGAAGTTCAGGGATGATACAATCCCAACACATTATCGAGGACCAAAGTCACCAGATCTGTTCTAGATAGATGTCCCGGGGTTATACAATCCCTATTCATTCTCGGGTACCAAAGTCATTGGATCTATTCTAGACATATTTCTTGGGATGATACAATCCCTCTTCATTCTCAAGGACCAAAGTCATTGGATCACTTTAGGACAAGTGTCTAGGGATGATACAATCCCACTGCAACATCACTGCTCCCCCTTTCGAGGAAGGTCTTTTCAAGCAACACCAAGCTTGTCTCGAATGTATTCAAACTTTATCTGGGACAGAGGCTTCATCAACACATCAACAACTTGTTCATCGATACTTACATACTGGAGCTTTATGGATCCCTTCTGCATCATATATCGAATGTAGAAATACTATATTTCTATGTGCTTCAATCTATCGTGGAATACTGGGTTCTTTTTCATCTTTATAGAACTTTGGTTATCACATAGAATCATGGTAGTATCCAATTCTAGGTTGAATAAACCTGACATCAGCTTCTGAAGCCATATGGCCTCACAACTAGCAGCTTCAGCCGTGCTAAGAGAAACACTGGACTATTTCCTACTAAACCATGAAATCATAGCAGATCCCAGATTATAACATCCACCTGATGTGCTTTTCCTATCTGATACACTTCCAGCCCAATATGCATCCATATAGCCATACAGTATGTACTCATGGCTTCCATCATAGTATAGACCAAAGTCTATAGTCCCTTTCAGATATCTCATCACATGTTTTGCAGCTATTAGGTGAACAAGTCTAGGTTGAACTAGATACTGACTCAAGGTGTTCATAGAAAAACAAATGTTTGGTATGGTGTTTGTTAGATACGTCAACGACCCAATAATCTGTCTGTATTGAGTCACATCCACTAACTCTGATGAGTCATCAGCTAACAACTTCATATTAGAATCCATGGGTGTGGCCATGGCTTTGCATTCCAACATATCAAATCTTTTCAATATCTCTATAGCATACTTTCCCTGATTGAGAAATATTCATTCTTAACTTTTCCATACTTCTAGACCTAGGAAATAATGCATTAACCCAAGGTCTTTCATCTCAAATTTTTCAGCAAGTTTCTTCTTTCTTTTCATAATCTGTTTCTCATTCCCTGTCAAAAATAAATCATCCACATATAGTAATAGTATGATAGGTTCATCTTCTATAACCTTGAGGTAAAGGTTAGGATTGAATTTACTCTTGGAAAAGCCCATGCTCGTCAGGAAAATATCTATCCTTCCATACCAAGGTCAAGGAGCTTGCTTTAGGCAATATAGGGCCTTCTTCAACTTGCATACATGATTACATCTATCTTCAACTTCAAATCCTTGCGGTTGTTCTATGTATACTTCTTCTTCAATCACACCATTCAGGAAAAGATGTCTTCACATCCATCTGGTGTAAGTCCCACTTCATCATGGATGCAAGTGCCATGATATCTCTAATTGAAGTATACCGTGCTACAGGTGCAAAAGTCTCTTCATAATCAATTCCCTCTTTTTCAGAGAAATATCTGGCCACAAATCTTGCCTTGTACTTTTCTATACTTTTGTCAACTACATGTTTTATCTTGTAGATCCATTTGGATGATACTACACTCTTGCTTTCTGGTTTGGGAACTATATCCCACACATCATTTTTCATTATTGACTGATATTCTTCAGTCATTGCTTCTACCCAGTCTTTCTTCTGTACCGCTTCTTCATAGTTTGTAGGTTCTTGATATACAAGATCACACATCAAAGCTACATAGTTGGAAAATGGCTTAGGACTCTTACTTACTCTTGTGGAGCCTTCAAGAGCTCCATATATTTCTTCTTCTTGTGTAATCTCTCTTTCCCAAGTAGTATTTTTTTTCCATGACATCTCCATCGTAGGAGGTTCTTATGGTTCTGTTATGTCATGCTCTTCAGAAGTTTTATCTTTAGGGAGACATGTAGTCTCTTCATTTTTTGGAGGTGCCTCTTCCTCATACAATTCTTCATGTTGGAACTTATTGGATCTCTTGAGGGATGCTTCTTCATCGAATGTTACATATCGACTAATTTCCATGTGTTGGAATCTAGGAATGTAAATTCTGAATGCCTTGGATACTTCACAGTATCCAACAAATATCCCCTTCTTACCGAAAGGGTCCAACTTGGTTCTTTTCTCTTTTGGTATATGAACGTATATTGGACAACCAAATATTTTGAGGTGAATTACCTCAAGATTCTTTCCCATGAATATCTCTTCTAGAGTCTTGAACCCACGAGCACTGTGAGATATTATATTCTGTACACATACAACAGTTCCGGCTACTTCTGCCCATAGATGCATTGGAAGATCTTGATCATATATCATTGTTTTCACTTCTTCCATGATGGTCCTATTATTTCTTTCCACAATGCTATTTTATTGAGGATTGTAGGGAGTGTTAACCCAAAAAATCCCTTACTCAGCTCTACATGGCCTACACCACCCAAGGACACCCATGCACGACCCTCATTTCACCCCATTGGACCCCCACACCCTAAAAAAGGCTTAAGAATGAGCAAAAGGGCTTAAAATCCCCTAAAAAGAGCCAAAATAGCTCTCATAGGGGCTCAAGCCTCCAAAAAGGGACTAAAACCCATAAAAGGAGCTTAAAACCCCAAAAGGAGCTAAAGATAAGGAGAAAGGGGTTAAAATCCCAAAAAAGGGCTAAATCCCCAACCAGGGGCTCAAAACCCTAAAAAAACCCCAAAACATCTATAAATAGAGGGGTCGGGGTCACTCTCAAATCATTCCTCCCTTGCATACTGTTATGCTACCCAAGTGGATGCCTTGAGACCATTTGCCTCTCAAGCCACCCACACTCCCTCTCATCCATTTTCCCTTTGAGCCATAGTTCCCCCATTTCCAAGAGAGAGGTGCTTCTCCAAGCTAGGGCATGGTGGCCCATTTCCACCAAGAGGTATAAGCTTTGTTTCTTGTCATTTTTATTATAGTTTTTCTAACATTAGTTTTCTTGTAGGTTTATTTCATGTTCTAACTACTTGTGTTTAGGTTTCTGGAGTCTAACCTTGTGTGTAGGGTTTCCATTTTCTTCATTTCTATTTCATTTTCATTGCACAACCAACAGGAGCCCTACCCTTCCATCCTATATATGGAAGGTAGCCATTCCTTCCCTGTCGTAAGGAAGAAATCCCTGCTACAGAACTGACGACCATACCAGGTCGATCCCACAGTATCCCTAGTGTATTTTTACAAGTTTTAGTTTTTAATTATATTTCTTTTTGCCCTAGTTTAAATTTCTATCAAATCTAGCTTAGATCTCCGTTTATTTTCATTTCTAGTTACTGTTGATCCTCCTCAAGGCCAATCCAAGCCCATTTGGCCACAGTATCGGTTACTGTTGGTCGTTCTGTGATTTGCAAATCACTCAACTGTGCAAAAATGGTCGAACTGAATTTCTAAAAATTCACTTGTGTTCGGTCTCATTTTTTTCCCAAACAGTTGATCTGTTTTCAAATTTTCCATTACTTGGGGGTAAGAGGGCCCATTTTCGAAGTGGGTTTTCAAACGTTTGAGGTAATTCCTCACGGTTTCGTCACAATCCACTTCACAAAAACAAGACCTTTACAGGTGCACGACCCATTTTTGGGCTTAACTATTTTCTTCTATTAGGACTGTTAGTGCAGCTTAGCCACCTCTGTCCATCAAATTTGTTTCTATTTTTATTCATATCAGTTGCAGCATGTGTAAATAAAACAATAATACAGTGGTTAATGGGTTAATGAACATCATTAAAGCTTGATTAAAATTTACTATAATTAAAATCAAACATCTTGCCTAGCCGTTCCTCCTCTACCCAGTCATCACCCTTCAGGGTAATCTGGGATAAGATGAAGGGTGAAGCTCATATAGTAATAGGAACTTCACCTATTATTTTTCGAAGCCACTAAAAACGGGTGACTTGGAAGGTAGAGGGGGTAGAGAAGGAGGGCTTCTCACGACGCTCAACATCCTCCCTATTGACCAACCTTGCATCCGGAGGGTGACCTGTGGATATTTGGATGGGCTTAGTCCCATTGTGTTGAGAGCCTAGCACCCTTTCCTGGTTGAAGAGAAATAATGGTGTAAGGTTGTCACCTAGTCAGGATATCACGATTCAGGATCACAAAAGGTATATGGTTAAATTTTTTTTTTACTGCTTTCATTACTTATGTTTAGGAAATAAACCAACCAATCTCTATGGACTATTCATAAACCATACAAGAAACCCTTAATATTAACAGAAATATCCAATACATTCACACAAACCAGACCATATAAATCAACCCAACTCAGTTCATGAAACTGAGTGAGCCATTAAAATTTACAATTTACACTAAGTTAAACACCTGTAGTCTTTGAGGACATAAGTCCCTAACTGCCATAATCATGGTAAGTACTTGGGCTTAGCCCAGAAACTCATTGTGAGGAGTACCATGGGAACCACAAAGTAGTTGGCCGTTGAGAGGAATTTCCAAGTGAAACGGGCAATGACCCCCACCGATTGACTAGCACGCCCATGAGGAAAAATCCAAGCGCTGTCTTTTGGCAGTATTGGTGGGTGAGTGACCACCTGAAGCCAGTAGGAAGCCATTAAAACCGGGGTCCAAAAATCATTACCACCATTTTGAAATAGAAAACAGATAAGATAGATCGCTCATGCTCTTCCTCACGCCTAAGAGGCGAACCACCACAGTACGAATCATTAAACCAACATCGTCGAGACCATTCTCGATGACCTTCCACACCATCAAAATGCCACACAGCCTCTAATTCAGATTCAAAATCATACCAGTCTAAACCAGATCTACAAACCGCACCATCTATCCCCATGGCTGGTGCAAACCCGGATCCATTTTCTGGCATAGTGGTTGGTAGTGAACCCATGTCCACACCCCAAATCACCACCAACACCCCTGCAGGTGGCCCCAGCACGGTCATGCAAACCATCATAAGCTAGCTACCACCACCCATACTAACCACTCAAGTTGTCCCACCTGTGACACATGGAGGTAGTATACCTTCCACTCACACTGTCCCACTTGGCATACATGGGGGAAGTGGCCCTTCCACCTACACTGCCCCTCCTATCACACATGGGGGCAGTGGCCCTTCCACTCACACAATTCCTTTCACCACACTTGGGGGTAGTGACCCATCCACAACGGTGCCATAATTACCCCCAGTTATGCAGGTCCATAATGTCCCTACAAACCCCACCACCATTGCTGCCCCATCTCACATCAACCTTGGGTCAAACCTTCCATTCATGGCATGTCTCAACTTGCCTGACTTGGATCAGTTAACAAATGACCCTATCCACCATCAAACATTTTGGCGTCCCATGCCAACCAAACTTCCCTTAGACATTCCCAAGTTTGAAGGGAAGGAAGGGGAGTGCCCCCAAAACCATCATCATGACATTTCACCTATGGTGCTCATCAAACAACATCGTAGATGATTTGATTAGACTTTGACTATTCCAATGCACCCTTACAAGTGCTATAGCCAAGTGGTACATTGAGCTACCACAAGCCAAATACCCATATTTCAACTTCTTGGCTTTCATGTTCCTGCAATATTTCCAACTCCCCGTCAGATATGACAAAGGGGTGGAGATCTTGTTATATTTTCACTAGAATACTACAACCCACATAACCAACCACATCCATGAGTGGCGACACCACTGCAGTTTGTGCAAGATCCAACTTGATGATAGGATCTTCTTGGATTGGTTCCTAAAAACTTTGCTACCACCTATAGCAAAGGACATCGCATCCGAACATCCCTAATCCAAAGAGGAAGCCATCTTGAAAGTCCAACAGTTTGATTTGATCTATGCACAGTCTGGGTACCTTTACACTGTCATTCCAGATGCTCCCTGTGTGGGCACCTCCTACTAGGATGCACCGGGGGCATCCCATGCTGTAGATGGAATCATAGGCTCGATCTCCCACCAACCACAACACCATCCGACACCATCTACAATACCACCACAACCAAGCAACACCCCTAGTGTTTCCTACCAGAACCAAACTCCGGACTATGCAAGAATGATGTCCCAGTCCATAGCCACAACTTCTTATGCACAACCTACGCCACCGTAGCAGGCCCAGGCATTAGCTTGGCCAACACAACAATACGTGGGACAAATGCCCACATTTGTGGCAGCATCACCCACCCAAGTCTACTATGCACCACCGGTGCAAGCTGTTCAAGCCCCCACCCTTGCTCGACCTGCTCCATTGGGACAGGTGTTTGCAAAGCAAAACCGTGCCAACCAGCTAGCCCCCAATAACCAACAAGGGAAAGCCATGAATAACCGACCCTAGAACCAAGGCAACAATCAACTGCAGGGAGGCGGTCAAAAACCAAACCCTCCCAAAAATGCCGCAGCAAACCAGCCATCCCAAAATCCTTAATGACCAAATGCACTGAGACATAATGCCCCGTTGAATACAAACCAACCATGCACACTTTGTGAGGGCTACGGGCAATACACATTTGAGTGTCCCTTCATGGGTCACGCTAAGCAGGCCATTAGGAATGCGGTTCAACATGCCACCAACACAATTGACCAAGCCGAACCCAACTCAACACCATAAGGACCTCCTCCTATGGTGCTCCAAAACCCATTACCAGTCGAAGGATTGGTGGCAACCATACCGCCTCCCCAACCCAATCCCAACGCCCCGGGGGCACCTCCGAGAGTAGAAACAGGTGTCCACCACTTGCTAGATATGACAACTGAAGTGGTCAACTTACAAACCAGATGAAATCAGTACGAAACCAACATCGAACCCGCTGACCCATCAGTGGAATCCACGTCTAAAACAACCAATGCGCCTCTTCAATTACCCCCTTTCTCACATCTACCCATACGTCGGGTTGCCAATAATGCCACAGCTAGAGCTGCTGTCAGCTATAGCATCGTGGATGATTTTGCCCAAACACCCATCACCATGTCTGCTCTTGAGGTACTCAAAACTTGCCCAATGCAGTGGAAATCCTTACTAGCCGCCCTTGGTGCTGTGGACCCCTCTGAATCCAAGTTGATCACATTTGACACGAAGAATGGAGAGCCACAGATGTCATCAACCATTGCCTTCCAACATTAGAGGAAATTTGGGGTCTAAAATGGGCCTTATAAGAAAACGTGCCAAAATAAGTTTTTGTGAGTTGGAATTCAAGAACCAATATAATTTCAATAAAATAAGTCAACCATAATGGTTGAATTGACATATTTGTCATTAAAAAAAAACTACTTTTTTTGTTCGTATTTTCGACATATCTCCCTGTGTTTTTACTCAAATTTCGATCGGGAGAGCTCGTTGGATGCGGAATTTGATTCTGCATCCAACGAGTACCCACACTGCATACTTTTGATGGACCCCACTACCCCAAAAACAAGAAATACCTGAAAAAACATGATGATGACATCATCATCATGTTTTTTTTAGGTATTTCTTGTTTTTGGGGTAGCGGGGTATGTCAAAAGTATGTAGTGTGAAAACTCGTTGGATGCGGAATCAAATTCTGCATCCAACGAGCTCTCCCAATCGAAATTTGAGTAAAAACATAGGGAGATATGTCAAAAATACGAACACAAAAAGTAGTTTTTTTCTTTCTTCCTCCAAAATTAATCAATATTATTTTATTATTTTAACTATTATTTTATTATTTTAACTATTATTTTATTATTTTCCTTAGGAGGCCCATTTTAGACCCCAAAATTCCTCTAATGATCCTGGTGTCTATCTGAAATTTGGTTGTGTACTGGTGCATAGTGGATGAGGGGGCATCCATGTACGTTATGTCTACCCTAGTTTGGTAGAATCTTGGATCCCCAATTCTACAACCATCCTCTACTACTATTCGGGCTTATGATGGTCATCCCACTAAAGCCCAAGGAATCCCCCCCCATGTCCCCATCACATTAGTTGAGAAAATAGTACTAATTGACATAGAGGTTGTCAATGATCAATTAGAATATAGCCTTCTCCTCAGAAGGAGTTATATGTACGCCATGAGGGCTGTAGCATCAACTATTTTCTATCTCATGATGTTCCCCCACAAAGGGAAAATCATGACGGTTGACCAATTGACTTATCACGATCCGCAAGGGCTAACAACACCTGCCAATGTTATACCTATGATCAACGCCATTGATCTACAAGGGCTAACCGCACCTGCCAATGTTATCCCTGCAATTAACACCATGGTTGACAACATACCAGCCTCCTCGTTGTTGAAAGTGGGCCCTGGGTTGTTTGCTGATACCACCATGATGACTTCTTTCCCCTTAGTGTCACCACCACCGACACCAAATGAAATTGTGGATTTGTGCATGCTCTCATCTAGCACCACTGCACCCAACAACAACCGCAACTGCAGCATCAACAGTAGCCACAACATCATCCATAGTCGTAGCATTACGCGCAGCCACAACCACAACCTCATCCCCACATACAACCATCAGGGAGTTATCTGGGCTCCTCTCCAGTCCACACAATTCCCTTCCTCTTTCCCCTGCCTAGTGTATTGAGCAAGTCAGTAATGGCCACCTTAAAATTACCCAACCTTACATTGGGAATTCTTGTGTGGTATTTTGATCCACCAGCTCAACCGCCAATGCCCCAGGTAGTCTTAACCCTCGTGCAATGCATTGCGGTTGAATCTCATCCTCCACCCGGCCTGAAAAAACCAACAACTGCACCCGCACCCGCACCCACACCGCCCCACCCAAAAAGGGCTAGGGGAAAGAATGCAAAAGGTAATGCTGAACCTCGACAGATCCCGCCTTGCACCATCTATGAAGAATAGGGTCATCCAACTCAAAAATGCCCTGAGATTCCTATGATCCGTGCGTATTTGGATGCCATGGATACAACCGAAAACCTCCCTGTGGTTGAACTTCCAAGCGTGCCAATAGTGAGAAACAAGTCATTGAGAACAAACCATGCTTGTACCCTTTACAGACTGTATGGACACTATTCTCACCACTGCCAAGACTTGCCTGAGTTTCGAAGGGCTTTAGCCAACCTTCGTCAACATTCCCTTGAATCTGAGATCACCCTGATTGAAGAAGTTCACCCCCCACCTCTTTCTTCAGACACCATGTCCATTTACATGATTTCCAGTTCTACTGACCCTCTTGTCTCCACCACCAACAATGGTCCATCAGACCTATCTCTTCATTTCTTTTGTAATGATGAGAAGATACCTGAAGTCTTAACTGCCCCAAAATACCCATGGGACGACATGCACCATCGCTCATTCTTCCTCCCCAAAGAACTTGTGTCGCAGTTTGAGTAGTTTTCCGTGGAAACCAAAGATTTCATTCATGGGAAAGTCTACTGGTTCAAAATCCCCATTCTAGCACTAGACGCCTTCGAAGAAGGGAACATGGCCAACATCTCTACAACCATGAAAATCAACATCTCAACCAATCCCGAGGTTGTTGAAGAAATTATGCTGGGGGCATCCTGCTCCCTGGAAGAAGTTGCTGCCTACAAAGCTCTCTTCCAAGAATTTTGTGACATCTTTGCCTGGTCTTACACTGAAATGGCTGGGTTGGATCCATCCATCGTGGAACACCACATCAACACATGGATAGATGTGGCCCCCGTATGCCAAAAGCAATGGCCCATCCATCCTTCCAAAGAAGCCACGGTTAAAGACGAAATTGAGAAGCTGCGTGCAGCTGGCTTCATTTATCCCATTGCGTACACCACTTGGGTTTCTAATCCTGTTCCCATGAATAAAAAATAGGGTGCCATCCGTGTTTGCATATACTTCCACGATCTAAATGGGGCATGTCCCAAAGACAACTTCCCAACACCCTTCATCGATCAGATTATCAATGGATGCATCAGACATGAGGTTTTTTCCTTCATGGACGGGTTTTATGGATATAACCAAATCCAGATCTGGAAAGAAGATCATTACAAGACTGCATTCACAACCTTATGGGGCACATTTGCATATCAAGTCATGCCTTTTGTCCTGAAAAACACTGGAGCCACCTTCCAACGTGCCATGACATATTTTTTCCATGACCTAATTCACATCATCTTGGTCTACTTGGATGACCTTACCGCTCAATCACCAAAACAAGCACAACATATAGATGACTTGCGGCAATTCTTTTTACGTTGTCGCAAGTACAAAATTCGCCTGAATCCCCTCAAGTGTATTTTTTGTGTATCAACAGGCCATCTACTTGGATTCATCATATCCCACAAAGGGATAACAACATATCCCCTCAAAGTATAGGCTATCCTTGATCTACCTTCCCTAAAAGCTCGAGACCAACTACAGAGCCTCCAAGGCAAGGCCAACTTCCTTCACCACTTTGTACCAGAGTATGCAACAAAAGCTTATAGATCCATTTGCCTTATCCGCACAAAAATCCCATTTGTTTGGGATCTAGAAGCACAAGAATCGCTTGATGCACTCAAGCAAGTCCTAGCTTCTGCACCATTACTCTTAGCACTAGACTTCACCTGTGACTTCATTCTCTATGTGTCTGCCTCAGACAATGCCATCGCTAGAGTCTTTGTCCAAGAAGATGATGCTCGCCATGAGCACATGATTTACTACATCAGGCAGAAGCTAACAGGACCCCCACTACGATATTCACCCAAGAAGAAATTGGCCCTCACTGTCGTCTTCTCGGCTCAGAAGTTGCGCCACTACATCATCGCAAACCATACTCATGTAGTGGCTGATTCAAACTCAATGCGGTACCTATTAAGCCGCCGCCTTCTACAAGGTTGTGCAGCTAAGTGGGTAGTCGTCCTCCAAGAATTCAACTTAGAGTTCGTTTCCCCAAAAAGCACAAAGGCACTCACGCTAGCTGCACTCATGACTGATTTGCCTCCATTAACCATGTCATCACCTCCCAACGATGATATCCTTGATGATTTCCTATTCGTCATATCCACGGAAGACCCATGGTATGGGGACATCCTTCTATACTTACGAACACATAATTTCGTAGCACATTTAAATCGTGAGGACAGGTGACACATTCGACATAAAGCCATTCACCACCTATTGATTGGAGATGTTCTATATCGTCGAGGCATTGATACCATCCTACATCGTTTCCTCACCCATGACGAGTCCGAGACTGTCCTCAATGACTGTCATAGTGGAGCTTGTGGTGGCCACCTTTCAGGTCTGGAAACCGCCTAGAATATTTTACATGATGGCTACTTCTGGCCTTCCATCTTTGCTGATTGCATAGAGGCAGTCAAGCATTATCGCAACTGTCATCTCTTTTCCCCAAAGGAAAGAACCCCCCCTGCACCATTACACCTCGTAGTCACAGTCGATCCCTTCTGTAAATGGGAAATCGACTTCACGACAATCAACCCTACCTCGGCCAATGATCTTAAATACATCATTATGGCAGTCGATTACTTCGCTAAGTGGGTTGAGGCCATGCCCACATTTGATTGCAAAAGTGAAATAGCAGCACGCTTCTTCTTCAACCATGTCATTTCACAATTTTGTGTTCCTAAACAATTGGTCTCAAACCATGGAGCACACTTTCAAGACGCTGTTTGGGATGAGTTGTCAACCATGTTGAAATTTGAACACTAGTACTCATCTTCCTACTACCCCCAGGGCAACGACCAAGTTGAAGCTATTAACAAAATCATCAAAACAATGCTCCAAAGGATGGTGGGAAACCATAAAACCAACTGGAATCATATGCTATTCTCTGCCCTATGGGCTTATCGCACATCCAAAAAAACCACAACCGGTTTCACCCCTTTCCACCTAGTACATAGCATTGAATCAATACTCCCTATAGAGTGCCAAATCCCATCCCTCCGCCTCATGGTAGAACTCCTTCCTGATACTTCACCTTTAGAAGAGTGACTCCTCCAACTCGAGCAAACCATAGAATACCATCGAGATGCCCTCCAATCCATAAAAGCAGCAAAAACATGGTCAAAGGCCCACTATGACTCCCATGTCCACCCTCACACCTTCAGCGAAGGCGATATGGTTCTAGTCTACGACCAACCCAATGACAAGTTGGGAAAATGAAAGTTCAAGTCAATGTGGTATGGCCCATACGTCATCCACCGTTGCCTCGAAAAAGGGGCATACACCCTTATTGACTTTGATGGAAAACTCTTGGAGAATCCTTGCAACGGGATCTGCCTCAAGATATTTTACGCTTAACATCACCATTGAGTTGCTTTGTTTTGTTTTCTTTTCTTGTTTTTCAACGTTTTTTCACAAGTCAGGGGCAGCACCATTAGTTGCTAATCCAAAGTCACCCGAAACCTGTTCGATACACCTCTCACACCTTCAGGCTCAAATTTCTATCTCCATATGAGACCATCGTCTCATGTTTAAAAAACAAATTTTGGGACCGCTTCCTGGAAGTTGCCTTGATTTACGAGCCACATCATGGTGATGCAAGTGTCTATGGACCTGTACTTACATCAAACTTTCCTACCGCTACTCATGCGGGTTCTTTAGCCACCGCCCATAAGGAACATCATTTTCATTTTAACATATAAGCTGTCTACTTCGTCCACCACACCTTATGTGGATCTCCAGACCATCATCTAGAAGACAGATCATTTTCTTTGCATGTATTTGGCATATAAATGCCTCCAGACTTGCACTCACATCACATGTAGTCAAGTCCGTCCACCACAACTCACACACACAACTCTATTGACCTCTGTCTGAGAGCCACATTGGTTTGCTTGCCACTACCGATTCATGTGCCTCTGTCGCGATCTATCCCATGTATGTCAAGGAGCCCCCTGCTCCATCCATACTGCACGAATGACCTTTGGACCAATGTCCATTGTTGTGACATGGGGGCACCATCAGTGCCCTCTCGATCAGTTGACCATAATGGAGTTTCTTTTAAGCTCTTTTCTGACTCCTAAAAGAATGAAAAGATTGCCGAGCGCAGCTGCTTCCTTTCTCGCTCGTTAAAGCATAGGAAAGGGCGTATACATCATCTAGTTTGTCTCCTTTTGCGGACTATGTATACCATCAAATTAAAAGGACCACCTTGGCACATTCAAGCCAAGACCATTCCCCTCTGCATACTTTTATGCTTTCTCAAACAGAGGGGCTAAACTTTATGAAAAAACTCACCATGGGTTGTTGTTAAGTTCTTTTCTAGCCTTGTCACCAATAAAATATTTTTGAGCAAACTTGGTTTCGTTCATGCTCATAAAAGTATCTGAATGATCGTCCAGTCAATATAGGTTAACCTTTTCCAGCCCGATTGGACTACCAATGGCAAAGAAGTCTCTCATCCCATATAGGATGAGCAAGCTCTTCTATGTATACTTTTATCCTTTTTTGGGCACAGGAGACTACCAACGAAAAAGAGCCCCCATTGGAGTCTTCTTCATGCTTTCAGACTCTCTAAAATTCAAAGCACCATTGAGCATTTACTTTGTCGGGCTTGCCAAATTTCCATGAGATCATACCACAACAGTGTCTCTAGACACCACCCCACAGATAATAGTTTGGCAGCATTCCCACTTTGGGTCACCTTTGTTCAGAGTACTCCGCAATGTGTCTTCCTTGGATCCCATCAATACCAAAAGTATCTACCTCCCTCAAGTATTTCCCATCTACAGTGAAATTATCAGTATTACAGCTATGATCCCTTTCCCATGAGTCATTTTCATTTGCTACCTAGTCCTCCCTACCGTCATACTCTGAACAAAGGAAGTTTGAGTCTACTACACTCCCTCTGCCCCTGTTCAACTCCTTCCCTTCCCCCCCAATTCAGTGGGTCAATATGCAGATTGTCTCACATCTTTTGGTTATCTCCCTCATGCTTTCGCTTAAGGAAACACCACTGTCTTGACCTGGGGTAGGTCTCCCTCTGTCGATGACAACACATGTATTCCAAAGGATAGACCCAGAGGTCCCTGTATCCTGGTTTCATTAACCTCATTGATGAGTTCCTTGGACCACTTGAGAGGAGTCCTTAGTGCCTCTTGGGATGGTTGTTTCTCACGTGCTTTACTCCAACTACATCATCGCATCGTTGATATTCGTACAGGGTATTGGTCCGTGCAGTATTTGGTTGAATACCCCGGATGTCACTTGACTCTAGCACATTGATGAGTCTATTCAAGGGACCTAAACAGGGTTATGTCCCTTGTGATTTCCGGGTTGCGTTGGAGACAGTGTTCAGAAGCCCTAGCAATGCTTCTATATAGATTTATGGTTGATGCTGCATACTTATACCACAAGGACTCTTACTTTCCATTAGTGAGTCCATACATCTATGTATCATTCTAGATCTAGCAGGCTATCAGTCATGAAGATATAGCATTCCATGAGAATTCCATGGGTCCAATATAGAATTTCTTTAGATCAGTATTGTATTCAGCCTCTAATTGAGGAAACCATTATTGTATCATCAGTTGTACATGATTGGCTCTTGTATTATAGAGCATAGATCACATTATTATTTTGAAATTGTTACAAGAATGGGGATGCCCGCCTCGCCCATATACATGTCACACATTATTTGTATCTCACCCATTGATGGGAACCATATTAATACAAAAACCAAAATCCACCATGCCCCAGCCCAGGAAGCACCACCTCTCCACAGAAAATCCTATGATGTCCGTCGGCCATACGATGAGCTCCTACCCTTACACATCATGGGGCAATCTGTTAACCCAAAAACTACCTCACTCAGCTCTACATGGCCTACACCACCCAAGGACACCCATGCACAACCCTCATTTCACCCCATTGGACCCCCACACCCTTAAAAAGGCTTAAGAACGAGCAAAAGGGCTTAAAATCCCCTAAAAAGAGCCAAAATAGCTCTCATAGGGGCTAAAGCCTCCAAAAAGGGGCTAGAACCCATCAAAGGAGCTTAAAACCCTAAAGGAGCTAAATATAGGGCGAAAGGGGCTAAAACCCGAACCAAGGGCTTAAAAATCTAAAACCCCCCCAAAAAGCTATAAATAGAGGGGTGGGGGTCACTCTCAAATCATTCCTCCCTTGCATATTGTTATGCTGCCTGAGTGGATGCCTTGAGACCATTTGCATCTCAAGCCACCCACGCTCCCTCTCATCCATTTTCCCTTTGAGCCATAGCTCCCCCATTGCCAAGAGAGAGGTGTTTCTCCAAGCTAGGGCATGGTGGCCCATTTCCACCAAGAGGTATAAGCTTTGTTTCTTGTCATTTTTATTATAGTTTTTCTAACATTAGTTTTCTTGCAGGTTTATTTCATGTTCTAACTACTTGTGTGTAGGTTTCTGGAGTCTATCCTTGTGTGCAGGGTTTCCATTTTCTTCATTTTTGTTCTGCATTTCGTTTCTATTTCATTTTCATTGCACAACCACCAGGAACCCTACCCTTCCATCCTCTAGAGGGAAGGTATCCATTCCTGCCTTGTAGTAAGGGAGAAATCCCTGCTACAGGGAGTAGTTAGTTCCCTCTTGATTCTAGCATCTTTGCAAAAGGCTTCAAATTCTTTTGAAGTATAGTTTCTACCATTTTTTGATTGTAGTGTCTTGATTCTTTTTTCTGAAATATTTTCTATCAATTATTTGAATTCCTTGAACTTCTCAAACACTTCTCTCTTTTCTTTCAAGAAATATATCCATGTCTTTCTTGAATAGTCATCAATAAAGGTAATATAATATTCGAAACCACTTAAAGATGTGGATAAAATTGGGCCACACACATCTGAATGAATCAATTCTAACATACCTTTTGTTTTTGTTTCTCTCTTCTGAAATGGATTCTTGATGTTCTTTCATTTTGCACATTCTTTGCAAATTCCTTCATGTTTGATATTCATGTCTGGTAATCCTATGACTACCTTGTTCACATGCGGTAGTGCTTTGTAATTTATGTGAGCAATCCTTCTATGCCATAGTTCACTAGGATCAGTGGACTCATGAACAAGGGTTGTTTCTGAATGTCCCTTGAGTTTATACATGCCTCCTTCTTCTTTACCAATGATAACTGCATCTTCAATATTCTTCCCTTTGGACCACATGTGTACTTGTCCATCTATGAATGAAACTCTAAATCCTTTCTTATCTAAATCTGAGATAGAAAGTAAATTCTTTTTCAGACCTGGTACATATAATACTTCTTTCATATTCAGAGGATTCCCTGAATCAAGCTTGTAGCTTGCTTCCCCAATTCCTTTGATCAAATATTGATAATCATATCCTAGAGAAACTTTCTGAGGAGAGTGTTAGTTTTTCAACATTTAAGCTAGCATTATGTTAGGATCTTTTCACTGAGAGAATAACAAGCACAGCAAAAACATAAGCACATCACATGAGACAAGAGACACAAAGAGTTTTGGTAGAGGAAACCATAAATGGAGAAAACCCCTCAACTTCCTCTAATATAGTATCACCACAAGATGTGAAACCCAAAACAGTAAGATGACCTCCCAACACAACAGCATCCTTCTGTCTTCTGTCAAGCCAAAGTATTTCCTTCTCCAAAGGTGGGCCACACTTGAGAGAGCAAGTGATGTAATTCACAAGTGATAAATAGAGAGACTCTCACTCTCTATTTATATTCTTCCGTTGACTTGAAGTGCACTCAACCATGTAGGCTTAACTTATAATTAATTACTTGAGCCTACACCTTAATTAGTGTATAATAACCCAAGTGCCCCGAAACTGTGGGGACTTACCTAATGACTTGACAAGACTTGTTTACATTAATAATCCTCCCGATCAGAACATCGGGGTAATACAATATGACTCAAATACATAATAAAAACATCCCGGAATAAACATCAGGTTACAATATATAAAATACATATAAGAATACATTCCGAAGTTACATATACATCAACACTCCCTCTTAACTAGGAAGGTATTCTTTAGACACAATTTTTAGCACTGGTCTTCTTCTCTGTATCACTGGATCATGTTCGTCTTCAATTCATCTCTGTCTTCAAGTCATCTGGATCTGGATCATCTCTCGATCTGGATCATCATAGGACATCATCACAGGATCTAGATCATCACTCGATCTGGATCATCATAGGACATCATCACAGGATCTAGATCATCACTCGATCTGGATCATCATCACTGGACTGGATCTGGATCATCACTCGATCTGGATCTGGATCTAGATCATCTCTCGATCTGGATCATCACTCGATTTGGATCTCTCAGAGTCATCATAACTGGATCTGGATCATAGCTCGATCTGGATCTCCTTTGGTCATCATCATGTGTGTACTATCTCGTCATAGGAAGTTCTACAGAGCTAGCCCTTTTTCATGCTGGTTGTAGGCATACTCTCATGTAGGTCTTCGCCCAACACTTACATTTGACCTGCTCATCAGAAAGGCATGCCCAGCACTCACATCTAATCATGTAGTAAACTACAATCACATCAGAAAGGCCCAGCACTCACATTCACTAGCATGATAGGACATCACATCACTAACATCTGTGAAATGGCTCTGCACTTATATCTGACCTACTTGTCAGAAAGGCACAATCCCATCCAGGCTGGAACCACATCCGCTCACAATGATGAAAGAACTTTGTTCTCTTCACCCAGGCTGGAATCACATCCACTCACAATGATGGGAGACTCTCATCCAGGCTGGATCCACATCCGCTCACAATGATGAAATATTTTCTGCACTTATATCTGACCTACTCGTCAGAAAGGCACAATTTCATCCAGGCTGGAACCATATCCGCTCACAATGATGAAAGACTCTCATCCAGGTTGGAACCATATCCGCTCACAATGATGAAAGATTTGTGCACTCACATCTGACCTGGTAGGAACTGAATCCTACACCCTCATCAGAATGGCCCCCAGTCCCTGACTGAGCTACATGGTAACTGACCATGCGCCTCCACTCTCCCGAAGAGTGGAAATTTCCCTTACATCTGTCCTACTCGACAGAATGGCTAGCACTCACATCTGAAATGGAAGGAACTGAATCCTCTCACCATGACAGAATGGCTCAGCCCTTATATCTGACCTACTCGTCAGAATGGCTCTGGATCTCTAGCACTCATATCTGACATGGAAGGAACTAAATCCTTTAGACATGACCAGAATGGCTCAGCCCTTATATCTGACCTGCTCGTCAGAATGGCTATGCATCTCAGCACTCATATCTGACATGGAAGGAACTGAATCCTCTCACCATGACAGAATGGCTCAGCCCTTATATATGACCTGCTCGTTAGAATGGATTTGGATCTCTAGCACTCATATCTGACATGGAAGGAACTGAACCCTCTCACCATGACAAAATGACTCAGCCCTTACATCTGACCTGCTCATCAGAATGGCTTTGGGACTCATCACTATCTCTGGGAGGAAGCCTCAATCTGGAGAACACCAAGTCTCTCTCTGAAGTACTCGAACTTCAGCCTAGCCAATGGCTTCATCAATACATCAGCTATCTGTTCCTCCGTCGCAACATACAGGAGCTTCACTGCTCCTCTCTGCACCATATCCCTAATATAGTGATATTTGATCTCGATATGCTTCGACCTGTCATGGAACACTGGATTCTTTGACAACTTCATGCAACTTTGGTTGTCACAATGTATACAAGTAGCATCCAACTGGAGATCAAATATATCAGACAGTAGCTTCCGCAGCCATACTGCCTCACAACTAGCTGAACAAGCTGCGACATACTCTGCTTCAGCTGTACTTAGTGCCACACAGGATTGCTTCCTGCTAAACCAAGACATCACACCCGATCCCATACTGAAGCAACATCCTGAAGTACTCTTCTTGTCAATGGCACTGCCTACCCAATCAGAATCAACATAACCCTCCAGGTTAATCTTTTGATTCACATCATACTTGAGCCCATAATCAATTGTACCCCTACATGCTTTGCAACCATCAGGTGAACATGTCTCAATGTGTTCACAGCAAAGCAAATATCTGGTCTCAGGTACATCAAGGACCCAATCATTTGACGATACATCATAGCATCAACCGTCTTTGAAGAAGTATCACTCAATAGCTTTAGGTTCGATGCCATGGGTGTAGCCAAATCCTTGTAGTCCATCATCCCGAATCCCTTCAGGATCTCTACTGCATACTTCCCTTGTCCAAGGAAGACTCCATCTGTATTCTGCCACACCACCATACCTAGAACAATAGTGCATCGACACATAACAGGAGCATCACTGGTCTTCTGTATTCAACCTTGAAGCAAAGGTTGGAATCCGCTTTACTCTCAGTAAAGTCTAGAGTTATTAGTAATATTCCCATCCTGTCGTACCATGTCGAACCTCAATATATTATGTAGTCACTCCCTCTGAAGCAGAGCATCATACTCCCTCTATCTTCTGTGCTCTATGCACTAAAAACATCCTGTACCGGAGTGACAAGTAGCTTCCTATGCTACTAGTATTCTATGCATCCATCTAGTGTATAGAAATTCATCTTCAACCTTTTAGCCAAGGTTAAGATCTTCATCAATCTCATCATGTATTTGTTTCAACTCTTACTGGCTGCAAATGTCTCTTCGTAGTCCAGGCCTTCCTTTCGTGAGAAGCCTCATTCTACGAATCTTGCTTTGTATCCCACCATGTTTCCATCTACTGCATGATGGAACTATGAACTTCTCTTCAGGTCTCGATACTGTGCCATGACATCATTCTTCTTGAATTGGTATTCCCTTTCTTCTTGGTGGATGGAAGGTTCTGCATCAATGATGTCACTACACTCGTCATATTATTCTTTGTCTTTGAACTGTCGTCACTTGTTCTTTGGAACAAGTCTTCATTCTTCTTTGCTTGTAGGCTATTATGTATGCGATCTTTCCTACAAGTCAAATGCAATTGTATGGTTAGAAACATTTCATAAGGAATATTTATACTGGAAAACACTTATGCATAAATATATGATCATGCAACTACTTTAGCCAATACAACATTCATCCATATCTCATTGAAACTTTCTAGATGCCTTCCATCTCTACCAGGACAACATTGAGATTGTGCACCAATCCAATATGTCAGCAAAGAGGTTTCATTCTAGATAAGTAGAAATGGAGAATTTGTATAGCACCATGAGCTACTTACCCATCACATTCATATTAGTAGTATGCTGTCATTAATGCAAACATCCTATCATGCATAATACAACAATTGAATATAAACAAATGCATAACAAAATAATATAATGAAATGACAATTGAATACTTATCTTTATTTGTTTCGAGGGTAGACTCCTTCTTGAGCCTTCAGCTTCATCGTCTTCTTCATTCATAGTCGCATCGTTTCTTATCCAAATGCTGAGGTGGATAAGAGGTTCTTCAAGAGTTGAGTTCTTCATATTCCTCATTGCTTGAGGGATCTTCTTTGGATGGTGAGAGCCGGATCTTCAAATGCTCCCATCTTATCTTCTCTTCTTATGGGTAGAGCTTCTTCTTTTTCCCAAAGTTTGATGAAAGTAATCACTTCCTTCTGGAACACATTCCTTGAATGAATGGATTCCACGATCCTGGGAGGTCATTCAAGGTGGCCATCACCACTTCTGCATTCTTCACCGCTTCTTTTACAGCTTCAAGTTGTTCTTCCCTTCAAATAGCTTGAAATTCTGGAAGACCTTCAACAACTTTGATTTGTAGTGCACATGTGCAAGTTTTCTATGCCAAAGCTCATT